>OY987227.1:20276843-20875515 GCA_963920705.1 Odiellus spinosus | reverse complement strand
GATGAGCCCGCCGCCAGTCTTAACTACCGGGTAATATACTTATAAAAGGGTGTGGGGGTGGCGGACGCCACTGAGGTTTGTATACGCCGGTGTAAGAGGGATACTTTTGAAAACTTTCTATAAAACGAGCCTCACGGCTTTCTAATAACTCGAACATAGTTCCCACAGTTTCACTGGTCGACTCTTTTCTTTGAAAATATTCGCGCAATAGCCGACATTTGCCCCGAAGTGAGTGTGTGTGTTTGTATACCTTACATTATACTACTTTCTACGTTTCGCGACGTTTCTACTAACTCGTATAACGGTATTAAGACCTTGTTTTATTTCCCAATCGTTTTCTCTTCTCCCGCGAAAGATATCTATGGGTTCTCTTTTCTGTCTCTTTGGCGCGAACTCTTTCCTTCTATATAGTATACCGCTTTCTCCACGGGATTTGCGGACGAATCCGAGCTAGTTTGTGTACAGTAACTCCCATCAGGTCCTCCGCATGGGGGAGAGGCTTTTCTTAACAAGATTGACTTTCTACTCCTTATATACTACTCTCTCTCGCTCTCTTCTTCCAGCTCTCCTTCGTTTTATAGACAGTCCCAAACCCTCGGCCCCAGCGTCTATAATGATTAAGCATTCCTGAATGTTATTCAAATCTTTCCTAGGTTTTGCTCTCTCGGAGAGAGAAAGTTCCTGGGACCCCGTATATCGTTAGGTGCGGGGGAGTAAGAAGTCGTCCCTCGCTCTTATTAGCCTTACAATCTGTTTCATTTTGACTTATCACCGCGTGAAAACTTACTCTCTTTAACAAACAGTTTATAATCGTCCTTTATAGGATATGGCTTTAGTTCTTTAGTACCCGCTGAAACCTCGCTTTGGGAGGCACGAATATAGTCGGATATAGCGCCCAGGGATAAAATTCCCTTAATTCGTAATACGGAGAAAAGAGTGCGCGTATATATATGTATATAGTTTTGGAAATAAAAGTACGAAATAGCGGGGAAGAAGGTATGTTTTAGGAATAATTTACAAACGCCCCGCCACACGGTCACTGTGAGGTTTATTTCCCCGACTATGAATTAGCTATTCTGGCTAATAAAGATTCTAAGCCTCCCTCCCTTTCACCCCGCGCCTTATCTTTTACCTTTTTCGAGAAGAAATTTCCTTTACCGATTCAACTTCCCCACTATACCCCCCTTAGATATCGTAAATATCTGACTTATTCCCTATAAGGAGGAAAATATATTTTTCAAAGGGTAATTCTTCAACCCCGGTTTTATAACTCCCACTTCGACCCTCCACCAGAATTAGAAAATTTTAAATTTGAACGGTAAACAAATATATATATATAGCCTCAGTTCTTAATTCTTTAAGATGACTAGCCGCGCTCTCTTCTCTTTAAAACTGCGCGCCGATCTAAAACTGTTTTATATCTCGTCGAATGCGCCGAACTTCTCCTGGCCCCGAAGTAATCTCTTAAATTAGTCAAATGACTAATTTTCTTCCGATCTTTTTAAATATTGAAAAATTTGTTTGGGAAAATTCGTAGCGAACTATTTGGATCTCTCTCGATTCCCGTTTAGTAATTTTTCTTTCCGATCGACTAAATAATTCCGTTAAACCGTAAGAGTTTCTCGAAAAGTCGACTTTACTTATCGTCGTATTTTAATTTTCTACAGGGGCTTCGATTTATATAAATAATATTTTTTAATTTAATTGAAATTGATAGCTCTTCCTTCGTTATCGTTTCAGGGGTTTTTACTCGTTCAAATTTTAATTATTACCCCCAAATTCTTTGAAAACAAAAAGGATTTTGTTAATAGATAATCGCTTTAGCGTGCGTTTAATCACGTTAATAGTTCGCTACAGGGGACTGAATTTCAATTTTGTTAGCGAGAGTAATGAAAGTTTTGTGTGAATTTTTAATCGCATCTTTTCTTTTCTTATTAATAAACAAGTCTAAGTAAATCTTAACGGAATTCTGTACGTCTTTGGACTTTTACGCTGAGTGGTGCTTAGGGAATTCATTTTCAATTCGTATTTGAGTTGAATTAAATTTTCAGCGTTGTCTATTTTCATATATTCTTAGTTTTAGAAATTCTAACAAATTTTAACAAATAATATTGAAGTTAAAATTCAAGATATCTTGGAAAATATATATATTTTTTTTTGTTAACTAGGCATAGATTCGTGAAAAATTAATGTTTTATTTATGAAATTAATATCAAGTTTAAATTAGTGATAATTTCCAAATTTATCAAAAGTTTTATAAAATAAAATACCTTACAAAGAGTTTGTAATTATATTATAAAAGAAAGGAGTCTTTATGTCAGATTTGTTCAAAGACTGTCTTTTTATGGCTCTCGCTAAAACTTTTGGGTTAATTTTATAACTTATTTTTCATAACAAGAAAATCTTTCAATTTCAGACGATGTTAGCGGCGCTGACCAAAGGCCGAATTGAATGTGATATTTCCGAAGATACCCGCAAGAAGTTTGACCAGTGGTACTTGCAGCAAGTCTTCCAACATTGCCGGCAAGTCGTCTTGCAGCAACACCACCACCAACAGCAGCAGCAAGTCGCTCAACAGTTGCAGCAACAATTGCAGAAGCAGCATACGAAACCGCCGATCTCGAACCAGCAACCGGAAGTGACGTACTCGACGACTAGCCCTCCTCGCTTAGTCAGCGCGCCACCCTTGTCGCAACACCGAACTCGAATCAGAACTTCTTTCGACCCGGAATTGGAACTGCCCAAGTTGCACCAGTGGTTCTCCGAGAACCAGCATCCGTCTCGCGTGCAAATCCAGCAATACGTCAAGGACTTAAATTCGCTGGAGTCTCGAAGAGGCCGCAAACCTCTGGACATAAACAACGTGGTTTATTGGTTTAAAAACGCGCGCGCCGCTCACAAGAGGGCCGAGCAGCGATTCTGCTCTGACGGTAGTACTACCAACGGGTTGCGCAGCCCTTATTCGGAACTGGCCGGCGAAAGCCACTCTCACATGGAACGTTTTGAAACGGGTAACGGAGGTTTGATCGGGCACCATCGGCTGGTGATGGGAAGCCCCTATCACGTTGACGACGACCACCTGGTTGGTCACCACGCGGAATCTTCCACCGGCTACGACCCTCTGGACTCCGGCGACGACAATCTGGAAGAAGACGATTACGTCCATACGCTGGACTTGTCAGTCAAAAAGCAGAAATTGGAAGAAGAGGTCCCGCGAGAGGACGAAGAGAACAACGATAAGAGGCCGAACCCTTCGACACCGGTCAACAATATCAGCCTGGACAACCTCAACAAGATCAGCCTAGACAATAGCGATAAAATTCTCGTTAAGCGAGAACCGCATTACTCTAGCAGCGAACAATCGATGGAGGACTCGAGCGGCGAGTCCGGCGACGAAGATATCCTGATGGACCACCGCGAAGACGGAAACAGTAGCAACGACGCCACGCCTCTCTTGACGGGAGCCGGTCTCAGGCGCGAGTCGATGGAATCTCAAGCCGCCTCCGAAACGGGTAACCCGAACGGCAACGGCCAGCTTTCTCCGACGTCGTCCGTCATTTTGACCCCTTCGACTCCGACCACGACCGCCGTCGCCGCTACTCAGGGAAATGGCGAGAACGGAATCGGGGTTTGCGCTCCCGTGCAGGTCAATTGTTTGGAAGAGAGGAGAAAGAGAAATCGGACATTTATCGACCCCGTCACGGAAGTTCCTCGACTCGAGTACTGGTTCGAATCGAACACGCATCCCAGTCATAGCCAAATCGTGCGTTTCACCCACGAACTAAATTGCATGCCCTACCGTAGCAAATTCCCCAAGTTGGAACCCAAGAACATCCAGTTCTGGTTCAAAAACCGTCGGGCCAAGTGCAAGCGGTTGCATTTGGCCAATTTCCCCCATAACGGAGTCGAGAGGTTAGTACAGAACGCTATTCGCGATACTGAAAACGCCGCCGCCCTCCACGGCTTGTCCGCCGTCATCAGGGACTCCGCGGGGAACGCTAACTCTTCCATTCGCGGCATTTCAGCCGCTATGTGATATCGGATCATGAGACTGTCTTAATTATTATCGGAAGTTCAACGGCGCCCGCGTTACAATTCTCACCCAGGATTTCAAATATAGACGAGATTCGCCAATGTAAATAGAGAGCTTAAGTTCGACATGAATTTCCGGTAGAGTTTTAAAGACGCGCGTCTTCTAAAATGCATTTTCCAAAACTCGCCGAGCTGATGACGCGTGCTAAAAAAACGTCTCCGGACATTCATTGTGGTACCCGATCGAGCGAGCTTCAATTATAATGTTCTTTACATCGAAGCATCTGGTCTATATGTACCGTAAACAAAGTAAGCCGTTTTAGTCGGTCGCCCTCTTAAAACCTAATAATAATAGTAATATGGAAAAAATAATGGTAATTCGGTAATAACAATTAAGATAAATAACTCTTCCCCTTTTTAAAAATCCAAAAAGTATTGATTAAAATTGAACTTCCGCGTTTTTGTACGAAACCTTGTAAGAGTGGCCAAGGTGCGGTTCGCACTTATTTTAGTATTTCGAGTAAATGCGGGTAGAGGACCATATCTTGGCTAAAAAGGTTACCCAAGCTAATATTAGACCGTGAAGAAAAGGGGTCGTTCAAGCCTCTTTTTTCAAACATTTCCACTTTACTTTATAATCATAAATTTAAGTTAACGGACCAAATTCTACAAAGAATCAGAAAGTATCTTTGAAAAAGGAGGTAAGAATCCCATTCTTCAAAAAACACGAATTCCTTCTTTAAAGATATTTTGATGACTACTTTCATCTTCCGCTTAGTTTTAACACTGATTCCACTTTGGTAGTAGAAGATAAGGTCGTTATGACGTTGTTTTTTATTTATTAAACTACCAAATCGTAATTTGTAACCAAACTTAGCAGACGACGGAAGTTCGCCACTAGGGGCAAAACACTTGAGAACTTGGTTGTACAAATTTTTTGATATTTTTACACTAGCATTTAGCTAAATTCGAGAGTTCATGAGTGCGAACTCAAGACACTGTCAAAGCTGAGCTCAGCTCGGGTGTACAACGAAATCAAGAGTGTCTTTCCCCTTAGTCCGCCATTATAAGATGGAGTGAGATCTAACTATTACTTTGGGTTTATACTGAAAACACGGTTGAAAATCATAGGCAGGGATCCCATCCACCTATAGGAATAAAACAGTCCTACGCAATTTGCTACGTCACGCGAGATTGTATCTCTTACATTAGTGTCATCCACTCTCTGGGTGGAGTACAGTATCCATATATAACAAGCACGCTACCCAGAGAAGGTGCTGTGAAAGTTTTTCTGTCTTCCCCCTTGGTTAACACTCAGCACCTTAATCCACATAGATGGCCAAGTATGAGATAGAAGGGTATGACGTCGTAAAACGCGTGGCTGTTAGCTCCCTATATAAAAAAAATGAATAAAATAAATAATAAACAAACAGAATATTTGTACAGATTTGTAAATATTGTTGGTGTTTTATCTTTTTAGTTTTTTTTTCAGCCCCACGTTATTTGTTCAATTTTTTTTAATAAATGCGTTGTTCTAAAGAGTTTTGGGTTCTAGTCGAACTGGCGATTTTATGAAATTAAAATAAATTAACATAAACACTTATAGAAGTCGCACCCCCCCCCCCCCCCCCGCGTTAATAAAGATTGGGTGATGTGCCTAAAAAAAGTAACAAATTCAATACATAAAATTAAGAATTGCGCATTAACGTAAACCCAGTTTTTATCTAAAACAATAATTTGCTGTTGAACAAATTAAGGTACATAAAAGTATGAATGAAGAAAAATGATATTTACTATGGTAGTAACAATGTGAGTAACAAATAAAAACGAAACGATTTTTACCACCCCACTATTTTAAAATTTAAGAATAATAAAAAATGGTAAAAACAAATCGTTTTAAATATGCCACGAACAAATTTTTATTTTTAGAAAAAAACAATTTTTTTGTTTTTATTTTAAGTGACCAGTAATTCGTAATTACCAGTTTTTGTATTTTGTATCAAAAAAAAAAAAAGACGAGGGTTAGTCCACAAATATTTGTCCATTAAACTATATATAACAAACAAATAAAATAGAAAAAAAACTTAAAATAAGCATGCGACCTAACTAAATTCCAGCCTTTAAAAATTGAACTCGCGTCAAACACCTGAATTTCATTTCCAAGAATTGAAAAACATTTCTAGGCGGTTTTTACACGCGCGTGACGTCATAATTACTTTTAATTTCAATGTGCCCTCGTAGAATAGCCAAATACCCAATCAGGAAAAAACTTTTAGTTTGGTCAAAAATGATCCAAATTTGAAAATTGCAACAGAATTTTGACCAAACTAGAAGATTTTACAGATTGAGAAATCCGATTTCTTTGATTATTCTATGGAACCACATTTAAATTAAAAGAAATTATGACGTCATGCGTGTAAAAACTGACTAGGGAATTAATTCAGAATGAAATTAACGTGTTTGGTGCGAGATTAATTTGACTAGACCCGAATTGAGTCAGGTTGCGTATTTACTTTAAAAAAAACGGCTCTGGCATTACACAGTACATTACGTCCTTTTGAAAAGAAAAAGAAATAAAGCTTTTTTTATTTGTGGAAAATTATAGTTAATTTAATTTTTAATTTTATATTCAAACTACAACCAAGATGTTTAAATATTTTTGATTTTTTTTTATATTATATATTATATTATATATATTGTATAAATAAATTTATGCAATATAAATTTTTTTCTTCCTAAAAGTTGACTTAAAATTGTATAAATTCGTTTTTTGGGGGTTAAAATTAGAAGAAGAAGAAAAAGCTTAAATTTTATTTAAGTTTTTCAATTACTACTTAGAAGTTAGGTAAAAATAAAAAAATATTGTATAATTTTTTTTTTTTTTTTTATTTCGAGATCGCGTGTTAAGTTTTACTACAGTTTTTTTAAATCTAGTTACAATTTTTTTTTTTTTTTTACCAAAAATAAGTGTTTTTAAAACTCAAGCCAGTATATAGACCAAAAATTATATGAAACAAAAAACGTAAATGGAGAGAAATTTACAATAAAAAAAATCGCAGAGCCCAACTTGCGTAACACGAAAAAATAACAATTAAGACTCCATAAAACAAAAACAAAAAAAAACTATATATAAAATTGAAAGCAATAGAAACAAATACGTAATAATAAATAATAATATTGTTTGTTATATAATTATATTCCCTCCATATAAAATATTAAAGAAAAAAAAAAAGAGTTTTTCCGTTCTGTAAAAAAAAAATAACAAAAATTAACCAAAACAAAGAGTGAAACGTTTTTTTAATAACGAAACTGAAAATAATTTATTTTGTTAGATGGTTTGTCGTTATTTTTATTACAATCTGATTATAATAATAATTAATAATAACAATAATAATTAATAATTAAACGCTAACAAACCATCTTTAATAAAATGGTTCGATAAAAAAAAAAAAATAAAATAAAACAAAAATTCGTTATGGTAATAAAACACTCTAGTAGGAGTCTAAACTCGGGAATAAGAAGATTTAAAATAAAGTCGTGTAATAATTTGAAAGTGAAAATAACTATGGAAACATTTAACAAAACCAATGTTGAAACCAAAAAAAAAAAAAAAAGAAACAATTTGAACAACTTTAAAGAGATGAAAAAATATTAAATAATATTCCTTTTTTTAGGAATAAATGGGCTTCGTCAAGTTTTAACTGCGGTCGTTTCTTTTGTCTTCACAAATCATACTAATGGTGATGAATCATATCATAAGTAATGAATTAATTAATCAAGGTCAGAAGTAAGGCAGTGACGTTAACGTGTTTTTAATTTGAATTTCCAAATTAAGGAAAAGGTGGATTTAATTTTAAGATTTTATTTCAGTGAAGGCATTTTGAACAAGACAATTTTCCCCGGATTATTTTTTAGATTGCTTTGGTATAGTGATAATCACGTTTATTTCCGTTTTTGAAATAACTGGTAATCAATTTTTAGGGAATTTAAAAAAAAAAAAAAAAAATGCAACATTAAAATGCCCATTTTTATAGATTTAATTATTAACTTTAACAGTTAAATATAAATTATAAACGTGTCACACTTCTGCTACAGGTATAATAGTTCTAGTTACTTCTGGTGAAATATTTCCACCAAAAAATGTTTGAAAAAACAAAATTCAAACTCAATTTGTAAAACAAAGACAAATTTCCAGAAATCAACCCGAAGACGTCGAATGGAATGACGCTGGAGTTCGAAGCGCTGTTTTGCAACTATTAAGGGAAATGTCTCAAAGCAAATTGGCCAAATTATGTCCCATGTCTCAGGTAATACTGTATCTTACTATGGATTTCCAAAAAAAAAAAAAAAAAAACTTTAATTCTTTGGAAATACGTTTCTCTCGACTAACCAGCTTTAAAACAAAGTATATCCCCCAATCACCTCCTCCCGAAATTCTAAAAATCAGATTCTGAGTGAAGGTGGGAGAGTGAGAGGGGGGAGAAATTGGTTTCAAATTAGGCTTAGTACAAAAGAAAAATTAACCCGGGAATTCCAGGAAAATCGAGATAGACTGGCGTCGGCTTTAAATAAGTTTTTTTTTTTTTGTTTCTCCTCCTCTTTTAGTCTGTTTAGGCTAGAGAGAGAACCATTTGGTGAAACCCTTCAGGTTTACAAAGTCGATTTAATGTTAATTTATTCCGAAGAAAAACTGATAACGAAAAAAAAAAAAAAAAAAAAATGGAGTTTCTGCGATTTTAAATGACTAAATTCGAATTTTATATAAATTCTTTCCATGTAAAAACAATAAGCAATTTCCGTTGAGGTTTAAATCCAGGAATATTAACCCGTTATTACATTTTTAAATAAAAAAAAGGGGTTTTAAAATAATTATTAAATTTTCAGCCACTCATATCCAATATAGTCAACAATAGGCACGGTGGGAAATTAGGAAAAGAGAAATGTGTCGAATTTGGAGCGTGGTTCGCCAAATATCGCGCCGATAATCCAGGTAACTTAATTTTATGTACGTGATAATATTAAATCCATGTTTTTCATTAATTTTTACTGTTCCTTTTATTTCAAGGTCCTTGTATATCTGGTACTTCTGAAAAACCACAAGATGGACGATTAACCTTTCACGCCGTTCACGAGCTTCCAAAATTAAAAGAATGGTTTAGGGAAAATAATAATCCGTCGATTAAAACTTTAGAAACGTACGCGGACGAAATCAATGCTGGACATCTCAGACAACAAGATAGGTAAGTTAAGAGATTTTTGGTGTATTAGCCACTTTAAAGGCCCTATCTGCTCTGACATTTGCCCTTTTAAAATGCTCTTCCCTTACGCACACAGCCTAGCTTTGACTGTACAAGTTGTTATGGTCAACGTCGTCTGCTAAGCTAGAAAAGAAGGCACATTTAAAGTGGATTTAAAAACTGCAGATAGTCCCTTTAAAGACCCTATCTGCTCTGAAATTTGTCACTTTAAAATACTATTCAATTATAAACACAGAGTAGTTTTGTCTGTACAGTTTGTTATGATCAAGGTCGTCTGCTAAGCTAGAAAAGAAGACGACTTTAAAGGGGATTTAAAAATCGCAGATAGGGCCTTTAAGTTACCCATATGGGATATTAAAGTACCAATCACACATTTAATTTATAGTTAAAGTTAAATATATGTTTTTTAGCATTTTGGAGCATTCTTATCAAACCAAATTTTTACAATTGTATCAAAACTAATTGCTTTTTTGTTTTTATAGACCAAAAGTGACTGTTGGAACCTTGAAAAATTGGTGGAAAAATGAAAGGCAACGATCGAAAAAACACGGGTTAAAACATCGTCTGAGCAACGAGACGTCTAGTCATAGTAACAGCCAAGAATACGAATGCGAAGAACCATCTGAACTGAATTTAAATAAGAGGCAGAGGTTGACGTCACTTTTAACAACTGATGATGATGATCAAGAGGAGAATATAGACTGCCCCAAGCATTATTTAAATTTATAATTTTTATAGGAGGCCAAGTTAAAAAAAAAGGATTGATTCCATTGACATTCCCTGTACATATTCTCTCTCATCCGTAAGTCTATAAATTACTTTTATAAAAGTATGGACATACTCTAATATACTTTGTCAAAGAACGATGCTACCGATTTATGTTCCTCCCTTCCCATTAAAAGGGACTATCTGCTTTAATTTTAATAATTGACGGCGGATACTTCGTGGATTTTTAAAAATATTTTATTTAAAAGGTCAAAAAGTTGCGAGCTTTCGGACCGAAGCCCCTTCTCAAGCCCCCCTTTTTTTAGAATTCACGAGACTATCTGCGTTTTCTAAAGCCCCTTTAAAGTCGCCTTCTTTTCTTGCTCATCATAAATTGTACGTTCAAAGCTGTGTGCATAAGGGAAGAGCATTTTCAAGGGGTAAATTCTAGAGCAGATAGGGTCTTTAAACTAAAAATGGGAAATTTAAGCTCTCTACTACTCTCTTCTTTGTAAAGATCTACATCTCTATGTGAAAAATTCTGGTCGGTGTCATTAATCCCTTATATATTTCCTCCAAGGTGTATAATATGTAACTTAAATACTTCAACCAAGTTCAATATGTCATACTTTTGAAAGGCAATTTATATAAACTTATGATACTAAAAGGACATTAGGGCAAATTTCAGACCTTACACTCTGAAAAGTTTGTTTTTTTAAGTTATATTCTTCAGTTTATTTTCGTAAAGTTAACAACATCGTAGTATCATTCACGAACGAACTCGTGAATGATAAATTCAACAACTTAGGGGCGTCCCAACCGTAGGGGCAAATGGCCCACTCCCAATTTACTCATGCCTTCCCCTCCCCCTTCGGCACTTTTTTTTTTTTTTTTTTTTTCAATATCGCCTTTGTCAGTAGGCGTGTGGGGTTGCCGCAATGGTCCGGAAAAACTGGTACAACTTGACTACTCTTTGTTTTAAAAGCAGCCACATATATGCCAAAATTCACGAGGAAAAGCCTAAGTATGAGACCTCGATGTAGCCGTAATTGTGACAATTGTTTTGGAATATGGAACTCTAAATTCTACTCAGTGAAACATTATTGTTTCACCTCAAATTTCGGTTTAATATAAAAAAAAAAATAAACATACAAACATTGAAAGATAAGTTTGAAATTGTTTTTATTGGCATTAACTAAATTACAATTTCACAAAAAAAAGGTACAAAATATATTTTTTTTTTCAGTTGTTTTTTAATTTATTAATGGAAAATGATTTAAATGAAATGGAATGATTTTTTTTTATCTTTTGTTTGTTTTAAAACAAATCGTAAAAATAATCTAAACCTTGCCCCACTTCCCAAATTGATACTCCTGTCCCGAGTTCATTCGATATGTTTAAACGCACGTTGATCGAGTGCAATGTGGGGAAGAAAACCAATTGTTTCCCGAAACCCGCTCTATATTCGAAGAAATGTTCCCCCGAGATTTCGTCCCAATGAATTTTGGGTTTGAATTTATCCATAATTTCAATATATCTATAAAAGGTAAGATTTAAATTGATTTTCATAAATTGTACGAATATTAACAAGTTTTACTCACTTAGATCCTAATATAGGACCTCCACCAATTGTCGTATAATCGTTTCCGTAAAAATTTAAGCCGGTAAGTATTTTCTTTCGAAGCTTCGTATCTTTCGTTAGCGCTTCGATACAAAGTTTGACCCAAAGGATTGGACTATTTGGTCCTGGCCTATTTAGTTTGTAGCGACAATATTATTAAGATAAAACTTGAGTCTAAAGACTCCAAAGAGAGTATTTATTATACCTTTCAGGACTAGAGTAGTCGTACGTCATCAAACTAAACGCGGTGACTGATGACGAGAGAGCGTCAAAATCTTCCTTGACAAATCCGCCGGGAGAGTTTCTTGATAATATGTTAGATTTAATACGCGTTAATTAAACTTTATAATTAAATACTTACGATTGCGTTAAAGGTGGGGGAATGACGAGAATGAAGTCAAGATTATTGTTCTTCAAATAATCGGCAAATTTGTTGATTAAATTTCGCAATTCGCTATAAAACAAGTAACAATCAAATTCGCAGTCTAATATATTGTTTAAATTACTAATTACATTCTATAATTTCTTCCCAATTGGCTCCAAACTTCAACAACGTAACCGTCAAAGCCATTTCCCTACGTTAAGTACTTTGTATTATAAATTCATGATTTACGAGTAATTTGATTATTCAACTCACTCTCGCCAATTTTCTCAGCTGCTGTAGAATCTGTTCCTGTTCCTTATTACTCGTAAATAAGGTATTCAAGGAGTTTCCGGACCATTGTTCAAAAATAATCCTAGGAACTGAAATAATAGTTATTTAGCTCTTTTTATAATGAACTTTACCCGCAATCATTTAATCAGCTCATTACCTATTTTAACCTTTTTATTCTTAGATTTAACTTCGTTGATCCAACCTTGATCAATATCGTGTTTGCCTATAGGATTGGATGAATTGGTTATTTTTAAGAAGTCATTTGTGAAACTCGTCTTCATTATTCCTTTAAGAAAGAGAACAAACCATGAATGTTTGAGCCATCTAACGAGAGTTCGCCAGGCTTCAGTTGCAACCAGACTGGGGAAACCCAAGTAAACTTGGATCCAAATATTTTGGCCACATCATAACCGTGATTATTCCACTGTTAACGATACATTAGGTTAAAAATCGTACTTCTAATTACATTTTAATTAACACTTACAGGAGTGACGTAGGCTAAAACCTCTCCATCATAATTTTTTCTGTTTGTTTTCAAACAGTACGCCTTATGCTCACTGACAATGTCTTTGGATCGAGGATTTTCCGTAACCAAGTTTCTTTCAAATACAGTTAGATGGCCTGGATCTGAAAGTACGGTCTGACGCGAAATTCACACGTTATTAAGAGCTAAAATTCAGATTTACTCGTTCTATAAATAACAACACTGATTACCGACCTGTTTGGATTTATTTGTTTTACTACTTTTAGATAAAGTGCACAATATAGCTTCAGGTAAGATTAAGGCGGCCAGAATAATTATTTGAATAGAATATACAGGTTTCATTACTTTAACTACAAGCTCAAATGGTATTTACAGCTAATTTAATCCTAAATATCAATCACATTGAAACCACCAAACGTCACGTCAACTACAATATTGATCGATTTCGCTAAGCCTAAATCTATAAGTAGCAGACGACTTTAAGGCTTTTAGCCACGGCGTGCTCCTCATCCACTAGGTGACCCTTTCGCTCGTAGTAGGAGGCTGCCTACGAGCCTCATACAAATTATTACGCGCAATTATTAAATATGATATACAGGTTAGTGGAAAAACTAAAAATTCAGATGATATACTAAGTTGCATCAAAGGCGGGTTACGGGTGATTATCAATTTTTGCACAGCAAGATTGAGCTAACCAAAGAATAGAAAATGACTTCGAATCAGTTCAGAGCTTCAGAAAGTCAAATCCTATGTAAACGTGAACCGAAAGCGTTGCCTAGCAACGTTTCTCAGGATATTTTTTCTCCGGGAGGTAAGTCGCTGTCTGTTTTAGACTCAGACTTAGCTGGGAAGGACTGTAGAGAGGGAATGATTCCAGTCTCTGGCACGTTTTTTTTAGAAAAGGCTAATTCGAGAGAAGAATTTGGCACAAGAATTGGCACGCTGTATTAGAAATGCGTTGCGGAAAAAATAAATATGCGTTCTTCCGTAACACGGTGGAATCAGCAAAGTAGACCAGCGGCTGTAAACGAAACCAAATCAGTCACATTTTTTATAAACGGAGACGAATATTTCGGGGGCATCCCCTACGTTGTTAATCATAAAACAACCAAGACGTTTTCCGCACTTTTGAACAATTTAAGTGAAAAACTTCAACCCAAATTCGGAGCCATCAGAGCCTTGTATGACATCGAGAATGGAAGGAAAATATTCAAATTAGAGGACTTGAAAAATTCCAAAAGTTACGCAGTTGCTGGTATTGAAGGCTTTCGAAGGAGCGAAAAATGGTAGGTTACATTTTTTTCACATATTCCCCTTTTTTTGCGCATTATATGGTATAAAGCCCATCGGATGATCCATCCAATCAGATCACGCGATTTAACTTTGCTCGATTTAAAATTGAAACCAACTAAGCCAGTTGCGCGCCGATCAGTGGGAAGCCCACTTCTTTGGTTATTTTATAGGAGCACATTGAAATGAAAAGTAAAACCGACGTCACGCTTGTGTAAAAACCGCCTAGCGAATTTTTTCAATTACTAGAGATTAAATTAGGGAACTTGGTACTTGGTTAATTTGACAAGGCCCGAATCGAGTCAATTTGCATATCTCTTGCAAGCCCTTGACGAGAAAAACAACATCGTACAATTGCTATCGACAAACTGCTATTCAACACTACTGGTACATAGAAAATTTTACGCTATACATATATTTTTAACAGTAGGCAACTAGCTAAAACGAAAACATTTTATTATTGACTAGAAATTTTTATTTTGGACGCTCTAGCTGTCACGACTCACGCTCATTAACATTTGGCACGCGTGCCGGCTTCATTCTTCTATAACATTCTTTCTTTAAGAGTCCTTAAGCGTGTTTAAGGAACGTTACCTTAATTAATGTGCCTACTTAGCTTCCTTAAGGTTAACGGACACTATTACCTAGGATTGACGCGGGTTTAGAAGAATCGCCTTTATTTTTGCTAGCAAGGCGTCATTGTTGCATGGAATTCATAAACCCATGAGAGGGAAATACATAACCGTGTAATTGACTTTCGTGCCTTATAACGTAAACATAATTTCGCTGGGAGAGTGCACGATATTTGTGCAAGTAAGTAAAACGTAAACCCTTTTTTCGAGCGAAATCAATTTTACGAACTAGTGACCTTGGCTGCTGCTTTTCAGACCATAATATAATATCAGTTAGTTTCTAAAAACAGTTTTTTAGTTATGGTTTCAATAAGAATAGCCTTTGTCATTCGAAACGAGGGGCTAACCACTTCCTTAAAATCTCTACACCAATTACGCGATTACGTTAATGATTACAGCCTTTGGTAGTACTAAATGCGTAATCAGTTACGTAATCATTTTAGTACAGTCAAAGCTACAAGCGTGTACACCGATTACGGAGTATGGTCGGCCCCTCACTTCGAAAGAACTGGATATTATATTTGTAACATGTAGGCATACTTTTATCAAGAATTTATGCTTATATATTATGAGTGTGAATACAGGTAAAAAATTGCCTTCAACGCTTCCCTTATCATGCAATGCGACCATTCTTATAGGCTTCCTAAAATTTGTACCATTTTCCTATTTTTCGGGTGTTAGTTTATTTTGCTCGTTGTTTGGTGTTTTTGAATCGAATGGCACTTGGGTTGATTACTCCACGTAATCAGCGTACAATTGTAGCCAGTAGCTTAAAATTTTTAAAGTAATAACGTAAATTAGTGGTCAAAACGTGGCTACACCACTATATATTGCCCCTCCCCGTTTTGCAAGTAACTTGAACTTATCCATCTAGGATAGAGAGAAGAGGAGATTATGAATTCTGCTCCCTTTTGTAATGTTATCTACTATTTCTTGTAACTATGAGGTAAAACACTTAATAGTAAAATAACTTCGAAGATGATAGATAAGAAGGATATTGGTTAACAAGATATACGTGGATTCAAATGCCAATATAATGGCCAGCCCTTTCCAAGTAACTATCTCTTACGCAAGTTGAATGAACTGTAGATGCGTTTAGTATTCAATGTAGAGGGTTTCCTTAAAGTCATCACGAGTAAGCCTAGGCCAACACCCTTTTCCTTTCCGCCCTCCCTCGTGTTAAACTTGCCCTTAAAAATGATGTTGGGGCGGGGTAAAAAGCTTCCCTATATAGCAAGTACAACTCCTTAAACTGGGGGGTAAATCGTTTTGTAGAAGTTCATTTGGGGCTAGGGACATTCTTCCTGTACAAGAAAATTGGGTTAAATACCACTTCCGATCTATTTTCTTTTGTATTCCTTCCTTTTCACTCTAGTTCTGCTTTTTTTTTCCAATATATCTAACAACTTCCTATAACCGAACTTCGGGACATTACTTACCTTATATGTACGTGACCTAGCTGTCGCTTCAGGAACAAAAACATGATCGTTATCGAGCATTTTTATTCTTAAAACAAAGCCATTCTCTAGGGTTGTATACACCTGTCGTCTTCGAGCGTATTTACTAACACCCGTTTCAAAGACCACCAGATTTAACATTTTGCATCAAATCTTGGGAATATTTTAGCGTAATACGAAAAATAATAAGTAATCAGGTGTACAAAATTTTAAATAGTGGTACACCCATCGACTTTTGGACATTTTGCGACCTTCCTTGAACAAAGGTTTAAGCCTTAATCAAGGGAATTACTCCCCGAAATGTTTTATAAGGGGTAATTCGGGTAATACCCCGTACCCCATTCGAAAATATTTTCTTTAATATCAATATTTATTTACCTTTCCAATATTTAAGCAATCTATTTAATAAATGCGTCCTATACATCTATGGTATCTTATAATAAATTTCTCTGTTATTTATTTAATTCAGGTTTCAAGAGCCAGGACAAACAAATCAACTTCGAGTTTCTCGCAAACCAGCGAGTCAAATACTGGTAATATAATAATAACTTAAAGATATGGAACATTTTGCAAAAACTACATTTATTCCTACGAGGATTAACATTATGCATTAATCCGCGTCAGCTTTATTTTGTTTTGCAAACTGATCTTGAAACAAAATAAAATACAGTCAATATTCAATTGAAAATTACACATTTTTTTTTAAATTCTTTCTTTCCTTACTCGAAATGCAACTAAAACCTTAAAATCCAGACACACGCGACTACCAAAGCGAGTTTTCCCGCCAATTTACGAAACAAGAATTACTCGAACAAGTCTTCCAACTATCCGATAACGATTTAGTAAGAACTATATCTTTTATTCGTCTCTTTATTTTTTATTAATATCTCGAAGGAAAAATGATCCAAAAATCGATAATGATAAGAACAGCCCACTTTATTTTCAATAATAATACTATAGTGTCTGACAATGTTATGGGAAGGACTGTCATAGCGCCTGCTTTTATCATTATAATACAATGGATCTTTTTATCAACGAATTCTTTTAGGACTAGTTATATCAGAAGCGGATAATAAAATATATTATTTATTTAATTCCGCATGGTGGTTCATTTTGCCCTATGTTTTTCTGGTCATTGTTACCAAGAATATTAAAGAAATTACAAGTCAGCAGATAGCCAATGATAGATTCCAACAGCTTTGGGCTTCGTTATTTTTTGTAATGGGCCAGAAAATGTCCTCGTGTCTCAAAAATGGGGGATGAGGGGGTGGCTCAAGTTTTTTGGGGTTGTCATGAGTTCATGAAGTAGCTAATCAGCCAATTTGTACGAAAAGAACGTTCACAGGATGGTAACCACGAATAAATTTAGGAAAGGGAGACAATTTCTTTTATTTATATTCTTTTGCTGTTACCAGATGTATATAATAACCCCCTTCGGGGGAAAGTATGAAAGGTAGGCAAAATCGACGAACAACATGTGCCCGGCGTAAATCGCGGCGGATCGACACACCGCTTTACTCCCAAAAAATAGTTACACCATTTTGAACCTCACTAAATTTTCCCTACGCACACTTCCGGAACTTGCGAGCTGAAGTCAACCTTCGACTCCATTTTAACAGACAGCCTGACTCCCGAGACAGGAAGTTCTAAACACAAATCGAGTCGTCTTGTTTATACAAAGACCATTTACTAGAGTAGCGACATTGAGAAGTCCAGTGCGAGCTAGTGGCCTAGATAGTCAGCAGCGGGCTCTTATTGTTCGTGATTTTTAGCATTGGTAGTATAGGGGCTTTCATACTTCCCCCCGAAGGGGGTTATTATATACCTCTGCTGTTACGTATTGTCCGGCCCTGCAATTTCTTAATGTGAATCGTTATGGGCTTCATTATCGGCCTTGGAATCGATTTAAACTGTTTCAAAACGTTTCGCTAGAGTCGTGTTTTCTCGTATCGATTTTATTCTATTTCTCGAAACTGCTTCGGGAACCAGTTTCATACCGATTCGGTTTCAACAACCGATAGACGTGACGCTTAAAACGATTCCTGGAGATTTGAATATCGGTTTTATTTTACCGTTTCAAAGCAATTAAGAAATTTTAGTGTGACCTTAACTTATTTGGAAAGCAGACCATTACATAAATGCATGGAATTACTCACCCGACTATAAAGCATTAGTAAGACGGACATTGGTTTCCCTTCCCCTATTATCTCCTTCTGGTTAGTCCTTATAGTCTTAATATAATAAAATGTTCGTAATAAAGTCTAAATAATAAATTAGAAAGCTTTGTTTTGTTCCTTATAATATAGGACTTTTACCGATCCGGAACGTATCAAGTATCACCTGATAGAAATTTGTTTGAATTGGGTATCTTATTTCACCTTCGGCTTCAGTATCATGTTATATACATATATAATAGAGTTGTGTTTGGTCGATCGAGAGGAAAAATTTTACCACATCCACATTATACACGGCGCGCTACGACACACAATGCATTTTACTAATGAGAAATACTCCTAATTGCGTTTTTTTTTAATCGAGAGTTTTTTCCCAGGATAAAGGCTTGTGCAGGAATGTTTTTTTCGAATTATTGTCAAGTAGAACGGTTTTCTACTTATGTCTTTAGTAGCGTTTCTGTTTGAAAAAGTAAAAATGATACGCATACCAAGGGTGTATGTACTAAGCCAGTGTGGCGTGCATTTATAAAATAGTATATTCGCGGACAGACCGTGAATATAGAGCAAAAAGCTGACATCCTTTTACTTTTATACTTTACCAACCTTTACTTTCATTAATTATCACTTCGCGAATAGCGAATTGAATACAGAAGCGGCTTAACTGCTTTCTAGTTCGTGATCACTTACGCCTACATGTAAGTTATTTTTGGGATCAATAAATAACTAGGTGATTCGTTTCATGGCCGTTATGCTAGCGCGCTTAGTTGGGTCGTTAAAGTTCGTAGGTTATTTCGTTGGTCAAGGGTCTAATCTACAAGTTTTTGGTTCGTTTATTGGACCTTATGTCATTCTCCCATGGGCGTTGTCCGCGGAATTTAAATAATCATTTTAAATCGGTTTGTTTGACAGTGTTTACAAAAATGGAGACTTCAAATCGACTCCCACCAAATTCATTTTTACCAAACAACAAGCGATATTTTGGGACAAAGTCTTGCAGAATATAAGCCAGAAGGTCTTGCCCGAAGTCACTTATATTAGAAAGTAAGGTTTGAAATAATAGTTTTAATTTCGTCAAATTTAATTATCAAGAGATCTTGTGTTTGTGCCCAACAAAAAGTGATTTTGTTTATCGATTCCTTGTCGTTTAAATAGGCCTTATCGACCAGTAAAAAAAAATTACAAACAAATAAATTTAAAACTTGTCCGGAAAATAGGCTTAGCTCGATTCGTGGAGATCCTACATTCCCCATAAAAGGGCCATCGATCAATGTCATTGGTCGCTAGTCCTTCTATGCGGAGTTCAGAATCTCCATGAATCCAGCTAAGCCTATTTTCATGGTAAGTTTAAAATTTGTTTTTAGTTTACTAGCGGCTCTTCTGACTGATTTCAGGTTTACTACTTATTTCTAGTAATACTTTCTCGATCCGAATTTAAGGGTGCTTAGATATAATATTTTTTATCTTTATAATAGAAAACACGTTTTAATTATCTAACAGTGGCTTCAGATTGTGCTCGATAAACGGTCACGTTCTCAATGGTGTGGAGGAACTATCGGATGGTCAAACTTACGTGGCCGTGGGTAATTTTGAAACTTTCCGACGTCGACCTTACGCCTCCGTCGAAAGCAATAGAAGCAGCGTAAAAACCGTAACAAAATGGCAACCACCACCCATCATACCCGCCGCGAAATCAGAACCGACCTTAGTGACGCAACCGGATACGGACAAATACGAAGATTTCGAAGATTATGAAGAAGATGAGGAAGAAGATGAAGAAGAGGAATCGGAAGATGAACCGGAAGATGAAGATGAAATGGAAGAAGATAAAGCTGAAGTGAAGGAACTTGTTAAAGAAGAGGAAGCAGTAGCGTATTATTCTGATGATAAGTTTGAAGAAGATGATAATGATCGTGACGTTGAAGAAGTTGAAGACGTTGCGGAAGAAGAGGAAGAGAAAGATGAAGTACATGAGCCACTAGTTCAACCAGCATCGATACACAAACCTCAATCATTGTATTTAACGAAAGACATCGAAGACGAAGGATTTCATTCGGGACCCAGTTCTTCCACGCGCGATGACGTCAACGAACAAAGTTTAATCCAACATCAATCTCATCACCATCCTCCGATAGTTCCCGAGTTTTTGAAATCAACACCATTAGAGAAGCTGTCTCCGGAAATGGACGAATTAGATTCGATTCGACATTCGTACATGGGCTTCTACGATTCGCCTTTGCCCACTCACAACTCAACTTCCAAAGCCGTTGTGGCCGTGGGTTCCGGCAATCGGAGGCCTTCTTTCTATTACACAGCCGCCACGAACACTTTCCGACGGCCATCAGCCATGGGTGGCGAAACTCAGGCCGAAATCGATAACAAACTCAGATTGGAAGCCGGTGAGATATTACTTCCTTGTGGTTGAGTAGTCGCGGGAATAAAAAAAAATAAAGACCCGAAGAGTATAGTGTAGGACCGTATTTAATCTCCAAAAAGCGCAGAACATATGCTGGCTCTGTTTAAATCAATTTTAATTTTTAAAATTTATAAACTTTCCTAGACTATATTTAGCCGCCGTTACGGCCCGTTTTCAATCAAAAACGTGACCTTTTCGTCATAACTAAGGCAAATAATTACGACAAAAAGCAACTTTTTTGGACCAAAAATCTTGATTGAAAACGGGGCTTTATTGTACCAAAAATCATACTCCCCTAATTCCCAATATTGCGCTTAAAAATATTGCAAAACAAAGTTTCTCCTTTAGTTGTGGACATTCTTTCTATTTTTTTCAGGAAACTCCCTTTTATTGATAACTTTTGAATGTAAAATAAGCCGTCTAATACCCCCTAATCTTCCCAAACAGATCCGAATAATGTGTTTCACGCCAAAGGGGAAAATGCTTTGACCAGGTACGCCCCCGAAATACAGGAAACCCAAGATACTCTGATCGATTTGCCAGTCGATTTCTGGGAGGCTCACGAAGTTCTTGTAAATATTTCATTTTTATTACCTTCCAAAAAAAAAAAAAAAAAAAAAAGAACCCCTGTAGAAGTGTTCTAACTGCAGAGCTTTGATGGTGGGAGGTAAGACGAACTCGCAGGATTTTAAGGGAGAATTCAACCCTAATAGTGATCATGTCTATTCCTTTTTGTTTAATTAGGCTTTATCCATTAATTAAAAAATATATAAACAAAATCGATTAAGCTAAAAATATATTTTTAACGTACTCGGAAAGTAGGCTTAATCAAGGATTCGGTGTGTAAGAAGGCTGTAGTGTTTCCACACTCAATAGTACCCTTCAATTGAACGCTGGCTTTTTAGAGAGCTTCGAAAAGCGCGACGTCTATTTTAGATTATCTCAAGAACAACCACCCAGAATAGGTAATGCTTTAAGTTGTGAAAAAAAAAACAAAAAAAAAAAACTTATTACTCTGAGTTTAGATAAAGATCCCTGGTTCCAGCTTCCTGATAAATTCCTTAAAATACCCTAATCTTCAAGAGGGAATACACAGATACACTAGTCTTCAAGAGGGGATTATATTAATCTTTGTATTTGTTTGTATATTCTTTATTACTAGTGGATTAGGCCTAATACTTTTGCTGCAGTAATTATAATGCTAAGGTTCAGTCAGTTCACTTTGAGATTAATGAATAACAACAGTAATACGAGTAATTTAGAGAATATAATTGGTTAAACAATGAGGAATCGATTGAAAAATCGCTTGTTGATGGCTGCATTCTCCCTTCAAAACATTCACTAGATTCAGTTTTTCGAAACAATTTAGAAAAAGATTCTAATTAGGATCGTTAGATCTGTAAATGACTGTTTGGCTTAAGGTAATTTAAACAGAAAGACCAAATTAAAGCAAAAAAAGGCAATTAAAAACTTCGCTTAATTATCGTCGGAAAATAGATTTCAATTAAGAAACTCTGGGATAATTTGATTTCATCAAAAATCTTAAATTTGCACCTTCCTCATCTTTTTATTTATATTAACGTAAATCATTATTATTTCTTATTAATATTTTTTAAGGAGGAAATACCGGAAGATCCGCCACCGGAATTAGAAGAACCAAATAATAAAAATGGCAATAAATTTAGATCATCCACTTTCGCATATTAGACATTTTAAACGACAGCCTATAGGATTTGTTAAAGTTACAGTATTTTTTGCAAGAAGATATTGCTGCTGTAAATAAAGCCGGAATAAAATTTTAATAACTTTTCTTACTATAGTTAAATATGTGAAAAAATGTAAATAATAATTATTAATTAGTATTAGAAGAATATCGACGTATTCAAAACTTCATTTTAGCAAGAAGATATCTATCGCTATCAAACTAAATTTATTAATTAATTTAAAACTAGTTAAAATTGTGATCATGTATTTTTGTGTTTTAAATTTCCCGCCTTTTTAGTATTTTCGACCATTTTTGATAGATGGCAGCAGGGTCTCCACATTTTATGACGTCAAACTGCTTGGTGGCGCGTCGGTAGGAGGGGTGAAAAATATTCTGTTACCGATGACGTCACGCTAAAAAATTTCAGAGCGTTCGCGAACGGTTAAGTGCGAGGTTACGCGTACCGCGGTTCAATGTGCGGATTTTAATCATTTTAAATGTGTGTTTTATAAAAGGAAATAATTTTAATTAGTATGTTGCGCTTTTTAAAGACTACTTAACGATGTTTCGCTGCATTCCCTTGTTTCGCGGTTGCAACCGCCAAGTTGAATATATCGACAAAAGGCATTGCAGTTTGCCTAATGTGCCCGACGATGTGTTGCGTTACGCCCGTACTTTGGAGGAATTACTTTTGGACGCCAACCATATCAGAGATCTTCCTAGAGTGAGTATTTTGCATAAATTAAATTCGAAATTGACTTAAGGAAGCGTACGCTTTCGCTCTACGTACGATAAATTGGCTTTAAAATTTAGAAGCCCCGCTTTAAAACATTTGCCAAAACGTTGAACAAGCGGGATATCGCTAAGCCTTGGCTTCGAAATTCGAGGGCGGGAGGCCTACATTTTTATGGAAATGAAAATTAGAATTACGCATTCAAATACTGTTCGAAAAGACAAGGCCGGTTCTTCGTACGCTCTTTTATGGGGAGGAAATTATTTATCGTACGCCAAACTGACTTTCTATAGCGGTAACGTTTTAAATTAACAAAAAATAAAAACAAGGCCTCTTCGTGAGTACCTTTATTCACTCAAACTCAAAATTCAAAATTGTTTGTTGTGGGAATGTTCCACACCGTGTACAGGATTTGAAAATTAATTTTTTAGACAGTCTTGACAATAAAGTTGCCCAATAATAAATTTTAACCCGTGTGTTTCTTAATTTTTCAGGGACTTTTCCGATTAACGAAGCTAAGAAGGTTAAGTGTCAGCGACAATGAGATCGGCAGGCTCCCGCCAGATATCGCCAATTTGATGAACCTTGTGGAAATTGATGTCAGCAAAAATGGTAAGCTTTAAATTCAATACTTTATTATTGCGACAAGGGGTTAAAATATCATTTTACATAAAGCTGATTTACGTGATTGGTTATAACAAGTTTTTATGTTAAAATAGCGTGTGGGATTTTTTTTAAACAAATTTAAAATGCAAAATTTATGCGTGGCACTTGTTTTTTTAGACAGATGATATCCTTATAAAGTTAAAAGGGTGAAATCTTTAATAAATTCAGTTATAGCATTTTCGATTATGCAAATAGTTTTTTTTTTTTTATAAAAGCCAGAAAAATGAGGTGTAAGGTTATACAACGTGATATTAAACCAAGCATTATTTTAAGCTTCTTAGTAACCAATCCTAAAAAATATATAAACAAGTTGGGTGTATTTATAATAAGAAGAAAATGATATAATTTATTTTTTCTTGAGTTCTTTTTTGGGTGAGACTGACATTAAGGGAGGTGTGTCTGCTCTTATCTAAGAACTGTTTGCCTGTTTCTCTTTAAGCAAGGAACCCATAAATATTATAAAGGCCTTGTTGAAATGCTCTCTAAAATATCTCTCCCACTTATTTTTTTATTCCAAGTCACTCCAAACCATACAGATAATATAACTGGTTCACTTTTTAAAGTTTTAGTTCAACCTTGAGATTTTTTAACTTTAAATTTGAGACTATATTATTATTCTTCAGTAAACCCCCCCTCCCAAAGGTCTACTGAGGATTTTAACAGGAAATCTTCAATAAAATCACAATGAAATAGATTAAAAGTACCTCACTAGCAAACTAGTGAAACTCTTAATTTAAATTTAACTCTACAGTAATTTCTAAATGCTAAATTAGACCTTTAAAGGTCTAATTTTCGAAAAACTGGGAAAATTTTTAAAAGACGGTATATTGAAAAAGATACTTGGCATCGTGGTCAGGTTTTTAATAATTTTATATTTTACCCGTTTGGCGAATAAATAAAAGTGGTTAATCGAAAATAACCAATTTATAATTAGCAATTAAGAGTTAATTTCATCGCTAATTAATTACCTCAAATATTATAATCATACTCTCATATTTGAGAAGAGATCGCGTATCACCGAAGCAAATTCGAAATTCCTATAAATTTTTCCCACTTAAGTACCCTGTCACAAAAAGCCACCATTTAATTTTTGCTTCCACCTGTATCGTAACAGTTTAGCCCACATAATGCAGTTTTTATCCAAAAACTGGGAAATTTCACCAAAAAAAATATTTGAGCATTTATTTTAAAGCACTATACATTAATAATATTGAGATCCTTGCCCCCACAAAGCGTTTAAAAACCGAAATTACAAGCTTTTTTTTATATAACTTTTACTTTTTAAAAAATAACTCTAAACGTTAGGTACCTAAGCCTTCCAAAAAAAACCCAGACAGGTGTTTTTTTATTATTATTATATTTTTGGCGCTTCTATCAACCAGCATCATTCCATCCCTTTTTTGATTGTAGAGGATAGGTCGTGATACTGAGAGAGAAAAAATGCCAAAAGATATTTAGAAATGCTTATTATTCACGCTTAGTGTTATAAAAGAGAGAAATACCTAGAAAATAAACCCACAATGTGTGCTGTTGACCTCTTTTGCAATATCACAATTTATATTTATATTGGAGTAAAAGTACCTTTATCTATAGCTAGTACCAATCACCATAAGTTCATGAAATTTGTAAGATAAGTTTTGATACCGCAGAGTGACGTTTGGTAACGTCACAGTGTTATGGGATATTCGAGAATTCCACTCAAGCGATAGCAATGGTTTTATAGACTCATTATGATAACACCTTAGCAGACGAAGTTTCGGTGGCAAATTCTACCTTGAATTGCATTAGGTAAAATACTACGCTGCGTGTTATTTCTAAGCTTCGTTTACTTTGAGGTAAAAGGAGCCTAAGTTTGAGCGCACTGCAAACTCGAGGTGAATTATATACTATAGAAGGTTATACAGACACTGACGTTGTGGTGTTACGTCATTGATTAATGTAACGTGCTTCTGATTGAACAAAGTCAAAGCCAAAGTCAAAATGTACCAAAATTTCTACAGTCATAAATACTTATGGGAACCTAAGTTATGAACTTTTGTTTTTGTATGTTTTTTATAATGATGTTTTTTAGATTTATAGTTTATCTAAAAATTTCGATATGGAATCGGTGATAAGCGTGTTTTCGTAAATATGGAATCGGAATTTATATCGTAATCGTTATATCAAAATATTACAGTTTGAAAAAAAAAGATAGGATTACGTTTTGTATTTGAATCATTGAAATTGAAGTTAGAAACTAAATCAAAACTTGGGATTAAATTTAAAAAATACTTAGTTAAACATCCATTCAAGAGTAGTCCTTGTAAATGGGAAATGGGTGGATTGATACACAATGTTAAATCTTACAGGGAAAAAGTAGTATTAAGCTCCACCCCTCAACGCGTAACAAAATAAATATCTTGGAGGGAGGTAACAGTTAGGCAGGAGGTAGGAGATAGATGGGTGTGACGTATTAAGACCAGGGTTCCTTATTGGCTCTCTTGTATTGACGTTGCTGACGGGAGTGGCAAAAATATTTGGTTATAACTTCAGTTTCGCATAAGCATATTCTGAGTAAGCTATCAACCCTGATTGATAATCTGTCAAATAGAAAATGGGAATTTCCAAGAGTTCGCCCGTAAGAATAAATTCATGAAAGGTCGGGGAAATTATTAAGAAATGGTCTGGGAAAAACCTGGAAAAGTAAGGGAAAATTAACCAAAATTTTGTACGAACACTGTTAAAGTTAAACAACCATAGACAGGGTTGCCACAGATCAGGGAAAACAGGAAAAATCAGGAATTTGAAAATGAACCAGAAACGTCAAGGAGTTTTAAGATATTTTAAAAAGTCATGGAGAAGTCAGGGAAATTAAAGATCTTTCAAGAAGCCAGGAAACTACAATCATTAAAATCGTTGGAAAAGGTCAGGGAAAAACCTGGAATTTGAATCTGAAAAAACTGTGGCAACCCTGCATAGGGTAATCTATTTGAAATCGGATGTTCGAAAAATTAATTCTTACCGCGTAGAATGTATCAGAACTCTCGAGCATTATCATCATATATTTGCATTCGTTTTAGTATTTTACCTCTCAGTTTAATACCCTCTCGCTTCCCCAAACCGCGCTCTGTGAGTTAAATACCCTCTCATTTCTACAAACCACAACTCTTCAATTCGTTTGACTAATACAAGTTATAATGTTGCAAGGATGAGAGAGGCTTAGGACAATTTTTTTTATGCATACCTATTACGCTATTCCTTTAAAAAAAAAAAAAAGGCGAACCTTATCTATGTAACTATCTTTCATATTTCTGGTCATAACTGCTTCTGTTAATTACAGTGACCATTTTACCACCCTTTTTTTATACTCATCCCCGGGCACAATAAGGGAGAGAGGCGAGAAATCAGGGGACGGTGGAAAAGAAACCAAATGGCAAAGAGTCAGTTTAAGTTATCATCACGATACGACTCTAGAAGATATAATCAAATCTTTCAAGGTTCATACAAACACGTTAACCTAGGTAAATTGGGAAATATCAGGCCAGGATGAATATTTTTATTAATAACGGGATAATTGGACAGATTTGAAACTTTAATTATATTTGAAAAGTTAAGTACTAATTTTAGAATTGGATCTGTTCTATATGCACTGGAAAAGTATCCAAAACAATGTGGAAAAACCTATAAAATATCACTGAAATTAATTTTCGAAATCTTTTGTCCGATTTACATTTTTCAAACTTATTTTTGTTGTTTATTCTAGTTTCGGTAACCCCCCTATAGACAAATTATGACCCATAATCTGAAATTTTAGATTAACACGTATTATTATCGAAAATTTTAGATTAACACGTATTATTATCGAAAATTTAAGATTAACACGGATTTTGATCGATTATGAAAGATTAACACTGATTACCCTTTACTCGAAATTTGAAAACCACGATGAATTAGTTATAATATTATTATATTAATTAACGAGACTGCTACTTTATGCATAATGTGAAAGGAAAAGAAGCTTCATCCTTGCCTGTACAATTTTTAGGGGACGGGTTTAGTCGAGCTCAAGCTGGGGTAACTCCACTTCCGGTATTTCTCCTACTGGAGCGGAGTAACCGAGCAGGCATTGATCAGGCTTTAAAAATATTGAAGACTAAATAATAGACTTAATTTTTCCTGAACGAAAAATATAACACGTCCTATATATATAGCGTGGACACCGATCTCCGGAAGTTGAATAGAACCAGTTTGAATTGGAACAACTAACGGCTGATGTTTTTAAATTCCTTTTACTACATTTTCTATGCTTCATGGCTGCGAAAAACAGTGTATTAAATAAACCTTTCTTTGTAGGCATAGCTATCGAAATTAATAGTTCCTTAAAGTTTTTGTTTAGAAATGGATTGGATTTCCCCCGAAAGCTCTCCTGAAAGTTTATTTAATCTGTTTTTCTCAGTCTCGTTAATTAAATAATATTATAACTCAGATTATGATCGAAAATAGATTATCGCGGATTATGATCGAAAATAGATTATCGCGGATTATGATCGAAAATAGATTATCGCGGATTATGATCGAAAATAGATTATCGCGGATTATGATCGAAAATAGATTATCGCGGATTATGATCGAAAATAGATTATCGCGGATTATGATCGAAACTGAAAGATTATCGCGGATTATGATCGAAAATAGATTATCGCGGATTATGATCGAAACTGAAAGATTATCGCGGATTATGATCGAAAATTAAAGATTAACGCGGATTATGATCGAAAATTAAAGATTAACGCGGATTATGATCGAAAATTAAAGATTAACGCGGATTATGATCGAAAATTAAAGATTATCATGGATCAAGATACAAATTTAAGTTAAAGATTTTCATGGATAATCATGCTTAAAAATGTAAGATTATCACGAATCAAGATATAAAATGTAAGATATGTTCAAAAATACGAAAGTCATTTAATCTATAAGATTAACTTGGATTATGATGGTAAATAAGAGGTCACGGTTGTGAAGACGGATGAAGATTGAAATTTAAGATCCCATTTTATGATCTGAGTTGTCTTAAATAAAATTAACATGGATTCGGAAAGTAATCGATTAACATTGATTAAAATCGATAATGTAATCGATTCGCAAGATTAAATGTTAGTTTTATACAACTTTCCATTATATTACATCGTCGATCAATATTAAAAATTTGTAGACACACCCCAAACATGTTTTGACACGCTCGCTCTAAGATACCAAATTGTTCATAGAGTTAATATAAAGCTTAGGTTTGTATGCCCTGCAAACTAGACTTGATAGAAAAGAGAGGTATCAGTATTTTTTTTATTTTTGAGGTTGAATAGTCAAAAAAAATTGAACTGGCAACACTCTCCTCTATCTCTCTCTCTCTCTCCTCTGTTTTATATTTGTGGTTGTATTAGTTGCTCGATCTGGTAAAAAGTATTTTGATCGCCAAACCAGTCCTAGCTACCACCATCACCGCTCTCACTCTTTTTAGGGGGGCTTTTTAAAAAAAAACCAAGCTCAAGACTCTACGAAAAATCGTGTCTGCAGGGGCCGTTGACTCCGCAATATTTTTCTGGCTTCTCTAACATTTTATATTATATTATGATAAAAAAAAAAAAGTAACTCTCCCCTCGGACATGCCTTTACCCTAACTACTCGAGAATACACATGATGTATTTTATAGGCGAAACCCCAAATACTTGATTAAGTTCACTCTTAAATTAATTTATTATTTAGCAATTTTGCTAAACCTTTACAATTACATTTTGAAATAACGTAAAACCAGAGGTATATAATAACCCCCTTCGGGGGGAAGTATGAAAGCTCCTATACTACCAATGCTAAAAATCACGAACAACAAGAACCCGCTGCTGACTATCTAGACCACTAGCTCGCGCTGGACTTCTCAATGTCGCTACTCTAGTAAATGGTCTTTGTATAAACAAGACGGCTCGATTTGTGTTTAGAACTTCCTGTCTCAGGAGTCGGGCTGTCTGTTAAAATGGAGTCGAAGGTTGACTTCAGCTCGCAAGTTCCGGAAGTGTCCGTAGGTAAAATTTAGTGAGGTTCAAAATGGTGTGACTATTTTTTGGGAGTAAAGCGATGTGTCGATCCGCCGCGATTTACGCCGGGCACTTGTTGTTCGTCGATTTTGCCTACCTTTCATACTTCCCCCCGAAGGGGGTTATTATATACCTCTGGTAAAACATATTGTTTTCATTCATAGATAGTCTAAATGAATCAGAAGGTCAACAAAGGGGTTTCGGAAATTTTGATCATAATTTTCAGGGAGAAGTCTTAATTTTAAGTTGATACAAAAAGTCGGAGAATTTATAAAATTGACGCTAAATGTCGGGAATAGGTTTGGGGATGTATAAAATTATATCCCAAAGGTCGGGAAAATCTTTGGATATTTTTTAAATTGATCCAAACTGTATTGATCTAAATTGAAATTGATTCTAAAGATTAGGAAGAGGTTAGTAAGATATCGGATAATTTTAAATTAGATGCAAATAATGGAAGAAGTCAGGAAACCGTGGAAAAAATCTAGAATTGACTTAACCCGAATTCCCACAAAATGAATATCGTGTACTTAAGTCATATTGTAATAAATCCCTGTAAAATATATATTTTCGATGCAAAATGATTGCATTGCTAGAAAGTAACCACATATCCGACTCCGAGCGTCGGTCATTTAGATGTACGTGATTTTATGATTTTCTATAGATTTTGAGATTTCTACGCAATATTTGCGGGATTATATCGAAGCTTCAATCATTTTGGTTTACGTGGTTTTAGTATTTTCTATAGTTTTTTTTATTTAAACGCAATATTTGCGAGATTATATCGAAGCTTCAGACATTTTGGTTTACGTGATTTTACGATTTTCTATAGATTTTGAGATTTATATATATATTTGCGAGATTTTGTGACTTAATGCTAATTTTCCATAGCTACATTTCAAAGATTTGGAAGATATCCGACCCCTTTGCTTGATAGTTTAATTATTGCTTTTTATTTTTTGTCGATATGCCGAAAACATAATTAGGAGGCAATTAATTGTTAAATTTCATTTATATCAAAGCTAGATGACTACACTTTTAAACTGAGCTCTGAACCTCTTTTACCGTCGCGTGTCCCTTAGGGTGTCTTAAATTATATTATGTATATATACTCGCGAGAAAGAGTTTACCTGACATAAATTAGACCCCAAGGTAAACGAAGCTCGATGATTAAAAGCCTTTTGTGTCTCATCCGCCCTTAGCTGATACGCTACAAACACACACGCCAATGTTGTTATCTTATTTAGCCGCTTAATGTTCTTAAATCATAATCGGGGCGTTTGAACTTTTGGGATATTTTTTATGATACCGCGTCATACGATTTAAAGGGAGAATGAAAGGCCAAAACAACCTATTTTTAATCGATTAAGAATGCTAAAATAATGAGAAAAACAATAATATAACTCACCAAAAATATTTCGTTATTTTATAATCAATTTCCAAAGTTCCGATGCTAAGCCTAGGCTGCCTAGCTCGGTGATCTAAGCTAGCATGACCTGTATTTTTTAATATTCTCGTCTGATCTAGTCGCCAATCAAGAGCGAGTACGCGTATTTTTAAAATACGCGTACTCGCTCGTGATTGGCGACAAGAACAGCCGCGAAATTATCTTAAACACCAAAAAAGTGTCTAAAATTCCGAAAATAAATTCAAAAGCTCCCCAAGGTTCCATTTAAATTCCTAGCACGTACGAAGTTGACTATATACAACCAGTATAGAATAGCTTTGTTCATGCTGTTAATTCGTATATGACTTCACATTTGACTCTATAACCGCTATCCTTGGTGCTCTAAATTTATCAAGCATCGAAGAAGAATGCCACCATGTCTATTGATCAATTAATTTTAATCCAACTCCCTAAGGAGGTTATAGCTAATCTGTCCCTAGAGAGATATTTCCTGTCTCTCTCACTCTCCCCGATTATTGCCCAACTTTTAAATTTAATTAAATCATTATCTGGGTGGGAATGACGCGCCGTGTCGTCTCCTTCTTCCTCCCACCTTCGAGAGATCAGATTTGAATTTATTTGAAACCTTTTTTTTTATATTGGAGGAGGAAGGATAGGGTTTAGTTTTTTTTTTTTTTTTTTTTTTTTTTTTTTTTTTTTTTCTCTCGCCCAGTTCCGAGAATCTGAAATGAGTTTGAATCAATAACAAGACCTCCTTCTTCTCGATGGTAATGTCTCTCTTTGATAGAGATATTTGCAGCTTTTAACAGGAATAGATTAAGGGGAAATGAAATATGAAAGACCCTTGTTTCCGATCGTATATTTTTATTTCCAAGCATTTTTATCCTAGCAGAAGCTATAAAACTATAGCTACCTTCACACTAGAAACGTTTTGAATGATTAAATAGACCTTTCCATTCCATTTTTCGACAAAAGATCTCGTTGCGAGTATATGTGCAGTAATGGATATCAAAATATGTCATTCGAGTCGGAAATAGCGGAGTATTTTTCCATGACAAGATCGAGAGTGAAAGAATCCTCTGAATTTAACCCGCGCGCCCTTATCCTGGTAACCCTCTTCTCCCCTGTTTTGGTGGCTCCCGGGAAAAAGGGCAATTTGCAATCTGAGAGGAAGAAGTGATCGGAATTTCGTGTTTGGATGTTGCTAGAAGCTCCTAGCCAGCCGGGGATCAAGGGATCTGACCCTCTCCCTCGCCTCCCCAATCCACCCCATCTTTTCTGTGCCTGCCTTAATTGATGTCAGCCTAGGGGTCAACCTACACCCGTCCCAACTTTCCCCTTCCTAATGGCTTCTCAATATTTCTTTTCGGTCGGCCTATAACACCAAGCCTCCTGAGCGACCACTTCTTGACGTCCATTCTCCCTTTTCCATAAACAGTTCTATATATAATACAGGGTGTAATATACAGCCTAAAAGTTACTTTTAAGCGATGCCTCCGTGTTAAATGTTTTCATAATTTAGGTACCCTTGCCCCCGGTAGTTTTAATCTAATCTATCAATTTTTCCAGAATTTAAAGTGGATTAAAGTTTTAAGTCGGCTTTAAAAAAACGTGTGCTATAGATAAAGTTAAATTTGTTCACGCGCCATTTTTAGATTGTTTCTCATTAACTCTGACCAAGGAGGATCAGAGAAGGAGAGGAAATGTGGGGACGGCGCGGTTCATACTGCGTCGGCCTAAACTCCCACTCTGGGAGAACGGGGGTAGAGACGTTTCGTGGTAAAATGTTGTCGCGTGGGTAAAACGAATCCTTTATGAGACGCGCTAGCTAGCGACCACGTGACAACATTTTACCTCGAGAATTTCCTATCCCCCTTTCCACCCGAGTGAGAGGTTGGCTCTTCTCTCTCTAACTCAACGCAGCCCCACATTTCCTCTCCTTCTCTGATCCTCCTTGCTCTGACGTCCTAGAAAACCGGATTTAGGGTTAGCGAGTCCGCGAATTACCGCGAAACCTTCAATAAGTTTTAATCGTGTTTTTACACACATTTTTAACACTCCCAATCGTTTAAAAATAACTGGTTTACATGGTTTAGTTTCCCTTTAAAGCGAGGGTGAAGAAATGAAGTGGTTTTTATCGATTCTAATCGTTCTACTTTAGCTACGGTCACACTAGCATTTCTTAATCGATTTGAAACTGTAAAATCAAACCGATATTCAAATCGCCAGGAATTATTTTAAGTGTCATGTGTTCACACAGTATCCTTATTAATTATATTTATTTTTACTTCATTTATCGGTTGTTGAAACTAGTTCCCAAACTTCCCAAAGCAAATCGATTCGAGAAAAGCCGATTTCCTGTTCACACTACTCTAGCGAAACGTTTTGAAACGGTCTAAATCGATTCCAAGGCCTATAAAGTAGCTTTTTAAAAATAAAACTTATTCGCGTAGTAAAACATTCGGAGAATGTCCTTGAAATTGTGTACGAAATCGTTGATTCTTGTTTTTGTCATTCAAAATTAAAAGGAAATCTATTCAACTTCGGCTACTTAAAATATCATCGATCCGCACGAGTGTGCACCTGAAAATAATGAAGAACGAGATTTAGGGTGATTGAAAGAGTGTGCCGCAGCGTGTGTCACGGTGATTTTATGAAGCCAAAGTCGGAAACTCTCTTACTTGAATGCCAAAATCAGGTTTCCGATCATTTTTCTCTTCACCATCCCTTTAAAGATGTTGAGGTTTCTCATACTGTCACTCTTTCCTGAGATCCATTCCAAAGACCCGAAAGTTAACACCCTGTACTTTTTATATATACACCCTGCTTATATCTTTTGTTTACCAGGCAGACGTCATCTGGGTTTCCTTCCTATAGAGTATCGTCCGATAATATAAAGCCAATGCTGTATAAATAGGAGAAGGGGATGCGAATTTTGGAAGTAAATTAGTTAACCAAACCACCTACACACCCATTGACAATACTAGCCACGTTTTTCGTTGACCAGATGCATCGTTCAAGGTTATTTATGTTCATTAAAACAGAGATAGTTCTATTAAAGATGGAGAGATAGAAATGATACTGGTAAACCAAGCACAGTACCTACATTTTGATAATATTGTCTGTATTTCCTTTAACGGATTACGTCATCCAAGGCTGCGTGTTCCAACTACGAATACATAATTACTATAAAGGAAAAGCGGGGTTGTTCGTAGGTTTAGTATATATTCAGAATAGATGAAGGGGTGGGTGGGAATGATCATCAATGGCCTTTGAGTATGGTGGGTCTATTTATTCGAACGGGAATGTATCAACCCCAAGGCTTTCTCTTTTACGTAATCGTATCCTTTCTCGCCTCTTTTAATCCGGACAGAAACCATTTTGGGTCAGTGATGGTTGTGCGCTTGCGCGGATAACGTTTCTGTGTCCACGCAATCTTGGAGGCTCTCTCCCCCAAGTTTATTGTCCCCGGGAATGGGGGGTTTTTCACTCAACCGAATCTTTTCTCCTTCAGTTTGTGTCAAGTTAAGGATGCGTTAGAACCATATAGCCTTAGTTTTGGCTCAGCTTAATCTATATTTATACACCGTTGTATTCTCAAAGTGAATCGTATTTTAAAAGCGTGATATTTTGCGTTATTTTGCAATGTCTGATACGCTTTCTAAGGTAAAGTGCAGTTATTTTAAGCGGGAGTATGGTAATCCCTCAACTAAATTTAGGCTGAATAATTTTGGGCTTATTGCAGTTTTATTATGGGACGACGTTCGAAAGCCACCCGTCTCTCGGTTCAGTTCATTTCAGGACGAGTTTACCCCGCGTTGTTATTCTAGATTTAATATCCATAGTTGGGTCAATTCAACTAGATTCAAACTAGGCTCGTACAAGAGTATATGTGCTGCGAAAACAAATATATTCCTGGGACGAATTCTAAAACCACCTTCATCAATTTTAGTTTAATCTTAGGCCCTCTTTTTAACTTATCTTAATATTAATATTTCTAAATTTATTAACGAGACTGCTACTTCATGGTTGAGAAAAACGATTTATTGGTTTGAAAAGGGACTAGTACGTCCGAAAAATCTCCAGAAACGTTTATTTATTAAACAGCTTTTTCTCAACCACAGTCTCGTTAGTAAATTTAGATTTTTTTGTGTGTGTAAATGATTATATCTTAATATTAATTCTTGTTAAGCAGTACTGCTTATTCTTTAAAAATAACCGCGTTGTAGATTTATACACATTGCAATCTATTTATGCCTCGGAAACTTATAATAGGCTAGATAACACGGGAAAGTTTTTTTTCCCACGCAATATCTTTATATAGGCCTATGCAACATTTTCTCCGGGAGATCAATTGGTGTCTGGGTGGCTAAGCGTAATAGGTCTGGGCTCTTTTTTAAACCGATTTTTTTACGTTGAGCTATTGTGGTATTTTTATAACTTTTTCAAAGTTAGTTTTGTATAGACCAAGCTTCAGACGAAAATTCCATCAGATAGGGTATCATACACTCCCTCTTCTGAAATTCCTTTCGCGACCTTTTCACCTCTGAACCTGTTGATTTATTTTTTTCTTCTCTACATTGAGTGACGATATATAATCGCGTGACGTGATATAATATTTATTTAATCGATTTACCTTGTTTATTCAGAGTATCTTTTTTTTTTTTTTTTTTCGTATATGGGTCATGTCAAATATGCCGGCAACAAAATTACTAGTAACCTAGAATGCCGCTTTCAATATCGACTAAACTGTAAATCTCTAAACACCTTTCCTAGGAAAAAATCGCTAAGCCAGCGCGTAGGGATATTTTAACGCCCCTATATTACAATTCCGTACCTAGCAAGGCTGTATAGAGAGTATAGATGACGTTTTGAAAGCTGTTTTCGGAAAATTTCGCGGAAAAATACGTTAGTTTTGACGGGAAAGTAAATCGCGATAATGAGCTATGTTTTATTCCACATACAACTCTACCGTACTTTTGACTGTACTAAAGCGATTACGCGTAATATTAAAATCCCTGCTTTTTTACAATTTTGTTTCGCCACTCGAAAAGGCGTTTCGCCACTCGATAGAAATCAAGCAAAAGTAGAAGAATGAGCCCTATATAAAAAAGCAAATGGCCGTAACTTTTCTGCGCGACCTCCTAGGCTTAAACCGATTGCACCATTAGAAAGTAGACATTCCTTATATTATTTTAAGATCATAAAATTTTGCTTCGCCACTCAAAAAATGTGTTTCGCCACTCGATGTAAATCGGGCAAAAGTAGAAAAATGAGCCCTATATAAAATTGCAAATGGTCGTAACTTTTCTCCGCGACCTCCTAGGGTTAAACCGATTGCACCATTAGAAAGTAGACATTCCTTATATTATTTTAAGATCATAAAATTTTGCTTCGCCACTCAAAAAATGTGTTTCGCCACTCTATGTAAATCGAGCAAAAGTAGAAAAATGAGCCCTATATTAAAATGCAAATGGCCGTAACTTTTCTCCGCGACCTCCTAGGCTTAAACCGATTGCACCATTAGAAAGTAGGCATTCCTTATATTATTTTAAGATCATAAAATTTTGCTTCGCCACTCAAAAAATTTGTTTCGCCACTCGATGTAAATCGACCAAAAGTAGAAAAATGAGCCCTATATTAAAATGCAAATGGCCGTAACTTTTCTCCGCGACCTCCTAGGCTTAAACCGATTGCACCATTAGAAAGTAGACATTCCTTATATTATTTTAAGATCATAAAATTTTGCTTCGCCACTCAAAAAATGTGTTTCGCCACTCGATGTAAATCGAGCAAAAGTAGAAAAATGAGCCTTATATTAAATGCAAATGGCCTTAACTTTTCTCCGCGACCTCCTAGGCATAAACCTATTGCACCATTAGAAAGTAGGCATTCCTTATATTATTTTAAGATCATAAAATTTTGCTTCGCCACTCAAAAAATGTGTTTCGCCACTCGATGTAAATCGAGCAAAAGTAGAAAAATGAGTCCTATATAAACATTCAAATGGCCGTAACTTTTCTCCGCGACCTCCTAGGCATAAAGCGATTGCACCATTAGAAAGTAGACATTCCTTATATTATTTTAAGATCATAAGATTTTGCTTCGCCACTCAAAAAATGTGTTTCGCCACTCGATGAAAATCGACCAAAAGTAGAAAAATGAGCCCTATATAAAAAAGCAAATGGCCGTAACTTTTCTGCGCGACCTCCTAGGCTTAAACCGATTGCAACATTAGAAAGTAGACATCCCTTATATTATTTTAAGATCATAAAATTTTGCTTCGCCACTCAAAAAATGTGTTTCGCCACTCGATGAAAATCGACCAAAAGTAGAAAAATGAGCCCTATATTAAAATGCAAATGGCCGTAACTTTTCTCCGCGACCTCCTAGGCATAAACCTATTGCACCATTAGAAAGTAGACATTCCTTATATTATTTTAAGATCATAAAATTTTGCTTCGCCACTCAAAAAATGTGTTTCGCCACTCGATGTAAATCGACCAAAAGTAGAAAAATGAGCCCTATATTAAAATGCAAATGGCCGTAACTTTTCTCCGCGACCTCCTAGGCTTAAACCGATTGCACCATTAGAAAGTAGACATTCCTTATATTATTTTAAGATCATAAAATTTTGCTTCGTCACTCAAAAAATGTGTTTCGCCACTCGATGTAAATCGAGCAAAAGTAGAAAAATGAGCCTTATATTAAAATGCAAATGGCCTTAACTTTTCTCCGCGACCTCCTAGGCATAAACCGATTGCACCATTAGAAAGTAGGCATTCCTTATATTATTTTAAGATCATAAAATTTGGTTTCGCCACTCGAAAAAGGTGTTTCGCCACTCGAAAAAGAGCCCTATATTGAAATTCAAAAGTCCCAAATAGGGTGTCACTATCCCATTATTGCTGCCTTGTAATTCTAGGTAAAATCTGCGACGATATTTAAACGAAGAAAAATGGTGTGGTTGAATATGTACTCATCTTTTAAGAGAAACGGGGCGAGCGAGAGAATCTATAAATTAAGCGAAAGGCGGGGGAGAAGAGAAGAGCGCCGCTCGCCGAGTCACCTTGAGGTTATTAAGCCAGCGCCTTTAATTAATAAGCGAAGAGCTGATATCGATCTTGGCATTTAAGCGTCTAGCTATAGTCTATTGCGGTTATAATTAACGGCACGCGCGAACCTGTTTCCTTTTTTTTTGAACTCGTCAAATCAAACGTGGTACCGTTATTTCGTAGGCGCAGACTAATGAAGTTGGATTAGAGTAGGGCTAGAGTACACAGAGAGGGAGAGAGTGGTAAATTCATCCAGGCATTCACCCTTTCTCCGCTCATCAGACTGTATACGTAGTTTTGACTGATGGTACAGCGGTTCTCTACTCTTACATAAGTTTATTATTATGGATCTAAGTACGTAACCAATGAATGAGGTCATCTCATGAAACTATGTCTGTCCGAAGAGCTTAATGAGTAGCCAGTTTTCATAAATCATCTTAAGTTTTTTCTCTTACGAATCTGCACTCCCTTTATTACCAAGTGTGTCAGCATTTGTATGGAGTCTGGAATACCTGGTAAAGTCAGGGAGATATAAGATGTAAAATTGGCAGAGGAATGTTATGGACTCATTTAGAGTTTCTGCAATTCTGAAAGATTTCCACTTTAATATTTAACACAATTGACAGATTAGTTTAATAGATCTCGCCGAACATTAGTGGGAAACTAGACCAAATTCCCGCCCAAACAAAAATTGGTTTTCCTATAGCTGATGTTATAACTCATCTTACTCGTAATTATGCCAACCGCCTAACGTCTTTACTCCTGCCACATCCATCGAAATGAAACCCAATTTTGGCGGGAAACTGCCTACCTGCAACTCTGATATTTATCATAGTATACTGAGACTTTTATCACTATATTTGAGTTATGCCGAACTGTCTAATTGAGTTTCTCTAAAGAATTATCATCGATTGGGGAATATAATTGGCCAAAACTCTGTGAATGTAAATCTAAAATTATGCACATGTTTCTTTACGAAAAAAAGGGGATGTTCTACGATTATTGTATCCTTAGATTAAGCAATATAAGCGTATTCTAATTAAATTAGTTTTTTAATAATTTGCGCCTGTATTCCATATTTTAATGATTTTAATCTGCCTAGGAGGAATTTTTTTTCTTAATGTTTCTTTTTACCACCACTCGGGAATGTATATGTATTTAGGTTCTTATACATGTGTGAGCGCTGTATAATAATATGGCTTTTTATCATTAGAAGCGGACGGGGTTAGAGTGGCTCAGACTTAGTCACGCGGCTTATTACTCATAAAACGTCGATTTAACGAGCTCTCGGCGGTAATGTTTTAAATCCCGATCGATTCCTTATTCCCTAACACAAGAGCGTACGGTCATTACGCCTACAAGTTTAACAAACTTATATACTTGGTAAAGGCCTAACGAAAACCCCGAACCAAAAGCGGTTATTCGCCCAGAACGAGGTTAATAATTACTCGGGAAATGAACGTTATTATTTGAAATATATCCTCCTCATCCTTTAATTAATTATTTCATATTAATATCGATTAGTTTGTGTGAAATTAAGACAGTAAATAAACTGCTCTGAACTATATGGAGGTGATATCTTTAGGTTGGCAATAAATTTTATAGTTTGGATATTTACCGCTGACTTTACAGTGTAAACGATAGTACAATTTTCGAAATTAATAAATTTTAGTTAAGGGGTCGTCTGTAAAAAGATACCAGCGTACATATGTAAAGGTTCGTAGTTAGTTTACGAAGAAACTCTCGCCTTTAATAAAAAATAAAACAATAGTCAATTTATTATAAAACTTCTTTTATTTTTATGACAGTTACGGATTTATTTCTTCGTGTAAACTAACTCTGAACCTTACGTAATATAATTTCTACGTGGTTAAAGTACTATATCAAAGTTATAAGTAAAAAAAAATGATAGTTAACGCGTTAAAATAAATTTTCCACCCTCTATCTTTTACTGACAGATTTTGTGTGGGGGTTTTGTTGGAATTTATAACATCACGGTTCCTTTTGATACTACAATTTGATGCAGTAATGAGAAAGGCAGGATTGAGATATTGTATATGTTTGGGAACAGCGGCCGACATGTCCTTGACTCTTTTGTCTCAATATTGTTGAACGTAGTATATTGGGAATCTAGGAGAAATGAAAGATCGAAAAATACTATTTTTTTTTTCTATGGGCTGGCGACTCAATGGAATTTTGATGACGAAATGATCCCGAAATGTCATCCACTTTATAGCTCTCTGTATACGGGAGTATTCGATTTCCTGATGGCGTTCTTTTGATGATATTATATTTATTATTTTATCGATGGGAGAGCTGGTCTCGGCACGGGTTCGCAACTCCTTCCACCCACGCAACGCGTGCCATTGTTAAATCGGCTTCGTCATTCGATACACGAAGTGTGCAATATTCTACCATATGAAAAGAGCAACCTAGCAGCTTCCCCATTTGTATCGTATCTCGCCTAATAGTCGACGTTGTTAGCATACTTCCATATCATTGCTCCACTTATATTCGTCGCCAACTCGACAAACGAGAGAAAATAGGTCTCTCTCTTTAGAACAACTTTCTATTGAATGAAATCAATATTAAACTATGTCTGTAAAAGGACGATGAAGCGCTGTAATTATGTCTTTCAAATAAACTAGCGTTAATATTAAAAAAAAATCTCGAAAACGTAATCGTATTTAAAGAGAAACGTTTCTTCTAGATCTCGAGTTGACAGCTACTTTTTCTTTAGTAAACAAGTCGTAAAGATAACTTTACCTATACGTTTTCCCTGCTGCTAAACACCGCTGTACAGACAAATATTAAACTAGAAATCAATTTAAAACTTACCCGGAAAATAGGCTTAGCAACTTTAGCTGGGTTCATGGAAATTCTGAATTTCTGCGCATTGAAGGTTCATCGACCAATGAGCCAAAGACCGTCGTTAAGATCTCCATGCGACTTCCAATAACATTTGATTGGTTGCTGACCCTTATACGCAAAGAATTCAGGATCTCCATGAATCCAGCTAAGCCTATTTTCCAGATAGGTTTTAATTTGATTTCTAGTTTGTAAGTTTTTTAACTGGTGGATTAGGTCTATTTAAACGATAAATAATCGATAAAAAATTACTTGTTGTAAGGTTTCATTCTCCCTTTAAAGTTATTAATCAAATTTACGCTGTCATAAGTATATTTTTTTACCCAATATTTGAATGCCGTTAATTAGGTACACCCACTCTCCATCATCCTTTTTAAATGTTTCCGACTCGACGCGTAACAGGGTCAAGAACCGAATATATTTATATTTAGCCACATAATTCATTAGGAGTTATCATTACAGTTAAAGATATTCCCTAGGAAAATTGGGTTTCGAACTCCTTTACAGATAGGGGTGGTGTTTGAATCTCTACTTACTAACTGTTCACAGTGAAATAGCTTGTTTTTAGAATCAGTTATATCTTTCATGATATTCAATCTTTTTTTAATCGTTAAGTAATTAATTAACAGATTTAACAGAAGCTTATCTTAGTACACGTTGCAAACTATGGTCGACATTTACCAGTTTTTTCAGGCTCGTAAATGTGAATGACGCGCTTTTAAAGAAAATGTTTCTCTCTCCACTTCTTTTTCATAGTCCCAAAATAATTAACGACTTTAAAAATAAAGATATCCCCTTTTATATATACACTTTTTTCGTCTTATCCGGTACTACCTATACTTGGTCCATCCATGGAAAAAGATTTAATAAGATTGAAGCTATTTCAGCCCTTGAACCTTAACTTTCTCTTATGGCGATAAGGCTTCTTTTGAAATTCAACCTTCCTGAATATATACGAACTCTCGAGATAAAAAAGGGGAAAGTTGTCATTGTATGGGAAGCCACGTAAGGTGTGGGTGGATATTTCTCTACCATTCATCTGAAATTTCAAACACGTAAAAAATTCGTAAATAAGTACATTGTAGAGATAAGGACTGGAAGTCAATTTCATCTCGAGTTGGCAATAAACGCAAACCTAGGCTTTCTTTATCTCTGTCAAGTTACAAATCTTCGAAGTAATGTGTGGCCTAGCATTATGTTTGCAACAAACTGTAGGAGGAATTTATTATAGCTTCCTACTTACTGCCAACTTACAATCGACACTCGACTCTAGATGAAAATTTAAGGGCAAGTCTCTCTAAACAGATTTGATTTTAGAATCCTTTGTTAAACCCGAACTGGTAATTGAGATAGGAGTTGATTGACGTTTTTTTACGGCATCCAATTGAGAGCCAAAGTGGTGACGTCAGCATAGGTAATTTGGTGTTATTAGTACTAAATTATGGAATTTGAATCTAGCTATGTGTAGCTATAATTTACTGCTAGTTTAAATATGAAACAATTACGCCAAGATGTGGGGGACAGTCCTAAAAACTCTCGTGTTTTTACCTGGAAGAGTCTGATATCTTCCATTTTTGCGTGGATTTGAAATTTTAAAGTTACTGAGTCCAGCCTAGTAACTTAGTTGCTCGCGAGTTTTAACCCAAAGGTGGTTGAATATAAATTCCCTCTATCACGTAAATGCTCGCTAAGATCTGTCCTTTAAAGAGAACTATGAAAAGGAAAATAAGAGGGAAGTTCCGTTTCCGGCGGTACCCGTTGTCGTCTTTACTTCTTCCTTTTGATTCGCAACTTACCATTGCGCAATTCGAGAAAGATTACTTGTCCTCAAAATTGAGCTTATTCTAAGGAATTCTTTTTTCCGCGATTTTACGTATGCTAATGTAACAGATTCAAATTCGCACCCCACAAAGAGATCGAACCTCCGTTCTTTCTCGAAAAAGAAAGAAAAAAAGGAATTTCAATATATTTTCCAGAAAAAAAAATATTTTACTCTTGAGATTTTTAGAAAACTGCGCGGTTTTCGATTTTTACAGTTAGGCGGTTTTGTATTAAATCAGATTTTTCTTTTTTTTTCCACTCACTGTCATACTTGATATTATTTTCATAGTCAATATCTCCGAGAGGGTAACGAAGATTAAACGCCCCTTTGGGTATAATAAAATTGTACTTGTTTGTGTAATATTTTTAATGGTTGGGTGGAATACATAATTTATTTTGCTCGGTAGCTTAGTTATAAATATAACTCAATGACTGCTTTATTTTTTTGGGTCCAAACAAAAAACGCTGGGTTTTCGATTAGTTCCATTCGAGGAGTGTGCCATTCCCATTTACACACTTTTTTAAACATAATTATCGTACCTTTCGTTTAATTTAATTGACTTTAATAATCGACTTTTTATTATCATCATGTTTCAATATTTTCTATTTTTGTCAAATATTACAAATTTTTGGTTGATTTATTTTGTGTGTGGTTGTATTTGTCCCGAGAACCACATAGAATAGGCTACGCCTCTGTTGTTGCCTGCAACTCTAATAAAACAATAAATCTTCAACACAAATTGTTATGGTCGTTTATGCCTAATTTCCTAGAGATAGGGACAGGAACATAGCCTTAGGTTAATGCTCAAGGGTTTCTTCCCTCCCTTTTAAGAATATATTTGTTTTTCAAGTCATTTTTAGGCAGCCTCCCCTTCCCCATTTGAAGCGGGAATTGTACCCTAATGGGCGTCTGTGCATATAGCCAGGGAGCTAGAAAAGGTCGGCCACCCATTCAAAAAAGAAAGTATAAATCCATTCCGTGCCCTTTTATAGGAATCTCCCACACACGCATCTCGTATATAGAAGAGGGAGTAGGTCGTCTTCGTGTCTTTCAAATACAGTCCGTATTTTCTTATTTTAGACGAGGGATTGGCCCCCTCCCACACCTGCAGATAGACTTTGATATTCGTAAGGTTAGTTGAGTTGTACGTCTGGGTTAGGGGTGAATATCGAGGTTAGGCTTAAGGGATTAGAGGTGAATGTCGAGGTTAGGCTTAAGGGATTAGGGGTGAATGTCGAGGTTATGCCTCGCCCTTTAGGATTACTGGCTAATGTCGAAATTAGTAATGTAGCTTTAGGAATACTGGCTAATGGCGACATTAGGCATGAATCTTCAGGATTACTGGCTAATGTCGACATTAGGCATGAAGCTTTAAGGTTACTGGCTAATATCGACATTAGGCATGAAGCTTTAAGGTTACTGGCTAATGTCGACATTAGGCATGAAGTTTTAGGATTACTGGCTATTGTTGAAATATTCATGAACCTTAATGACTACTGGCTAATGTCGAAAGAGGCATGTAGCTTTAGGATTACTGGCTAATGTCAAAATTAGTTGTCAAGCTTTAGGATTACTGGCCAATGTCGAAATTAGTTGTGTAGCTTTAGGATTACTGGCTAATGTCTAAATTAGTCCCGCAGCTTTTGGATTTAATGTTCATGTCAAAATTAGGATAACATCCCCATTCGAATGTCTGTGAAGATAGAGATTGAAGTTAGAGAAAACTGTTCGTGCCGATAGTATATTTTTCTAGACGAACGGAATCAATATTTGCGACGTCTTCTTCTAGGCACCGGAAATTTTTTCGTTCTGGTGGCACGGGCGCTAATATGAATCCCAAGACCAAGCATATAGCTTATTCTAGGTACCCTTTTCTTGGGCAGAGAAATCTTCTTCTCTGTTCAATTTTATAAGATGTACTTCAACCGCTTTCCACTTTTACCGTCGTAGTTGGTTTATTACAATATTGAGACGCGTTGATATTCTCCTAGATAAAGTCCGTTTGTAACGTACGTTTTTATTGGTTTAAAGAAAAATTCCATCTTAATAGTAGTATTAAGGTAGTCTCGAGGAATTTTTTTATGAAATCACTTTTTTAATTTCTTTTTGGGCTACTAATTAAACTCTTGAGTATTAACCCTTTTGATAGTTTAACTTGGATATCACATAAATAGTCCTAAATCAGGGAACCTACGTTTTTACGATTCCCGCCAAAACGCCTGAATGACATTTAAACAAAGCCTATGCGATTAATACGCGTGGAGTGACGTAATCTTTCATATTATTGGTTATTAAACCAATTAAAATATTAGTAAGATTGCTTGTGGACTTGAAAAAATATGACGCATTCTTAGATGGGAACAAACTATGTCATCTACGCATTTTTTATTGGGGAGCTACTCTCGCCTCCTCTCTCTCTCACTTCGAACATTTTGAAGTAGTCAATGCAAATTTTCTAAAAGTCGATTTGAGATTGCTTCGAGGCAGCTGAAGGTAAAGTTTTCCGAGTAAATAAAGCTCAAACCTCTTCTTTTTAAATTTTGCTTTCAAGAATTTACCTATTCTCTCTCTATCTTCCATCCATTTGGCTTTTAAATGGAAATTAACTTCTCTTAGGGAAGTAAAAGGAAGCCTGAACAGATTTAACTGTAATTGAGGAAGATTTTTTTTTCTCCGCTCTTTATCCTCCTTCGTTTCTCGTTTGAAGTAGATTAGTTTTGAAACCCTTTGAAACTTTTAATGGCATGCCAACAAATATCTTAAATTTTCAAAAGCTATGTTTTAGGATTCTAGACACTGATTTTAAAACCGTAAACAATTGGAGAGTGAAAACGGAAAATAAAATTCGAAGACTGTTCAATTCCTCATGAACACGACTATATTGAAAGGTTCCCTCCATGTTTATTGGTCAATTTCTAATTTACTTCATATATATATACTCTTGCTAAATGACATATAGATACTCGTGATGCTATTGGTCAATTTAGTATAGACTTATATCTGTTCTTAGTTATCAAAAAAGCAATGAAAGTTCAAATCCGATTGTATAAGAAGCCGATGAAACCCTCCTTTGAAGTCTATTACTCACGGGTCTTGTCTACCCCTCTCTGTATGGGTTAGTTTCAAAAAGCGCGATTCGTACGTCTCCTAACGGTTGATATTTTCGGAGCGGGAGTTCGTCGAGTGAATATCTCTAGCAGCCTCGGAGTTCGTCAAAAAACGACGTCGTTTGTGGAGAGAGAGAATTTCCAATTTTCCGTAGACAGGGGGTATGAAGTAGGACCCCTCCGATCTCGTAAAATTGTGAATTTTACCCATACAGAGAGGAGCGCTATATGGAACATTAGAGTAGTAGACTTCAAAGGAGGGTTTCATCGGCTTCTGGAAAAGCCTATTTCCTATTGGCCTTCAAGCTCTATATTATTATTCTACAACAACAACAACAACAACAACAACAACAACAACAACAACAACAATAATAATAATAATAGTAATATAAATTAAAATAAGAGTTAAAGTTATCAAAATTACATTTGAATTAATTACATAAATTGTATTTGATTTCAATTTATTTTCCTTTCTAACTGAGCTTCTAGTTGAAATTTTTTCAATTTATGTTTCTAAAAATATACGCGATATAGACGAGGTACGTCGCGAAAAGGTCACGTTTATAGCCTTTTACCGTGCGAATGCATTTTTAATGTCGGCGTATCACGTAAGAGCGTATTTTCATACGACGCTTCGCGGTCATAAAGGGTAAAACATTTTTTTTTTTTACTATTTGCCCTTAGAAACGTTAAAGAAATCCATGCCTAGTCAAAAACACTCTTAGGTTTATTCTAATACTAAGAGATGTATAGGGAAAACTTAGTTCCCACGCGTTGAAATCTAAAACCGGTTTTTACTACAGTTCCTACAGGTTGAAGAAGGGCCCCGCTTATGTAAAACGCGATTTTTTTATGTTTGCACATTTTTTTGTTTTGCTACTTATATACTCTTTCGCTTAATCCCCGAGGGTCGTGACCTTTATTTAGGCTATCGATTTTTTTTTGAGGTTGAGGGGCTCCTTCCAGGGCATATTTCATATTTCCGTAATCGAAGAGGGACATACCATGTCATAGATAAAAAAAAAAACTCTATTGACCAAGAAAATAATAAAGATATGAAGTACCGTTAGGTTTAAAGACGTGTCTTCATCTATTTTTCAAAGTTGTTAGAATCCAACAATTTTTCAAATAGCAATTGTTTATAAGGGAACTTTGGATGTGTACAATTTTTAAAACTGATCTTCACTAATTTTCAAACAAATTTTAACTATCTAGAGTTTGAGGTTGGTTTGAATTTCAGGTAAATCTGAAATTTGGCCAATCAGGATAGGCCCACGTATAACAATGCTATTGAGCTCTAGCTTCTTTAAAACAACAAGTGATTTTTTTATTGATTCCATATCGTTTAAATTGTCCAACAGTAAAAAAAATGAACAAACAAATATTAAACTAGAAATAAATTTATAGCTTACCATCAAAATAGATTTAGCTGGATTCAATGAGGTCCTGATCTCCCCATATAAGGTGTAACGAATATATCTGATGGCAAGTTTTAAATTTATTTCTAGTTTAATATAATATTACGGCTTTCGCACATGATTCGTTCGATTATTCATCTCATCTAGAAAAAAAAAATTGTATATTAGAGAGCCGTTTCTGAAAATTAATTTTATTATACAGTTTTCGCGTGAAAACGCGCCTTAAAATATATTTTTTGCTTGTCTGGTCTCTAGGTGAACCCATATTTTATTTTTTATCTTTCTTTTCTTGATAGAAACGCCTATAGAAGAGTATTAACAGTTTGTCTCGGGTGTTACGCGGGGAAGAGAACTCTTTTAAGGAGCATTGACTTTTTTTAGTGTCTCTTTGCTGCAAAGCACTTTTCGTAACTTCAAAACTATATCATCGAGAGTTCTTTTTCTTTTCATTTTCTTTTCTTCGGCAAAGTTATTGGGGTTTGATACATTTTACGTGTCTCTCCCAATTTTTCTTCAACTACAAAGGGTATATAGGCTGTTATTCGTTCATTTCTTGGTTTATCTTTGATTATAGACTAAACTTTTTGTGTCAAAAAGCGGTTTTCCTAATTTTAGACATGATCATTATTTTTCACATAGAAGCTATTGAGTTTTTAATCTTTACAACAAGTAATTCCACAGTAATTCACATAGATAAAAACAGTTTTGTTTTCAATTTTTAACATAATAGCTTTTAAAGAATATAATCACATTGGGGGGGTTATCGGTGGCTCCTGGACTTCAGAAAAAACACTCTATAGTTTAACCCTATGCTCGCTTAAAGATGACCCAGCCACGGTTAACTTCTACTTGAATGGCAAATGGTAGCGGCTTGGTGTTTCAGGCTCGAACTGGCGCCCATCCTATGGCTTGACCCAGTAACGCGCCTGAAAATGTTCATTACCAACTAATTTTATTTTCGCTAAGCCTGTTCGACGCTACTGAGATTCAATTTAAATATCGTTTCTCTCCTTATTGTAATTTTCATTTTATTTAGTTTTAGTTTGATCATTTGGTTTTGTGAGATATTCTATATCTTTGATGACGTACTGTGTATGCTTGCTCGACGGTTCTTCCCTGATTTAAAAGGGATCTCTGAGAAAGAGAGGGCAAATAGACCATCTATTCATTTTGTTCGGTTCGAACACGGTAATTTAGTCTTATTTTGGCTGTTTTTATTTACGATTAGATAAGAACATTTAACACTGCGGAAAAACACTTTCATTTAACCTTGATTTCTTTTTTAATAGTAGAACTATGTTTGCGTGTATAAATATTCCAACCAAAAAGTCGTCCGGCCCTTCTCCTCAGTTAATCTCTCCAATGAGCGCGTTTCCTCCTCCTGAAAGTTGTTTCTCTTAAATTAGGCCTAAAGTTTCTCCCTCCACCTATAGTTCCGCTTAATCGATTTCAACGACATTTCTAAAATTAGGCGTTTGTGGTGTAGAAGTTTCCATTTTGTCATTGTCATTCGCAGTGGAGAAGCGACTGTTACGAGTCTATTTCTAGATAGACGACAGAAGGAAAGAAGAGCTCGATCCCGTCCGTCTGTTTTAGGCGCCTATATATCTATTTTTCTCTCTCCGAGCCTACCACGTTTTTAATCTAAACTCGAAAGTCGCGAAACACCCCCTATTTCCCCCCTTCGCGCGTTCGTTTTCCGTTTTATTTGTCTTTTTGTTAGTTCTTCGGTTCCCACCGTATAAGGAAACTTTTATTCTCATTTCGGGGACGGAATCAAACAATGCGTGAAAAATGCCGTTTTTGTTCCCTCGTTTATCTTCCCAATTTTCTTTCTCCTCTTTCTAAAGGAGTAATCTCGCCGAATTTTTGTGTTTTCGTTTAGTTAAGACCTCTTAATGCCGTAAAACATTCCCCTTTCGAAGGTTTGTTCAATTTCGATTGGTTTCCGTTGGTCTCTCGATATCAGCAGAGGTATATAATAACCCTCTTCGGGGGGAAGTATGAAAGCCCCTATACTACTAATGCTAAAAATCACGAACAACAAGAGCCCGCTGCTGACTATCTAGGCCACTAGCTCGTGCTGGACTTCTCAATGTCGCTACTCTAGTAAATGGTCTTTGTATAAACAAGACGGCTCGATTTGTGTTTAGAACTTCCTGTCTCAGGAGTCAGGCTGTCTGTTAAATTGGAGTCGAAGGTTGACTTCAGCTCGCGAGTTCCGGAAGTGTGCGTAGGGAAAATTTAGTGAAGTTCAAAATGGTGTAACTATTTTTTGGGAGTAAAGCGGTGTGTCGATCCGCCGCGATTTACGCCGGGCACTTGTTGTTCGTCGATTTCGCCTACCTTTCATACTTCCCCTCCGAAGGGGGTTATTATATACCTCTGATATTAGAGACTTCATATCAAATAAGACTTCTAAATCACTTTAGTAAAAGATTTCTTCGCGTTTCATCGGTCTGCTTATTTTGATTTGTCTTCCTTTGGTCTAATATTTTAACTGGAAACCCGCTGTTTGTTTCATGTCGTCGTCTGTTTATATTCTGGTTTTCCATTGGTATCTCGATGTCAAAGACCAAGTCATCTAGTCTTGTTGTTTGTCATTAGAAATTTGTTATCAAGAGATACGATCAGATCTAATAACCGGACAGCCTTGATCAATCAAAAGCAAAGAGACAGTGTATTGATACCAAAGAACAGAGAGAAAACTTATAATGGACTAACAGTTAAAGTCCTCTGCTTCTTCTTTAAAATGAAGGTACCATTTACAGGTTTGATCGCTTTTGATTGGTTGTTTGATATGGCTTATACCATTACTGACCCAAAACGGACAACTAACCATAGTCCATCATATTGTCTTTCGCGTCAAGATACAAATGGAAGGCCTGGCTAATTAAACAGACTTCGTTAAGCAAAGAGCAAGTTTCAAACATATTAGATACGCGCACGAAAATCTGAGTTTTTGGAAAAATGTGCGACAAAGAACCAAAATTTTTAAAGCATGGAGTCAGACTTCCATCGTTCTTCTTCGTCTCGACTTCCTCTGGCATGCGAAAAATATAGAGTGGGAAGACAAGAGATAAATATTTCTCTTCGGTATGTCATTTCCAATAAATTTCACATTCCAATCAATCTTTCAAATATAGAAACCTTTCTTTTTGAAAAACGGAACAAAATAGTTTTTTTCTTATGAAAAGTCATGAAAAATTAAAAGTCAAATTATGGAACCACTCCTCGTAAAATATATTAGAAATCGTTCACTTTGAAAATTCAGGTTACCTATGTCACTTAATGATGTTTTAAACCAGTCAACGGGTTACCATTAATTATAAAATATATAAATTTTGGCACGTTTCACGAAAGGAGTATTTACAAGCTGAAGTTTATTTAAGAATGTTTTAAAGTGTAATTTTCTAAAAGTATCCTTACTTTATTTGTCTTTGAAAAGACGCAACTTGATTGCCAATCTTAGCGTACTTTGTATAAGTGCTAGTAAGATTGAATTCATCTAAAAATTATGATTTCCTTTGAAAATTTTACTTCTAACGTATACGAAAATACAAAATACAGTTTTCCAAATTTTACAACCAAATGTGGGAAAATAAATGGTAAACTTTTTTATTTCTGTAAAAGAATTATTTTTAAAAAACCTTTAAAAGCAAAACTTTTTATTTCGTACAATTTTGAAGGTTTTCAAATTTGATTTTAAATAATTTGGTTGAAGTAGCCTAGGATTTGTGAAAGTTTGACAATATGTTTTGAGTTATGGTTTGCAAAAAATATTTTGGGTACAAATTACGTTTCTGGAAAGTTTCCATGGGTTGCAGATTTGGTTTGCAACATTTTTAGCAAAATTGTAGGATTTTGAATGTTTGGCAAATGGTAATGTTTTGACAAAACATTTATAGTTTATCATTTATATTAAATTTATTAACCACGGTAACTTAAATATATTAAAAATTGTAATAATGAGACTAATACTACATGGTTTAAACCTTAAAACCCTTTTTAATAATTTTGAGCTACCTTTCGTTCGTTTTTCTGGGTTTAAAAGGAGCTCTTGCTTTAAACCATGAAGTAAGTCTCATTAATTAAAGTTGTTTAAATAATATATGGATTAATTGAAACTGGGTTAGGGTTAGAGACTTTAGCTTGACGTTACATCACGTGATATAATTAAAAGAAGGAATAAAAAAAATCCAATTATTTTCTATGCAGACGGCATTTCGGTCGCGAATATAGGCCATTTCGGTGGTAAGATGTTGGAACCTTTTTCCGTAGCTTTAGTTCACCTTGGACTGCATTTATGTTGGTTTATAACAGGTTAACAAAGTCTAGCTCGTGTAGAGCACGCTCTTACCGTCAAGATGCTACTTCATCGGCAGTCTGAGATAAATATTGAATAAATTTGATTAAACTGGGCGGCAGTTTTTTTATTCATAATTAGAGAATGCCCAGGGGATGAGCTTTTTTGTTTTTTGATTAATTATGTTTACGCTATATAATGAACTTTCTGAAATTATTCCAATGATCAAATACATACAGGATCTTTGATTATACAAATGAATTTCATTTGAGATGGTAAACATTGATCTGGTTTAAAGGGATAATAAAGACGAGAACCGTGTTATGTTCAATCAATTAGTAGCGTAACAATATATATATATATATATAAACATCATTAAGACTCTCGTTAATTTGAAGTTAATTATCAGAGTTACGAGTTAAGCCCGCTAAACCAATCTCAATTTTCCTATTGGTTAAATATCAAGCGTCATTCTGGGGTTAAGGCGCCTTTAACGGTTGGATGACGTCACGCGATCGAAAAAGGGAGCTAAAAGGTTATAAAATCTCTTATGAGTGACGTCAAGTGTTGTTTTTTTCGTGCCACAAAATTTCTTTAATTCCATCACCCCTAAAATATTTATGCCTAACTTCAAATTTTCCCCGTTATTAACTAGTATTAAATGAAGGCAGGATTTCCTGGATTAAAGGGTTATGTAAACGCGCATAGTATTACGTGACATAGGACCAGGATTTTCTTACCCTAACAGAGATTCCTCTCAAAGATAGCATTGTTTTTTGGCTACTTATAAGCAGACTTATGAATATTCCAATTTTTAAAGTTCTGTAAAAACGCGTCAACCAAAATCTGGGAAACTTATAAAATAGCAGGGTGACCACTTTTCCTATTTTTCTTATATTTTCCCCTCCGTCCTATTTTCTCCTATAATTTAATGGAAATTTCTATAATCTCCTATATTTCTACTCAAAATCTCTAGTTAAGGGTAAAGTTATAAATCATACTGTCAGCAGTGGCTGTATATGATTATTTTAGCTTAACTGTACATTTTCCAGTTAAAATAGTCTGTAAAATTCCATACTATTTAAGCAATTGGATCATATTAATACCATGTTTAAACCGGTGGCGAGAGTTGTGACGCAATAATAAACATGGTTCCTACTTTTAATTAATTATTTTCCTATTTTATCATATATTTTACACTTATTTCTTCCTATTTTATCCTATATTTTTCATAAAATTCTTCCTATATTTTCCTATATTTCGCAAAGAAATTACGTATATTTCCTATATAGGATTTTCAAATTTTCAGTGGTCACCCTGAAATAGGTTTAAATAGTATCGTGTGACGTTTCATCTTCACTTTGTAATCGAAATATTTGTTAGGCAAATGATGTAAAACTGAAGTTAGAATATATATACACCGCGCTGCGCTATAGAGTTAAGTCAGGAGAGCCTCAACTTGTCAATCCAGTTTTCTCTATAACGCGTTTTCGTATAAAAAAAATCTTCCTAGACGGTGTCTTGTCTATATTTTTTCGCGTCCAAGTTTCGTGCTATCGCGTCCTTTTCGTCGTCCTTCTGATCTTTTTCTGACATATATACGTTACCAATCTGAAAATAGAACTAATGATACTGTAGCGTAGTGACTGGTTATGTTAAAATTGAATACGGAAGAAAATAGTACAATTCGCTTTTGGTAGAGTTACTTTTAAAAACCGTAATTTTTTCTTCTAAAAATAAAAAAAATGTAAAGAAATGTTGGCGTGAGAAGTGTAATGAAATCTTTGAAAGACGGTAATGGTTGCGCCGTTCATCGTTTTTCTTTTTTCCTCTTATAGAATGTTGTTCTATATCTCTTATTTAAAAAAAACCCGGGCACGTTTCCCTAATTTGTCTTTAATGCTTAGTTTATTTATGTTGCATCCGGAAAAAAATTGAATTCTTACTGCGTTGTATTTAAAATTACCCTTATATTTCAACTACGCGCTAACCTACGCATTTCTTTTGAGCTTAATAAAGAATCGTTTCGAAATTTCAGCACTTACAGTCGCTTCGAAGACGAATTCTTAGCTTTTTTTTTTTTTTACGAGCTGAAATTTCCAATCGATTTTGTCTGGCTTCAGACTTAACTCGGATAGTGAAATGTCGGACTTGATGAAGACTCCATTTAGTCCCCGCTGTTATTTTACAGTCGATATTAATAGTGTTTATCACTTAGCCGGTGTGTCTGAGAAACCAAATTTAACGCGTATATTTTGCTGAAACCGTACTGATACTAATAGTAATCAATTAATTATTACAAAGGATAGTTTTTAGATGCAAAATTTCGCAATTTGACCTTTAATATGTAGCGGTAAAAAGGGTTTCAAAGTGTCAAGTGTGAACATGGCAATAAAAGCTACTCGTATGCTGCTAGTACAAGATTTCGTTAGTGGAATTTAGTGAACGTCTAGACTTTAATGTTTCCCTTTTTTGAACTTTACGAAAATCGGGAGATAAGAACTTCCCGTGGGTTGTTTTATATAGACTTCTGGTATCATTTTGATTCCTAGGTCTGTATATAAAGCGTTTATACATAATTGAATTTTTAGGCAGATTCCGTTCTTTTGTGGCAAGTTTTATTTTATTTTTTAATTTTTCAAAAAGGTGGAGGAAATTACTAAGGCTTTTTTCGGTCATTTTGAAGAGTAAAAGGGGTGTAACTCTCTTTTGTTACCCGAAGGAAAAGCAATTCAGCTTCTCTGATCTTTTACCCGTGAATTTTATTACACCTACACCATATTCCGTAATTTAATCCCGAGATAAAACGTAAATTTATGAAAAATTTAAAAATTACCTTATAGGCATATAAAAAGTTGTATCTTCCATATATTTTCCATTTCGTAACGCCCCTCGTATAAACTCAAGCATCAATATACGTTTAATATTAAATTTCGTTACGGCACGACTGTATTTATTAAAATTTTAAATAATGTGCGGCGAAAATACACCTGCATTATCCGCGTATACCTTGCTTACACTTTAGAACGTTAAACTACCCACGTAATTTTATACCGAAAACGGGAGTAGCCAAACGATATTTGCAAATAAACTCGAAGAATCGTGTGGATGCGTTGAGACTTTGACTGTGACGTCATTGTTTGCGTTTTACTAATCACTACTAAGAGATTTCTATACCTAATTACCCGATTGTTTGTGTATTTATTTGGCTTCTGGGGAAGTTAGAGAATTGAATAAAGCCCTCGGGGAATATATCCTATGGATCATGTTTTATAAATATTTTACCTTCTATAAAAGTTGGCCTAAATTTCTGTATACATGACTCTTTAAATGGATTCGCATTTTTAGGAAGCACCCTCTTCCATCAGGTCTCCCTCCAAATTCGTTATTTTTCTACCCAAAACATTTCTCTCTCTCTTTCTCTAAAATCCCCGAACGTCCGGGGAATCTCCTCCAAAAGGTCTTAACTGGGAAGCCAGAGCCGAAAGTAGCGTAATAAATCACGTGACGTTTCTTCCTTGGCGCGCGTCACATTGACGTCATCTTGTTGGATGTATAGATCTGGAGAAATCCGGGAGCCAACTTACCCTAGGAAAAACTGGTAAAAGGATGCCGAGAGGTTCAAGAGCTGTTTGCAAACAAACGTTAGTTTATGCGGATTAATTCACGATGTAAGAATTTCATTGAAGAGAACCCGTTTGACTTATTTTCTCGGGATTTTTCACTTTTTCCTAACCCAATTTGAAATTTCTGACTTTTTTCCGGGAAAAGTTTGCTCTTGAGCTTCCTTTCTTTAAGCTATATCATTTTCTTGCAACCCTTGTTTACGAAGGATAAGATAAGAGATACCTTTTCAGTGAACATAAAACTTGTGATGCGCTTTTCGCTTCAATTTCGACTCGGAGAATAGTTTGGCTCGAATACGTACTACTATCTTTTCTATGATATTTAATATTATATTGCACTCCGCCACCGAATCGGTTTATGTATCATATCCGATTTATTTTTCAACATAACGCCTTTCTCGGGCATTTTGTTCGATAAGTCATCTCTTTTGATCAACGCTAAAGAGTAACGTGGCGAAAGCTAAGGTGGATTTATACACAATGTTCAATTTCATAGGGAATAAAAATAGTTTCGATAACTATTGTTGACTTGATGGAGTGCAATTTATGTCAAGTAGAGTTTTCTTCGCAGTTATTTGTACGATTCTTATATATCTTTCGTTTAACTTTGATACAAGCTAGGAAGCCTGAAGGCGCATTCGCAAAGGAGCGGAAATTTGAAGCGAAGCTGAAACCAAAAGCTGAAAGCGGTTTAAAAACTGCGTCGTCATTTTCGGAAAACAAGTTTCCGCATCTGAAAACACTTTGAATTTCCCGCTGAACATTTCACATAGAAGATTGTTTTGTTGCCGATAGACGGCAGCGTGCTTGCTTCACAAGCTATTTATGTAAATTTTAAAATGGCGGCTGTAGACAACCAGTTGTTATTACTTCTGTTGTTAAGAAAGAAATTATTACTTTTAAAAATGTTGAGAAGAAAACGAAACATAGCTAGAAAAAAACCGCCTAATTATTATGGTTTGAAGTTGATCTTCGAATCTCTGTCGTCTGCACGTTTTTTTTCTCTTCGTCCCACCCCCTTATCGCTTTTTTTGATTGGATCTTTCATTCACGTGGTACGAAGCTGAAACTGAAAGATCAACTTCAGTTGATCTTGGCTGAAACCAAAAATTTTCCTGCTTTCAGGATCCGCTTTCAGAATCAGCTTGAAGAAACCAGATTTAGCCTATATGCGAAATGGTAAGCTAAAACTGGTTTTAGAAGCCCGCTTTTAGTTTCAGTATTCAGTTTCAGCTTTCCGCTCCTTTGCGAATGCGCCTTTAGGCATGAGGTTTACATTTAACCACTCGAATTTAACTTTGTAAATCTCAACTTTAGCTGTAGAAGAATATGATACGGTATTATAATTTAAAGCCAGGTTCATACTACATATTTTTTAAACCGTTTTGAATGTTTTAATCTATTATTCGAGATAATTGTATTTCTTGAACGAATATCTCCAAACTAGGTTTAGGCGAGAACATTTATGAAACACCAGAAATTTTACAGTCACTCTTAATTTTAATCGGAACATATTTAGGCTTAGCTAGTCCCAGTTTCCAACATTCATAATTATCTGTAAAATACCGCTAAACCTATTGTGAGTTTTATCTGTTTTTACGCATATTTTATCACTCTAAATCGGTTAAAAATAACTTATCAGATTCTAGTAACATTTCTGAATATCAAAAATATTCCTTAGTATTTTAGTAAATTTACCCTTCTACGAGAACGGTTCTATTAGTTTTCAGAACTTGGTTTTACTACTCCTAGATATAAGCAAGAAGGATCAGATAAGGAGAGGAAAAGTGGGGCTGCGTTGAGTTAGAGAGAGAAGAGCCAACCTCCCACTCGGGTGGAAAGGGGGGATAGGAAATTCTCGAGGTAAACTGTTGTCACGTGGTCGCTAGCCAGCGCGTCTCATAAAGGATTCGTTTTACCCACGTGACAACAATTTACCACGAAGCATCTCTACCCCCGTCTGTCCCCCGTTCTCCCAGAGTGGGAGTTTAGGCCGACGCAGTAGGAGCCGCGCCGTTCCCACTTTTCCTCTCCTTATCTGATCCTTCTTGATATAAGCGTATTATGTAAAATCTTATTGAGATTGCTTACGAGATTCTGAAGCTTTTTACTGATAATATATACTTTGTGTTTTTAATATCGTCGATGGAATGCGTATTCTCATCCACGCTTTATATAGGAACATTTTTTTCCTTGTTAGGTGAAATGGAGGAGGATAGCTCGCTTTCTTTCTTAGATTTATAGAGTATTGAAGATTTTTCCCATTTTGCACGGTGGAAGATGCTGGGAAAGAAGGGGAGGGATCGAAAGAAGCGTGATCTTTATCCTCAAACCTCTCGCCATCACTTTTCCTCCTACATTATCCCCCAGGCGTTCTTTTGAAATATATTCGAAGCTAAGGGAAAAAGCTCCCCTCTCGTTTTTTTGAAGAGAGAAATTATTTTAGGGAGTCTTTTTATCTAAATGTTTTTTTAAAGGAAGGTTAAAATGTGTAACGAGTTTTATTTGAATTTATTTTTATGCAATGTACCCTTAGTTCTAAATATTAGTACAAAATTTCGCTTCCTCGCTGTTTATTCTCTATATACTCTCTTACAACTTTTACACTCTTGGAAGGGACCAATAAACAAACTACAAAAGCCACAGCGGATGGTTATTTTAACGCGCTTGTACTAAAATTTAGTCATGTCCTAGGGTATTTAAGAAATACGAGTATATAAATGATAGTCTCAATTTTTATACGAAATTGTCTTAGAAAACTAAAAATCTGCAAAAATTGCGTAACTTTGGAATAACAAACCTGGCCTAGCGTTCACCATTCTACTAGTTCATCCAAAATTATTTTGCTAACCTTGCCCATCTTTTAACTGTGCTACTAGTTTATCCAAAATTATTTTGCAAGCCTTGCCCATCTTTTAACTGCCCTACTAATTTATCCAAAATTATTTTGCAAGCCTTGTCCATCTTTTAACTGCCCTACTAGTTTATCCAAAATTATTTTGCAAGCCTTGTCCATCTTTTAACTGCCCTACTAGTTTATCCAAAATTATTTTGCAAGCCTTGCCCATCTTTTAACTGCCCTACTAATTTATCCAAAATTATTTTGCAAACCTTGCCCATCTTTTAAACTGTCCTACTAGTTTATCCAAAATAATTTTTCAAACCTTGCCCATCTTTTAACTGTCCTACTAGTTTATCCAAAATAATTTTTCAAACCTTGCCCATCTTTTAACTGTGCTACTAGTTTATCCAAAATTATTTTGCAAGCCTTGTCCATCTTTTAACTGTCCTACTAGTTTATCCAAATTTTTTTTCAAACCTTGCCCATCTTTTAACTGCCCTACTAGTTTATCCAAAATTATTTTGCAAACCTTGCCCATCTTTTACCTGCCCTACTATTTTATCCAAATTTATTTTGCAAGCCTTGTCCATCTTTTAACTGTCCTACTAGTTTATCCAAAATTATTTTGCAAACCTTTCTGTCCTACTATTTTACACAAATTATTTGCGCAACCAAATCAACAAGCCTTGTCTAATTTATTTACGCAACCAAATCTGCAAGCTTTGCCCAACTTTAAAAATTAATAATTTGACTTAATTTTGCAAACCATTACATTTTTAGTTAAAAAAGTATTCCAGTAATACCGTCGTAAAATAATATTTTATTTACTAAGAAAAATCAATGTTGCTATATCCTAGACGTCATCCATGTCATAAAATCTTATTTTGCATATTTGTCTCTGTAAAAGGTTATTCCCCTCTTTCATGGACTTATCTATTTATATTTTTGTCATATATTTCGAATTTTAATTTTCCAGATTCTTAAAGTCCCTAAGTTAATGCAGCATTCAGAATTTCTTATTCTTCCAAAAAAAAAAAAAAAAAAAAAAAATCCAAAAAAAAAATTCGACAGCTTCCGAATTTTCAGATTTAATCATTGATATTAAATCATATTTTATATGGAATTTTTTTAATACTTCGCTCAATAATAAAAGAGCAAAAATGATTTGAAAGACGCAAAAAATTTTTATTACAGGCTTATATCCTATCGATGTATAGGCAACTTCATGCATAGAATAGTCACAGAATATTATTTAAAAACTTGGTTTTCAACAGGGAATGTTTTCCCAACTACGCAAAAAATTCGCCAGCAATTCTTTTGTAGTATTTATTTTATAAATAACAAAAAAAATTAATTATTTCTCCGAAACCGAGATTTCTATCTACTATAGCCCGGTTTTCAGTTTAATTTTAGTGACTAGAGATGCTTTTCGTTAATTATTACGCTTGAATCTCGAAACTAACGCTTGAATCTCGAAACTAAATGCGTTTTAAAGGGCGTAACAACGTATCTGTTTATTAAAAAGCGACTGAAAGTTACCACGTTTAAGCCTTAAAAGTATATTTATTCCCTGGGTGGATGATATAATTGGTTTAAACTATGAAATCCGAGAGCGTGGGTGGAATTAAACTCCTGATTTAATCAAGCTTAATAACGCCAAGATAATTAAACTATAAATCCACCCCAAAACTAAACGAAGAAAAAGAAAAAGATTATTTTTATTTTTTTTTTTTTAATGGAAGCACTCTCTATTATACTGTTCATAAATATCCCCCGCTTTGTTTGGTAGAGTTTTAATTTAGAAATGAAAAATACGAGAAAGTGGGTTAAGGAATTTAAAGAGAAAAAATCTTCAAAATTAATCTCAATTTATATGGCATGGCAAAGGCTTTATTTTTCTACGAAATCCACTTGGCATAAAAATCACCTTGTTAGCTTTCTATGCCAAAATTGAAAGTGTTTTTAATTCGTTTTTTTTTCTTATTCTTAAAGAATACTGGCATGGTAAAGCGCCAATTTTTATCGTGGGAGGTTGATTTAGTGGTACTTTGATGAAAAAAAAAAAATAATTAAAATAAAATTACGGTCGAACAATTTGAAATTGGATTAAAAGATATATTAATTAACAAACTATCGAGTAGATAAGTAATTAAATGATTATTAGGATGTATCGTAAGAGAATGAAGTTGCTCAGTTTTCCTTCGGCCTTTCTTCGCTCACGGGGGAATCTTACTTATAGCAGAGGTATATAATAACCCCCTTCGGGGGGAAGTATGAAAGGTAGGCAAAATCGACGAACAACAAGTGCCCGACGTAAATCGCGGCGGATCGACACACCACTTTACTCCCAAAAAATAGTTACACCATTTTGAACCTCACTAAATTTTCCCTACGCACACTTCCGGAACTTGCGAGCTGAAGTCAACCTTCGACTCCATTTTAACAGACAGCCTGACTCCTGAGACAGGAAGTTCTAAACACAAATCGAGCCGTCTTGTTTATACAAAGACCATTTACTAGAGTAGCGACATTGAGAAGTCCAGCGCGAGCTAGTGGCCTAGATAGTCAGCAGCGGGCTCTTGTTGTTCGTGATTTTTAGCATTGGTAGTATAGGGGCTTTCATACTTCCCCCCGAAGGGGGTTATTATATACCTCTGCTTATAGCCAAGTAAAAGTTTCACGCAAATTCGTTCTGGGGCTTTCCTATTTCACCTATTTATTTCTGCTACAATGTGAAACAAATCGATTCTTAGAAAGTAACCTTGGCATAGCTACTTCAGGTTAAATACCTAGAATTTCTTCTGCCTGTCACAAACCTTTTTTTGGCGTATTTTTGTTCAATCCTTACAATGGCTATCAATAGCGCGGTCGTTTTTCCTCAATACCTATATAATACAATAAGCTGGTAAATCGCGCCACTTTCTAACCGACAGCAGACTCACGCGAGGTTTTGTTCGAATTTAATCAATGTTTATCATCCAAATTAAGTACCCCGGCTTGTCTTTTTCGACCATTATTTTGTTTCATTCCACATCTCCTCATTCGAAACCTTGTCCGATTTACACGTAAATATGTCCTACAACAGTGTTCTCTTAGCTTCTCTTCTTACCAGTGAATATTTACGTTTCATTCACCCTTTACATCCTGAGTACTCTTCAATTAATATTACCCTTTTCATGTAGGGTTTGATACTTTTTTTTTCTCTTTTGTGTCCAATGGGAATTGCGGGATCGAGCTCGAAAGAGAGTTTTCTATTTTGGCCATTCCAATTTCCTGATTGTTCCAACATCCCTTTTGGCGCGAACAAAAGTGAGGGATATTGGATTAAATGAGAGCGAAGGGGTTTGTTCTTTCATTGTGGGTGTGGTTTTCGCGCTCTTCAAAGCGGAACCTTTATCATTTTACGGATTGTGATCCTCAATCCTGTACGTCATGATCTCAGTGCCCTTTCGTCTAACGAAACTTGATTGTAATGTGAGGGTATAAACGAAAATGAACAAATGTTCAATAATTTACTCGAGTGTTTCGTGTATGATATTGCTCGATGGTGGAAGTAATTTCAGTCTTGAGATGATGATTCAACAAGATTGAAACATTATTTATTTTCCAACTTTTTAAACGGTTTTAATACTGTCTAAAAATCTTCTTTAAAAAACTTTTCTGAAAAATATTCAACCATTTTCTCGGAAAGAGGATTTGAAACTCACGTTTTCATCCGGTTTTTTTGCGCGAGAGAAATTTGAATTTCCAGAAAGGGAGAAGTGATGAAGTTTTCGCGCTCTATTTATAGTGCGCGCTTCTAGCAAAGTCAATTTCGATTACATTTTTTTAGGAAAGCTCGCGACATATCTTAACGTAGTTACGATTTTTCCAGTTCGGCGACAAACTTCATCAGGCTTTCGATTTGCAATGTTTTTGTTTTGTCATTTTAAGGGTATAAATTTTTGAACAGAATCAGTTTTTTAAATTTAGCCGCTTGTCATTCTCAAAGCGAGTTTTTCCGTGAGCGCAGCAGATGAAAACTTCTACCCGTAGACGTTTGTAATAGCTCCTGTAGAGTGTTAAATCCTCCGTACACGTTCTAGTCTAGCTAGAGAATATAATATATATTTCAAAGGAACCCCGTGTACAAATATATATATATTTCTTTTCCTTTTTTTCATAAGTTTTTCATTTCCTATTATATTATGGTTTACAAAACGTTTTTACGTGCAAAGGAAATCATGTCTGTCATGTAACTCCATTAATGGGAGAGTATTTCTAATAAGGGAATGTCGCCGAGGTGAAATAAACACTCTGACTTTGCAAATTCGAGAATGTGAAGATCGCCTCATCGTCATCGATGATTATTTTCATTACGACTAAATTATATCACATTTTATTTTGTAAACGAGACTGTAGTAGTTACAATTATGCCTAATTCTTCCAGATGAGCGTGCTACGTCCAATTGGATGACGCATCCAATTATATCTTGCGATGTGATTGGCTGGCTGAGTCATCCGATGAGCAGTATCACGCTGATCAGAACGGATCAGACATACATGAAATTTATAAACAGGATAAATTCGCTTTACAAGTATTTAAGAACTGTTTTATCTCGTTTCACCCTCCCTTGCAATGTCGGAAATACCTGCTTAACACGCAACAGAGGTTTATTGAAGTCATATTAAAGGTACCAAAGTAAACCAGTTAGGGGATGCTTAGGAATTCACCCCTTTTATCCTTGGACCGTGTTCGGTATGTCTCAGTGGATAAAATATAACAATCGTTGCCTTCAATGCTATTGTATTTTTTTTTTCAAAACCTTGATTACGATATAGCTATAAGCAAAAGCTGGCTTTTTTCGCTCTCTAGCGGTAATCCGATTTTGAAGTTTGTTGACCCACAATTTTGATCTTGACTCTGGCTGCCTGGATATATAGAAACAAAGAGAAATGAAGCCCTGATGGGTATTGTTGATTTGTTTAAAGTAGAAAATCGATTTATTTGACTTGTACTGACCAAATTTGAAACATCACGTTACGCCGATGTTTTATCAAGAAGATTATAAGATTACAAGAGCAAACATTTATCTTTTGATAGATTGGATTTAATTCCCAACTCACGAATACATACAAATCTTATGACAAATAGCCCTAGCCCGTTTTTTTCTCTTTCAATTCTTCCATAAAGGTATACTGAAAGTTTGCTTAATATACAGAGCATGTAAATGTCTTGTAGACCTCTTTCAACGAGTGAAGTTTTCAGAAGTATTTACCTTTTATTAAACGTAAGATTTTACGGAAAACGTTACGTTTATCGTAAGATTTCTTGTAGAACTTTTATGAACTTACAACTTAAAGTATATCTTAGAAAGATTGCATAATCTTTCCACTACAATTTTAGCTCTGTTGCAAGTCCAAACAGTCTAGGATTTGATTTTCAATTAAACTTGGTTCAATTTTTAAGCAAAAAAAGGGTCACTTCAAGACCAAGAAACATTATCTGTAGTTCGGAGAAAGAAAAAAAACCAATTATCATTGTTAATTCTAATTATCTTTTGAAGCATCTAATTTAATTTAAAATGGATTAACTCCATTTCACGTGAAATTTGTTTGAACCAAAACTCTTTTATATTACTTTTCCCTTCCCAATCTATCTTCGGTATAAATTCTCAATAAATACGAGATTCATTTTCGGTTAAACAATTTTTTAAGTCATATGATATTTTAGATAAGGATTTTTTCTCAAAAATCGATTGTTTTTCTTTTCAGATATCCCGGATATACCGGAAAATATCAAATTTCTCAAGTCCCTCCAAATTGCCGATTTTAGTAGCAATCCTTTGGCGAAGTAAGTCGTTTTTAGTTCCTTTTTTATTATTATTAATATTTTGTTTTTGTATCGAGTTATATGGCGGTGCTATTAAAATGTTTCAATCCGGTTCTTAAAAGGAAAAACCAAATTAATTAATTCCGGATGATTAATTTCTAATTAAAATTTCGGCTCTTTTGCCGGTGGTTCCTCTCGCGTTTTAGACTTCCCCCCGGGTTCGTCCAGCTCCGTAACTTGACGGTTCTAGGCTTGAATGACGTTTCTCTAACGCAGTTACCGCCCGACTTTGGAAGGTAAATCGAAATCGTTCTTGGGATTATTCAATTATATTAGACCTTAGAGTCGGTCTCATCCGGAGTTGGCAAGCTCGCCTAATGTTAGACTATACCTTTATCTATACAATTTGTTGACTCTAAGATAGAGGAAAGCCTAACTTTGCGCCTGTTCCCAACTCGAGATGGAATTGACTCTAGCGAGAAACTCATTTGGGAATTAAATTCAAACTACCCCGTCATTCCCCGTTCACCTTCCCTCGTAATTCATTTATTATTGAAGTGACTTTTCTAGATTGATAAATTATCTATTTACCTCCAAGTTTTAAAAGTATCTTTCAACCTTAAATTTTACAGCTTAAGCAACTTACAGTCCGTGGAACTACGAGAGAATTTGCTTAAAACTCTACCTCCGTCGTTTGCCTTTTTAGTTAAATTGGAAAGATTAGACTTGGGAAGTAACGAAATCGAAGAGCTGGTTAGTTAAAATATATTTTAATATTTAAAAGGTAGAATTAAGTTACGTGAGTGATTTTTGAATTTTTTCTATAATTTAAATAGGCCTAACTCACCAAAAAAAAACAAGTTTAAAATTAGGCTTAAGATACGAGCACCTTTTCTGACCGACCTGGGCAACATCATTTAGGCTAGGAATATATATTCTTCTATGGCTATATTTAGATTCTCAGTACACGAATCATTTACCCAAAATATGGGACGTACATCTTTGGCTGCGTTCAGCGAAGCGCACCAAAACGTCTGGTGCCCCGACCGGTACGTACCAAAGGGATCAGCTCGGCCGGTATCATTTGAGGTTATAGCAAATAAAGAACCAAACTTTCTCCGACGCTAAACTTTAGGCTCTGGGACCTTTGGTACCATTCGTATGCGGTTTCTCCGTCACTGAAACTTATTCGGAGAAAAGCGGATTGTTATGAGCTAAATATATTCTTGCGCGCCCTTTTTACCTTGTTTTTATTATTTAAACTTAATATTCTTCGTGATCCTTTTTACTAGGCCTATTTTAACAATAAGGAATCGATGGAAAAATCACTTGGCGAACTTATTTCTCCCTTTTTGTATTTCTCCTTGTTAAAAACGCAGAAACAAAACTAAGATCAATTCTTTATCTATTAAACAAATTCTAAATTCCCTTTGGAATTGGTTAATTATTCATGTATTCCGGAAGATGAAGCATTAAAGTTTCTAAAGGCATAAGATAGGATAGCCTAACATTTGATATTAATCAAGAGGACGCACCGAAAATGCAATATAGTTTGATTCTATATATAGTATGATTAGATTTGCTTGTGATAATTTTCCCGTAAAGAGTTGCTGGTCATCGTGATGATTGGCTCAGTTAGCTAGCTAGTATCAAGATTTTGAAAAATATAAAGTTTGCTGCCCTGTCTTATGCCTTTAAAACAAATTGAGGAGACTTTTCCTTTCCTCTTAAAATTACCATTGAAATTATTTTCTCAAAAATTTGCATTTGCATATTTAAAACGTTTTCTTTGAGAAATTATTAAATTTAATTTAAGATCCATCAAGTGGTTGAAATTGTATCTTAGTTTGAAATTCTACCTCCAACAATTTTCTCTGATGCCTTGAAGTTTGTTTTTGCGTTAAACCCACCCTTTAAACCAATTTTAAGTTTACAAAAAGATTGAAGGATCTGAAATATTTTTTTGGGGTTTATCCTTTTTTTTTACTCGCCGGTTTAGCCTCCTTTAATAGGACAACTGTCTAGCTTACAAGAGCTGTGGCTGGATTGCAATGAGCTCACCACTTTACCCAGAGTAAATAAATTTCCATCTTAAAATAGCATTCGTACAGTTTCCTTTTGAAAGAGGAGTTTTAACACTCCTCTCCTTTTCCGAATCAACGATTCTCCGTGTTTATCTTTTCCTACTTTGTTTCCAATATAATTTCTCTGGACTTAATCCCTCCCTACAATTGCAACTACAACTTTATCTAAAGTGTCGGTGACAAGATAGCTAATTTTAAAGTTAAATATCGTGAAAGAGAACTTAACTGCTTACCAATTTTGTTCGAAGATGATCCAATCTTAGAGGGTTGGAAATCGAAGCCTTTTTTTATCAATAATATAATAGATAATAGATAATTGCACTTTGAGTGCTCAATTATCAATAAAGTTTAGTCTGACATCGTTAAGAGACCTGTTTGTGGGTGATATTAGCGCTCGCGACGACCGAATAGGTTCGTCGAAGCTCTTGATAGGATCTTGAAGCTTTTCGCGAATTTAAATATTATAGCTAGCCAAGAATTTCCGAATGTATCGTAGATCATATTCACTTCTTTAAAATATTGCTTTTAGTGTATGTAGGTGTTAACGGATAATCCCCAGAAGCAGATATGTCTTTAAATTAAAGCGAATTTCAACGCCTTTGAATTTATTATATGAAGGGAATATATGCCTTCGAATTTCTTGGGTGTTTGTGTTTATTTATCTTTTTAATAATTAGTTTACATTTCAAAACTCTATCTTTACACCGACACTTATTTCAAATAATCCTCTTTCAAATCGTGTACCTTTTTTCGTCGCAATCATATTTCTTGACTTTTATAGGAAGTTGGAAATTGTAAAAAATTAACGTGTCTCGATATAAGCGAGAATCGAGTAGAATATTTGCCCGAAGAAATTTCGGGTTTAGAAAGTTTGACGGATCTTCATCTTTCCCAAAACTCCATCGAAACTTTACCCGAAGGAATAGGCAGTTTGAAGAAGCTAACTATATTTAAAGTAAGCGTTTTTCGTTTAATTTAACAAAAATAATTGTTAATTTATTTTGGTTATTACATGGGAGTATAATTTAGAAATTGGGTAAAGGTTTTAGTGTTGAAAATTGTCCCGAATTCAAACGTAACCTAAGTCCAATATTAAATCGCGCTGTACTTCGGCATATATGTCTTCGGGGCGAAATAATTTTAACCAATTTAATCCCATTAAAGTAGAACTTTATCTTGTAATATCTCTCTTTAAACTTATCGTCACAGGTAAATAATGCATGAATTATTTGTGCTATCGTTTAATCGCGTTTTATTCTCAACATTTTAGAAGTTTCTTAAAAACTCACCAACTCAGCGGTGTAAAATTTAGAATATAATTTTTTTAATTTTTATAGCCATTTGACCAAAATGGTGGCGAGTTCGTTCTAATATTTTGTTGAAACCCTCTCGTTTAAGGTTGATCAAAATAGGCTATTAACATTAACGTCGGCAATTGGCAACTGCGTCAGTCTACAAGAACTTATACTTACGGAGAACAATTTAACCGAATTGCCAGAATCCATCGGCAATTTGGTTAAACTAACCAATTTGAACGTCGACCGCAACTCTTTATCGGAATTGCCACCCCAAATCGGCAATTTAGTCAGGCTTGGGGTTTTGTCTCTAAGGGACAACCGAATTTCTTACTTGCCCATTGAAATGGGAAAGTTGAAGGAGTTGCACGTCATGGACGTTTCAGGGAACAGATTACAATTCTTACCAATCACCATCACCGCCCTAAATTTGAAAGCATTGTGGCTGGCTGAAAATCAGGTAATGAACTCGGACTTTTCTAAAGTTATGTTTTGAGAATAGGGTCTTCGTGTCTGTTTTCTTTTACACATTGATCCTCTCTAATGGCCTCGTTTACTAGAAAATTTGAAACCGTTTTTATAATTAATTATTATGGAGACTGCTACTGCATGGGTATAGAAACAGTTGATTAAATAAACGTTTTAGGGTGCTTACGAACGTCCAAGTTACTTTTCAACCCATATGTAGACTAAAGTATACAAAGCAATATTCGCCCCAAGGAAAGCGCGGGACGACATGTTTAAGGTATTTTTCGTCACAATGGATTTAATAGTTTTGTGAAAGTGGTTTCAAAGTTAAAAATTTTCCCCTGATCGTGGTACTATCCCTTTAAATAACGAAACCACTTTGGAAGGGATTTAAATTCTCATACAAAAACCCAAGGTTCTTACAAAAGTTCGGCGCATTTTTAAAGCTCATTTTTAATGTTAATTTAACTAAAAAAAACATTGAAATTAAACATGCAATAATAGTATTTAAACCTATTTTAATTTGAATTTTTCTATTTACGTAAGTGTGGATAGGTTTGACGCCTTTTTTCAAAAATTACTTCTCATCATTTTAACCTCAATTTAACGGCGTATTGTGTCGCAATTTCCTCTTTTTGTTTTATTTTGATTTCTTTAGTCCCAACCGATGCTCAAATTTCAAACTGACGTAGATCAGAGGACGGGGATGAAAGTTTTGACTTGTTTTTTGCTTCCGCAATTAGAATATCACCCAGAAAGTATGGGTAAGTGGCGGCTTCAATTTGTGTTTATTTTTTTTTATATTATACTTTTATTTTTTATATTTTTTTTTTCTTAAAATACGAGGGTGTTATTATCTAATCTTGAATTTCCTCATTTAATATCTGGTTTCCTCTTTTTTTTTTTCTTTTCTTTCTCTTTCTTTGATATATATATTTATATTATTCTTGTACGTACAACTCTACTGTTTTATTCATCTTTTTCTCCATCAAAACAGCTTACAAAATAATTATCACTTTGTCAAACGCTTATACTAAGAAATTTTAAGACACAATACGCTCTTTTTTTGGTTTCAAAAATCTTTCTCGCAACTTGACTTTACACTTTTTCATTCTATTTATGGGTTTTTGTATCTACAATCTCTATTATGTTTTTATTGAAAGGGGATTTGAAACGTTAAACAATACGTTTTTATTGGATTCCATGCTCTTAAAATCGGCTTCACAATCTTCATCTCATTTAAGAACGTAACAAATATATTCTTTATTATTTTTACGTGTTTGGGAATCGGTTTTAAAGAGGATTTAAAAATTGCATATAGTCCCTTTAATGACACTTGTTTTTAAAACTAAATTTGTTGGGGGGGGGGGGGGGCTCCTACGGGAATTTAAATTCCTTTAAAGACCAAGGAAAGTTCAAAAAAATTAAAAAAAAAAAAAATATTAGAGAATTGAAGGCAACGTTATGGATATGAAGTTTAACTATTGGTATATGGGCACATTGTCAGAAAACTCCGTATCTATGCAAAAGTGTCAAATGGAAAAACGTGGAAAACCCTTGTTTCTAGTATAATCCAATGCTGATAACTATTTAATTTTCAAGCCATCATAATTAATCCCGAATTCATGTTAGAGTAAGGAATCCAATACAAAATTACTTGTTTTTCTCGGTTCATCCTCAGTTTTAAATGCTTTTATAATTGGTGTCATTTTTTATAAGATCAATGTTGTCCTTTTTTGTTTCCGTTGGTTCCGGTTTTTTTTTTTCCTTTTTTTTTCGGTTTTTAAACTTTTAGTTAAATGGTCCTCCTCAGAAAATTTGCTGCGGGACAGCGTAGACCAAGATAGCCGACTAAGCTGGGACCATAAAGCTTCCGAGAGGGTGTCCGCCGTTAAATTCGCTGAAGATAGCGAAGAAGATAAAGAGGATAAGGATTCGGTGAGACAACGATCTTTTTCTTATTTTCTTCTAACCGTTGTTTTTGTTTCTAAACTTTTCCTTAACGCGATCAGCGTTACTTGAGAGTGAGGTAAAGTTTTTAGAAGCGATTTCCTCAGCCTCGCGTAACTGTCTTAGCTAACTCTGATTTCTAGTACAGTCATCCTTACCCCTTTTACTCTCCGGTAAAAGGAAAAACTTTCCGGAGTTGCGTAGCTCATTAATTATACCAAATTATTATGCCTTGATTCGAGCTGAAAGGTGCTATTTAATTTATAATCTCGCCCGCGCCAGTTTCATCTCTCTACATCTCTTTATTCGACTTAGTTTTACGCATCTGTTTAAAAATTAGCGAAATCCGCAGTTTTATAAACCCCTTATTTGACGTAATTTACGAATCTACGCAATTGTTAATTGTTCTAATTTGAAAGTACACGTTAGTCGCGGTATTTTTCTCATTGGTTAAGAACTGCCGGGTTTGTGTTGTCAATTGCCTGGTTGTTTGAAGTCCCTTCATTCTGAAACCGGGATTGTTATAAATCGGGTTGACTCTTCTAAGGGGTGGTTTTAGTTTTTAGGGTGAAGGCTAGGTTCAGAATCGCCCCATTTATTTCATCTTTTGAAAACTATAGCTTTTGTTAAGACTCCTTTCTTCAAAGCCAATGATTCGCTAAGGTTGAACGCGGTTTGTTCCAGGTTCTTCGCGACTCTGTTGTTTTTAAAAACTTCAGTTATTTTCCTTAGCGCTTAGGATGGAAGTTCGGTTCAATTTAGATATAACAACCGTCCTTAAAAAACGTAGAAAAGTAAATGTTTGAGTATTTGAGTTTCGTGGAAAAATCGCATTCGGTATAAAAACGAATTCTAAACCTGAAAATAAGTAATTTTACAATTTTAAAATGATTACTCGCGTTAACTCGATTATTTTCACGTTGTCTATCTCATTCGAAAGCATCTGGAAAGCTATTGTAATGTTCGAATACGAAACGATTTTTCAAACGACACTATTGTCCGTCAACGTTAGATCTATATTTTTGAATAAGTCGTTTAAGTGTTCTCTCGTTTCCGCAAGGCGCAGTTCGTCAGACACGATACGCCTCATCCGAAGGACTTAAAGGCGAGGCACCAGAAGCTATTCAATCAGAAAGGGAAAAATATCGATGGACATGTCGTGGGACACGATGAAGAACACGTCGTAAGTTTAGTTACTCTTCATTCTAATTTCATTCCGAATGGTCGACGTTATTCTGAGCAAGGCGCTATCCTTTCCTCCTTGTGCCAGAAGGAGAATGGCGTTACCGAAAGTTTTAGGCCTCAGAGAACAAGCACAACTTCCACGAGCTCGTCGTCGTCGGAGACTTCAGAACACCCGAAAGGTCATTCGAGTCAAGAAACTGGCGGTGCCGGTAGGTCTGAGCACGATGGCGCCAGGGGTAGCGTCTCGGAGGACGAAGGTGCCAAACATCAACGCAATTCCTCAGCTTCGGTGGGCAGCAAAGGAGAAGAAGTCTGTACCGAAGGGTCTTCCATGGACGTCAGTCGTGACAGCCAAGAAGAGAATACCGCCCAAATGGAACAAATTAGTGAGAAAGATTCTTCCTCATCTTCTTCGTCGTCAACATCTTCCGACGAAGATGACGATGACAATGACGCCAGCTCTGTTGAACAAGTCTCCAAAGTAAGCTTCCTTTTTTTTCTTCATTCTTATTTGTTCTTTGTCCCACATAGTACTCAAAGGAGAAAACATTAAAAAAATCACCCAAAATAGTAGCAAACACATCGAGAGGTCTAACTAGTTCGAAGTTTGTTATTTTTGAAAGGAAAAACTTTTCACACCTCCTAGTTGGGATGGTTATCTCTCATGGTGGTACCCACTATCTACTATCTAATCTTACTTTTACCCCAAAGACTTTTAACAGATTATAAAAGTAGTCATAAATTTTATCTTAGTTCTTACAAAGGTTTACTGTATAATTTTGAGTAATCTACAATAATTGTCTACAAAACACTTTCCCTGAGTTTATATAGTTGAATTTATATTCAATTACATATCGAGTTGGCAGCACGTGCAAAGCTAGGCTAAGCGTTAACTAAATTATTTGTTGACTTAGTGATAAAGGGAGCTTAATTTTGCTGCGCTCTGCCAACTTGAGGTGAATTTAACTATATAGCTACCATATTTTTCTATATCAGTAAATGGATATATATTTTTAGTCCTAGAAAAGTATATATATTATTGGTTTTAGAAAAATAACTGTTAGATTATCCACATTTTCATGTTTTTTATTGTAAATCAACCCAAGCCAGGTTTTAAAAATAGTGCCAGAAAACCACGCATTTGCTGGTTAATTCTGTGCCATTAGTCAAATGTTTGGGGTGCTAGATGTTATTTTTTTAATACGACCACATAGAGGCGGCATTCTAACTTGGGAAACGTGTGGGACTCCCTATAAGTATCTTACATTCATTTACCCCCAAACGTGTATTGATGATAATGACACGAGATTTTTTTTTTTTTTTTTTTTTTTCAATTAATATAAATATATAAAGTTTCTCTTTAAATACCAAGTCATCTTTTCTGGAATAAACATAATATCTAATATTAATACTGTTAATTTCGGTTTACTCTAGTATAATCTCATAATTTTCTATAGTACAAACCCCTCCTCCAGTTGGCATCATGCCCAAAGCTAAGCTTCCATTACCATGGATGTACTAAACTAGTTAATATTTTTTTATTTGTATTTTTGGTTAGAATTATTTCATATTTGTGATGCTGACTTTTTACTTCCCAATTAGATTAAATAACATCATACGGTGTGTCAAAAGATAATAATCCATCCAAATTATTAGTAAACATGTTCCAAAATAATTTTGAATGATATTTTTTATAGTCTAGTGAAAAACATGTTGGCTTTGTGTCCACTGGAGATGAAAATGAAGTGGAAGAGGAGGAGGAGGAGGAGGAGGAGGAAGATCAACCCGAAAAACACAACCGATTGCACAGAAGGGACACTCCGCATCACCTCAAGAATAAGAGAGTGCATTTGGTGAATTCGAAAGAGGCCCAAGAAAAGGTAACTGTGCGTGATTGTCTTTTTATCTTATCGCAGCTTCAGAAATAATCTTAATTTCAGCCGTGTGGGCCTTAAGCTTCTCTAGCTCCGTAATAAGAGTATTTGTAATAACTAGGCTTGTATTATTAGGTGGCCAACATATTAGCTCAGGCTCTTAAGAAAGATGACGAAATATTGCCGCCACCTCCACCATCTCCACCTCGATCAAACTCTGCCCTCCATCGTTCCATGGACTCCGAACATACATCTGTCCCAATAAGTGGTAAGTCTCGTATCTGAAAGAAACCAAATCTTAATTTTTTTCTCTACGGAGAGGTTAATAGACCGAATCTTACTTGAAATTCAGATGGTTCGAGTTCGAATTTGGTCGACATGATGGAAGAAAGACAAGAAATTCACTTAGAACGAAAGACCACTGGTCTCGGATTGAGCATAGCCGGCGGTAAAGGGTCCACTCCTTACAAAGGAAGCGACGAAGGAATCTTTATATCCCGAATAACCGAAGGAGGACCCGCTGATCTAGCTGGATTAAGAATTGGCGATAAAATAGTTTCTGTCAACCATATGGATGTTGCAGAAGTCGATCATTACCAAGCCGTGAATACTCTTAAAGCGGCAGGCAATAAATTGTCTTTGGTTATAGTTAGAGAAGTGCCTCGTCCAGTTTCTAGGAATGCGGTAAGTTCAAAAGACTCAGAACATTTGACTTTATTTTAATTTATCGTTACGCACGCTTAAAGGAGGTAGCGTCTCTCAATTCGAGGGCGGAAACTCCGGCAAAACTGGAAACCAAGGCTTTTTCCTCAACGCCAACACCCCCTCCTCCGAAAGTGATACAAAAATCCATCCTAACTGAGACCAAGAAGGAAAGTATCAAACTGGTTGACAAAGCTCCAGTTCAACGAGAGGAAACTCCCATTGTTTCTAACCAAGAAAAGGTGGTAGAAAATCACGTTTCCAAATCTGTGCCTCCAAACTTAACAATACCCGATGGTATTAACGCCAAGGTCAATGAAAATGAGGCTCCGCAATACGAAAAAAGGCTAGAGGTAAGGATATTTAAAGGATAAGAGAGAAAATTAAAATTATTATTTAAATCGAATATTTTTCTAGATTCTGTACTCTACTCTAATTAGAGACCAGAATGGTCTAGGCTTTAGCATAGCGGGTGGTAGAGATGGAACTCCCTTCAAGGATGGAAGCGAGGTAGATATTGAGGTTTGCTTACGAGTTTTGTTATCGCGTTAGACTCTTAACTTCACGTAATGCGTTTGTTTTATTGTTATATAGGGCGTGTACATATCTAGAATAGCCGAAGGTGGATCGGCGGACAGGGATGGTAAACTTAGAGTGGGCGATCAAATTTTATCAATTAACGGTGTAGACGTTGAAGGAGCGAGACACGATCAAGTTATCTCAATGCTTACAGGTTTAGAAAGATACGTCAGGCTGGTTGTACAAAGAGAACAGGTAAATTTTGAAAGCTAAATTTTGCAGTTTGACGAGATATTTATTATTAACATTACTTTAACCGAAGGTCGTACCTTACGATCCAAATGCGCCGAAACTTGGTGAAAAGTCTCCCAAGTTATTTGGATTACCAAGACCTTACAGCGGAATATATAGTTCGGGTTCTTATATGGCGAACAGGCCATCTTATTTGGGTAGCTACCGCAGGCCGGATATTACCACCCCAACGACTACGCTGGCCAGTCACGTGACTAGCAATATAAGCTATTCCACAGCGGATAAACCAATGTACTCCATTTACACCAAGCTCCCGGGTCTAAGGAACGAACCCTTCACCGCGGTAACTGCGGCTTCTACTACGAATATTACTTACAGTCATCCCGCGTCATCCGTAACGTCGACGGCGGGCGTGAACTTGTCTAATGGAACGGTTGCCAATAACACTAACGTGTCTTACTCTAATCATCCGCCAACGTCTACGTTTTCAACGTTTAAACAAGCACCACCCACAGGTCAGCCGAGTGTTTATCAACCGAGTACTGCTTTGCAGACAGTCGGAAATACGAACCTTGTTCAAACGCAAAATAACAACGCGACTCCGTCATCGTTGAGAAAAGGTCCCTTAGTGACTGTAACTATACAACAACCAGAACCCTATGTGCCTTTAGGAGGGAATCTTCCACCCGCGCCTAAAAATTTGGGTAAGGTGACTGAATCTTTAACTAAAAGTACGTTTACCGAAACCACCACCACCCGAGTAACCCAAAATGCGCATTCCGTTACTTCTCCTTTGGAAGAGGTAAGTTTTTAACGAAATATTATAAAAACATTTCGGGATTTTGATAAAAATATATTTTTTCCTCCCATGGTCATAAGGACATATCCTTAATCAAAGCCGGTGGTCCCCTTGGCCTTAGTATAATCGGTGGTTCGAACCATTCTTGTCACCCTTTTGGTGGTGATGAACCGGGAATCTTCATTTCTAAGATTGTCCCAGATGGAGCTGCTGCCAACACAGGCAAATTGAAAGTCGGTGACAGGCTAATAATGGTTAGTTTATTTTTGTTTTTTTTTTTCCTTCGTAACCAATTTATAGAGCTGGGTAAATCGAGTTTTGAATGCCCAAATCAAAGTTGAGTACTTGAACTATAGTCTAGTTAGAATAGGAAGTTGCTCAATTCCTAGGAAGTTACTCAATTCTCAAGATTATTTAACCTTAGTAAGTTAATGAGTTTTTAAAGCAGTGGATCTAGACTTTTGGTGTGGTAATAATTGACTTTCCATGTAAAGGAGTATCATTAGGTGAAAATTTCACAACAAAATTATTTTTTTGTATGATTCCTTTTAAAGTCTCCTGAATTTTTTCACATTTTTTTTAACATAAGGAATCAGAAAAAAATCTATATTTCAGCTAATAATATTCCTTTAATGACCAATTGACTTACCAAGCATTTAAAATGTTTTAATAAAATGAAGAACGCTTTTAAGTTTGAAATATGGAATCAATTTTTAAGCCTTTGTAAGTTCCTCAAAATTCTTGTGGACTCCGAGTAGTTAGGTTGAGTAGCAAACTCGATACTCGAGTAACTCGACGCAAGTAGTAAAAGATAGTCAATAGAGTTCAGAGTCCTCTATTCGTGATCTAAACTAATACTTGCCAGCCCTACAAACTTACAGTAAAACCTCATTATAACGAAATTTTGGTTAAAAAAACCATTTCATTAAATCTATAATTTGTTATCTGCTTGGTCTTGGCTTTGCAGATGATACCACATAGAATTCAAAAATTTATAACGAGGTTTTACTGTATTTAAAACTCAGGATTTTGTTGGATCCCTGGAGTTGAGTTTTAATGTTTCTAACTAGGTTAATGGCGAAGATATTAGTAAAGCCACTCATCAGGATGCCGTTCTATCTCTATTGGCTCCAACGTACGAGATGACTCTACGGATTAGGCACGACCCTCTGCCAAAAGGTTGGCAGGTAGGAAATCAATCTTCAGTTTCACTTGACGATGATAAGCTAGTCATCCTTTGACACCTTTTATGCGCAAAAAAACCTCTTTTGTTGGTCTTTTACTATGGTCTGTTCTTTTTTTTTTTCTCGCCATCATCACGCTTCCGAAATAATTTTTCACTTTTCATAAAATATTTCTTAATTAGCTTTTTAAAAATTACGCATTTAATCACGTCCTACACATTTTTTTCATTTTTTTTTTTTTTTTTTTTTGTTTAAATTAATATATGAAGATAATTTGCAGCCATATTTTTAATTTTTAATCAAACGCTTTTAAAAATTCTTACGGAAAGATTTAGCTTCATTTGCTTCTGAGACATCCTTCATTTAAAATCAAACGAAAAAAAAGCCTTTTAAAATTCAGTTTTATAAATGCGCTTATTGCATCTATGGCTCTACGCTATGTTAAGCTTGAAAAAAATATATAATAGAAGTTCCCGCCTGTCAAAATATTTTTCATTATGCGATGCTGAGAATTTTATTCAATGAAATTCTCATAAAATTTTTAATAGAATTTTTTTTACCTAGTCTTTTAAACAATCCGAACCAATCAAGGTTTTACCGATGTATCGGTTTCTAATTTAGATAACCGATATTTAACGATACCGAGACTCAAACATAACGTGACGTCAATTTTTCATTGCAAAAATTGGAATTTGTGGAGTAAACATTATGTCTTTGCTCCAAAAATTAATAAATTTTTATTATAGCGACAAAAAAGTTGATCAATTTGATTAATTAATTTTGTCGTATCAGTTATCGTTATCGTTAGGGACTCGTATATGTAAGAGAAAAGGTTTCAGTTTATCTTATAGATAGTTTATCTTATAGCCACGATGTCAGCACTAAATCCTTCTCAGAAAGAACTCTTCTCCTCCTTTTCTAGCCTTTACTTTGGAAATTTGACCCCCGCCCATAAAAAAAAATAAAGCTGACGGGGTTATATCTAGCCTATCTAGGGGGTATATCTAGCCTATCTAGGAGACCTAAAGCAATTTTAAATGTTTTTTACATAAATGAGTCCCTGGTATTGGTAAAATTTCAATATCAGCCAGCATTAAAAAATATGTTTGTTCATATTTGGCTTTTCATTTTAATTTTTTTTAAATAATATTAAGAGAAGTGTCTACGCGGTATCTTAAAAAAAGCCAATGTTGACATATTGATGTTGTTTTTAGAAAATGAACAGGAAAGAATCCCCTTTTATCCTAAAAAAAGCGCAATATGTAAATTAGGGATTGTAAAAGTTACAGGGATTTAGAATTAGAAACATACATCAATCTCTCACTTCATTTCTGGTAAATGTTTTTCCTTCAAAAAGCATGAAATTCAACACACATTTTTTTATGATAACACTAGCCATAATTCACTTAAATGTAACGGAAGGAACAACGATGATTGCCTTTTTAATTCGTAATCTATACTCTAAACTAAACAAGACGCATTTAACTTTTGAACTTTTTTCAAAGTATATAGCGATCCTTTCTTTTCTTTTCCGTTATTAAGGGGAAAGGAAACTCTTTTAATCAAGAGAAGATTGTTTGTTATAAAGCAATTTTTATTTATTGGCACGCGTATATAAACGTGCTATTTTTTTGGAATAATTTAAGCACATTGTGTCGAGACTTTGAAAGTCTCACGAATGAAAAAAAGACAAAAGTTTATTATTCGGCTTTTTACTTTGTTTTATTTTTCAATTAATAGCGCAATTTTATCGGTTTTAATTTATCTTTCAAATGAAGAAATCTCGAGTATAAAGGGGATGTGGGAAAAGATGTAAATGTATCATACATAAAAAAAGATAATTTTACGCTCAAAAACGAAAAAAATATATAATAAACTCGTGCTAAAATAAATTAGCTGGAACAGGAAAGATCTGTATTTTGTTTTTAATAACAAAATAAACATTTTTATACTGAATTCATTTTTGATAATACAAAAGGGATAATGCAGGGTTTTTAATATACCAAAAAAAAAAAAAAAATTCAACTCCCGAAAAAATGGTACGTCTAGACATGTATTTATTAGGTGTAAATTTTGCCCTTTTTGTCGTGTGTGCAGTAGTTTTTGCAGTTTTTTTTTTTTTTTTTTTTCCTCTCTCTCTTGTCTACTTTTTTCTATCGCTCTCTTTTTCTTCCTTTTCTTTCTTTACTCATGCTCTCGTACTATCTTGCGTGGGGCAGAATTATTCCTTAGAGCCTGTGTGCCTCATTGTAAGTACTTAAAGGTCTTAGTTTTTCCATTTGCCTCGTCCGTATTTTCATACTAAAGCTTTCCATTTTAATTAAATGTATTATTTTTTTTTTTTTACCTTAAAGGGAGGATGAAGCTAAAAAATAATTGTTTTTTGTAGATTCATCGGAAAAATAGGCATAATTAACTTCTAAAATAATAAATAAGTGTTAAGTTAGTAATAAATTTTTAGGCTTAACATGAATCAATTGAGGATTGAAATCTAGCCAATCACCCGGGAAATTCAAAGCTAGGCTAAAAAAAGCCCACCCTTTATCAGGATAGAAAATTGTTTAAATCTAGGCTTAAGAATTTAGGTGGTAAAATATTTCAATTGGGCAAAAGAATCGCATGCTTTTGGTGCGTTGTTCTAATTTCCTAGTATGTTAGAAATTGCTTATAATTTCTTTTAGTACTAGTGAGTTAGGTTTATGTTAAAGAGAAGGAATTTTTGTCCAGCTTCATTCTCCCTTTAACGCTTAAGCTTACTTGCAAAAATGTATTACAAAGCGATACAGATTTTAATTTTATCAATTTAAAACTAGTGTGCAATTTTTTTTTTTTGTTTTTTTTTTTTTTTTGTTTTAAGTTTTAATTTCGTAAATATTATTTTTAAGGGGGTTTATGGCTTTTCAAAGCATGGTAGAGTTTTTAAGGCATGGTTTTTTAAGTTTTAAAAGCTATGATCGTGTACGCATGATTTTTCTTAGCGCTTCTTAGATTAATCTAGGCTCATTTATGATGTTAGACGTATTCTGACGATTGTGGTAAAGTATACGAGCAGATTTTAGCCTAGATAAATCTCCGAGGCATTTCTATATTCGATGAAACTTTTCAACTTTAGATGGGGAAATGTTTTTTACAGGAATTTGTGATTTATAAACAACCAAATGAAAAGCTCGGAATGAATATCAAAGGCGGAGCACGAGGACATCCTGGAAATCCATTAAATAAAGATGACGAAGGAGTTTTTATATCGAGGGTATATCGTTTAATATTTTCATCGTTGTTGGAGTGAGTGAAAATATAGTTCTCTTTTATTAGATCAATCCTGATGGGGCTGTAGCTCGAGATGGAAGATTGCGTACGGGAATGAGAATAGTCGAGGTGATTATTTTATAACCTCTTGTCAGTTTGGAACAAAAGCCGCATTCCCACTAGAGACTTTGAAACCATTTTTAACTGTTGGGAAAGGTTAACTGTATAGATAATTTGTACATTCTAAACGGTTTGAAAACTGTTTCGAAGTCTCTAGTGTCAATGTAGCGATAGTATATGCTAAAGGAGATCATTTAGGTCAATGGAATATCTCTGCTCGGAGCTTCTCATCAAGAAGCCGTCAATGCTCTTAGAAATTCTGGAGATAAAATTAGCCTTTTGGTTTGCGACGGTTATGATCCTGCCGATGTCGATACTCTTATTAGCAATATTGAAAACAGCCCCAATGGAGAATTGGGTGGTAAAAATTATCCATCCACCGCAATATCGTCATCCTCCTTAGACAGAGAAGATGATTCGACAGCCGCTGTGCGATTGGAGCAAGAAGTCTTAAAAGAAACTGCGGAATGGGAAAAAGAAGACTTTGAGAAACTGGTATAAAATAATATACTTTCAAAATATCTTCATTTATTTAACTTAAAAGTTGTATAATTAAATTTTAATTAGGAGAAGCACAGAAAAGAAATGGAGGCTCAAGAACAATCTCCGGTAGTCAGTCCGACAGATGGAACTGTGGCTAAAATTAATACTGATGTGAGATATAGTTTCCCCATCGCTTTATTATTTGTATTAAATTTTTAAATATTTTTTTTAAAATATGTATTTTTAATCGTAACATTTAAGAGCGTGTCTGGTGCCGTTGTACCTCATGGACGTAAATCAGTTGATCAAAAAGTATTGGAAGTGGTCAGAGCCGCTGAACAGTTGGTTAAACCCGTTATTCAGTCTGCCAATGCTTTATCAACTGATGACTTAAGCGAAGGAGGTTCCATCCGAGAACAAAAAACGACAACGATTATCATGACGAAACATGTTGTGGAGCCCCAGACAAGCACGGTAAGCTACGCAATTCATATTACATATATCGCTTCCCCTTAAGGGCCTTATTTATTACGACATAGCCTTTTTAAAACTTCTACGTTTAAGTCAGGGGTTTTATATATTTTTTCCTTTACGTTACCAGTTTCTATAAACAAACTGTTAGTCTATTGTCGTTTCTTTTTTTTTTTACAGTCCTAACCCATTTCCAAAAAAAAAACCTAAAAAAATCCCACCTTTTTTTAAGTACAGTACGTGTTCTTCAATCCATGTTCAATCTAATTTTTTTGGTTGCGCTTTTTAAATTCATTTTTAAGTTATTTATAAAAGAATTTGTTTGATAATTATTGTAGAAAATGTAGAACTTAAACGTAACGTATAAGAAATGCTGTTATATTTTTATCATTTTTGTTCGAAAGTTGAGCTCAATGTTAGTAAATTAGTAGCGTAGTAATAGTAATTAATAAGCATGTCTAAATTAACTAATTATTATTTTTTATTTTTCATTCCTTCTTTTTTGCATTACTTTCCTCTATTTCTTTGTGTTATTATTTTGTTTTTGTTCCCGTCTGTTCGTCCAAAAAACGAAACTATTCTCCCCTTGCCCTCTTCCATTTCCCTCTATCCTTTACATTTGACAATTTCCTCAAAACGTAGCCTGTTGGCTCGAGGCGTTTAGGAGGTTTTTCCGATTCTAACTTCATATCCCCATTACCTAATACTGGAGACACAGAGTTGAACCTAAGCAGTGATTCTTTACTGGATCCTATCAGTCATTCTAGGCTTCCTGGTGCGAAACCTCCGGTACCTCGATCTAGAAACGTAAGAAATACTATATAGAATTTCAATCTCTCGACCCGGATTGCCAACCCCTTAATAAAATATAAAACTGTGATAAAAATTAGAAAACCGTGAAATATGAAAATTAATGGTCTATGAAAACTGAAAATTCACAGTAAAACCTCGAACTTGGCAATCCTGCTTGTGACAACTTTTTATAAGTTTTCTGACTCTAAAATCTTTGTTAAATGTAGCGCGCGGTTGATGATCTAGAATCTTCGCAACCTGAAAGGCTGACGTTTAGCGAAAAGAAGAAAAGATTTGAACAAGCCATGCAAACGTCTTCCTTGCCAGTTGCCAACAGCGACTTTAGACGGTTTAGTTACCTTTCTGAGGATGAACTTGAAAAGATGAAGGAAGAAGAGGAGAAAAAGATGGCCAGCATGACTCAAGAAGAACTTCACTACTTCAAATCGATTGAAGAGGATTTTGAAGATGATCCCGATGAAATAAAAGCCCTAGGCTCTTTGGGGGAAGGGAAAATAATAATGCGCAACCAAAGTACCCCCAACACCTCAGCCACGCGACCTAATAGTTTGGGAGTCAGTAGCAGTGGCATACCCATTCCCGTACGAACGGCAAAAGCTGAAAAAAGGTTACAGGACAAAATTAAACGGGAGAATAATAATTTGGAAGATGATGAACTTGACGAGAGTATCTACTCGCACTTAACGCCCGCTCAAGTACGTGCTTTAAAGGCGGATAAAAGGGCAGCCTGGCGACAGGCCAGATTAAAATCTTTGGAAGAGGACGCCATGAAAGCTCAAATCGTTATCACGAAGGAACAAGAGTTAAAAGAAGCTATGGAGAGGAAACCAGTGGCCCAGAGGCTTTCTACTATCGATATAGATATTGATATTGATGGTAAACTAATTGATATATTTGTCAGATTTTTAATCTTTTAGACTGTTAAAATATGCTTAAAAATACCATATCAAAACTCGCATAAGGTTAATTTACATTTACTTATCAAAGTCTCAAACTAGACTCGCATAAATCCGTTGAGAAAAAAAAAAAAAAAATTAGAATGGAAAAATTACTATGGAATTAGTTGTTTATGCTAATGAAGTATACTAAAAAATGGTGCAAGATCCAATTTAAATCTAAAGCCTGCGCTACTTCTAACATCTCTTTCGGTTCATGCTTCAAAACTCTCATTGGCATCAGCAATTGATGATGATTAACAGCAAATTTGATGATGCTTTTAGGCATATTTGAACATTCTAAATCGATTAGAACTAACTTTTTTATAGAATCTAGTATCCCTTTAAAATACTTACTTTTTCAAAACTTTTATTTTAGAAGTTGAAACAGAAAACCACATAAAAAATGGTAGCGTGGATAACGTGAACACGAGGGTAAGCCTATTTTTGTATATCATTGAAATATTATTACTAGGAAGATTCTGTAATTATTAGCCCCTCCCCTTTTATGTCGTTCTTAATTAACCTATACGTATATAAGGTTTAATGGGTATCCCATGCTAATTTAACCCGTTAACTGAAGGAGCCTACGCTGGTTCTAAAGCCTTCTTCGGAAGATTTTCCCCACCTGATCTTGAGAGTTGAAGATGGGGAAACGCGTATAGTCGAACGAGAATTTGTTGTCGACGAAAAGATTCTAGTCTGCAAGACTGAACTATATATCGATGAGGAAACAGGCTTACCTAAACTACGGACTATAGAATACGTTGAAAAAGTGGTCGAAAAAGAGGTATTTTTAATAATTCGTCCACCACTGATGGAAAAAGAAATCTCTACTCGATGTTGCATTAAATGGCATCCGCAAAAATCAGTTTTATACTTTCAGTTTATATTTAATCCACGCACCATTTTTCAGTTGTTTCCATCTCCTGGGCATGAAGCGTGATTGTTATAATTTTATTTTTATTGGCTTTATTCCTCGATTTTTCCTTTAGGTTACAATATATTTTTAAGTCTTTTCACCTAGCGTTAGGCATGTCACCAGTATTATTTTTAGTCGCACCCTTTTACTAAAAAAAACCAAAAATTAAGCCATTGAATGGTTTTAAAATTCTTTAAACTTGCAGTTTCTTTATTGTCATTAAAAAAAAAGCTTACCAGAACCTAGTATTTGGTTTTAAAAGGGCGAATGGAACTAGACACCTCATTATTTCTATTTATTCGATCCTAATTGTAATGTTGTTATCTTAAATAATTGCATCAATCGTTAAATTATACTTTAGGTAATCATTAATAACTTGCCTTAAAGGGAGTTTGCAACCTAATTTAACAAGTGATTTTTTTATCGAATCCTTATCGTTTAAATAGGCCTCATCCACCAATAAAAAGTTTACAAAACAAATATTAAACTAGAAATAAATTTAAAACTTACCAGGAAAGAAGGCTTAGCGGAATTCATGGAGATCCTGAATTGCCTCCATGTAAGGTCTAGCGACCAATGAACAAAGGCACGTTGTTTACACAAGATTTCCACTAGACTTGCAATCGCATTCGATTGGTCGCTAGACCTTAAACGCGAGGAAATCAGGATGTCCATGAATCCCTAAGCCAATTTTGAGGGTAAGTTTTAAATTTCTAGTTTAATATTTGTTCGTAAATTTTTTCACTAGTAGATTAGGCCTATTTAAACAATAAGGAATCGATAAAAAATCTATTGTTGTTAGGTTGCATTCTTCCTTTAAAACGTCTAATTGTTACTTCAAATGTGTATTTTTGGTAGGGCCTTCAAAATTAGGGTAATGGAAATAAATCGCTTGTAACGCTTCATTCTCCCTTTATAAATTAAATTAATGACTTTAGTCACAGACAGCAGCCACAAAACTCTTGGAGGTACTGATGCCGCTCCATTTATGGAATCGTCTAGAACTCATTGTTTATGAGGATTTTAGTTGAATTCCAAGAAAAAAAATATATTTCCCATCTAATTTTGTAACCATTGAAAGGCTATTAGAAGTGAAAAATTTTGGCATTCTTGTAGGAACAATATTATTTTCTAGTACCGCTGTTTATCCTAGTTTGTTTTTTTTAGTTTCTAGGAGTGTTTTGCCTTATTATTGCTTTTAGTTTAATTTGATATTATACCCCATTTGTTACGCACAAGGTTTTAACTAAAAATATTTATTATTAATCAGGTTGAAACTACAACGGAGAAAATAATATCGCTACAATTATCGGGGCAAGGTGATGAAATGTCCGAGAATGGTGAGTAGAGTAGTTTGTTGCCTGAAACTTTGCGGATACTTTGGGGAAAAAAAAAAATGTGTTAAACATTGGAAGAATCGTAATAAACTAAAAGTGACGTGAAATTTGGGTGATGGTGGTGGTGATGAAGGTATCGTAAAAGAAGAAAATGTAGAAAATGAAGAGAAAGTTGAGGAAAATGTGACAGACGAACTACCATCCCCCGTGACTGATACCCCTTCCACCGCGAATAGTGACGCTTCCACTTCACTTAGTCGAAAAAAGAAGAAAAAACGTTCAAAAAAACGATAAGATATGTTAAAAAAAAATTTACATATTCATGGTGATGCCAACTTTATGCGAAGTGACTTACGTACTGTTTTAGCACACGGGCCTATTTTTTATTTAAGAGTTACTGAGACTCTTTTAACGTGGATAGAGATATCCGCAGAAATCCCACATGACCAATTTTTCATAAAACAGAAACAGTTTTATATTTAAACAATGAAAACAAAAAAGGTTCACGCGCTGTTTTTATGGGGTAGTTTTATTGTTATTCAGTATACATTGATTTTTTTATACGTGTTGAACGACCAAAATAACAAAGCGTTTTCTATTAAATTGTTAAGAAAAAAAAATAAATAAAAAATATTAAAGATATCAGAATGTATAGGGAAAACATGACGACAAAAACTTCATGGTGCATTATCAACAAAAAACGGAGATTTGCTCATATTACGACAAAAAACATTCATACGCTAAATGGTAAAAAAAAAAAAATACATTGGAGTTTGGCAATGAGGATCAATCGATAATATTGGAGAAAAACCAATTATAAAAGCCTCCTTTAAAAATTAATCTGTGATCCGAAAAGTTTGCTATATTTTTTAAGAAAAAAATGTCGAGGGGATATACAAAATAAGCAAAGTTTTTTTGAAAAAAAAAAAAAAAAAAAAAAAAAAAGTTAATGTAGGAAAATTAATGCCAAAAACATAATGTAGTATTTTCTTAACTGATTCAAGGGAGAATGAACTTTAGGAGAATCAGACATGAGAAATGGAAAGATTTTTATCCACTCCTATGATGAGGTAATATTTTTAAAAGATGATTAAAGTCCTTGAATTATGCGGAAAATTGCAGTAAGAACAAGTCATTGATAAGTCTGCTTGTTAAGCACCCGAAAAAGTATTATCTCTTCCTGATAGGGGAAATTAAATTATGAGTTTTGATTCCACCGTTCACCATGTCTGCCACTCCCTCTTTTTAATTCCCCTTGGCTCATTTTTCAAATAATTCACTTTAGTCTAGAAACTAAACCTTCCCCATATTAGGCCATGTTAGTAGTAAATGGTTCCAACTCGCTGGTAGCGGTATATTCAATAAGTTTTCAATTTAGCACTTGTTTTATTTAGCATTAAACAAATGGATTATTTTTAACTATTTCATTTTTTACCAAACACCAACTTAAAGTTTTCAGCACTTTTAAATTAACTAAAGCTTAATAAGTTAATCTATAGTAGCGTACTTTTTATTTAGAATAAAAGCTTCATTCAGTTTTTCGTTATTTGAAATTTATTTGACGAAAAATATGGCATATACTTCAATATTTGACCATAACCACGAAACAAAACTATTTATTCTTGCCATTTTTATCATTCCCTTATTTTATTGAAATTTTTTTATTTATAATCCCTTCAAAAGTTAGTAAGGTTCACTTTTTATTTGTTAGAAAAAAAGTTTCTATATTTTAAAATACAAAAACCTTGGTTACAAAACTTTATTTGCGAAACAAAAAGGAGAAATTTTTATTCACAGACAATGTTTAAGTAATGTTAGCCCACTGTATAAATTCATAGGAATAACGTTAATTAAAAAGCGTTTTATCGCTTTGACTAAAACCACGTATAATATTTTGGTTTTGTGATATGATTCAGTTATTCGTAAAGTAAATAGAATAATTTTTACGCGTAAAATTGTGCCTAATATCACGCTTAAATAATACAAAAATTTAAAAAGAAAAAACAAATCTTGAAACTTTGATTTAGCTTCATTAGCTGTGGAGAGAACTATCAGTTTTACTTTTACATTTGATTTTAAAGTTTAATTATGAGTAAATAGTAATGCTGAATGCCATCTTTTGTTATCAGAAGCGCATTAATTGTATATATCATCCGCGATTCATTTTAACTCATTGTCTTAATTTCCTCGCCTTCTTCTAGTTTAAATGTGGAAGAGTTAAATTTCCCAGTTTCCCGCCTAAATTAAATATATAAAGTAAAAAAAGGCACTTTGGGCAGTCTTGGGTTATGTTTATATTTATGGAACTGCAGTTATTCACTTAAAAAAGTGAAGTTACACGAAAATAAAATTCTGGAGTAAGTGTAAAAATGTGTTTTCATTTCGCGTAATTACGCTAGTGCAAATTATGAATTTGTAATTTGTCAGATTGAACTGACCAATAGGCGGCACTAGCAACGTAGCCTTTAGCCAGGGTCGCTATGATTGGTTGATTGGTATCACGTGAGACTCTAGTGCCGCCGCTGGGTTAAGCGTCAAAGCGTGGCTGGAGAATGGAGGTTAGACCGTTAGAGTCGTGTCGCGATGATAGATTTTAATATTAAACGTTTTAGTTTTATATTATACATTTGGTTTAGCTTATTATCTGACTAGAAAGTATTCGCTTTTTTGTTTTAAAATAAATTTCGAGTGAAAGGTTTACCAAGACTAAAGAAGCCAAACCATTGATGCCGCCAATTTGGTTCAAGTCGTGAACTGTGGCCTTTAAGTGTGGAACGATCGACGCCATCTTGAACTATACATGTAAAATCGGAACGCATCGTGGGAATAAAACAATGGACTGCCGGTGGATTGTAAATAATGAAAGTGTTTCAAATAGGGTGAGTTAATTGTTTGAATATTTTTACCGATGACAATTTTGTCAGTTCGTATTTGTGCCGATTACTCTGGCTGGGGCAAGAGTTAAGACAAAGGGCTTCGAAAATATCCCTGCTATTTGTGCACCATAATACAACTTGGGGTCTTGGATAACTACAATTGTTAATTTATCCAACATACAAGAATATGGCCTCGTGTTCGAATAAAAAGGGTCTGATGGAGATTTCAGTAGTTAATTCCCTAAATAAATATTTGTGATATTTATCCTTTGTCCGGCCAATTTTCACCAAGGCCCTTTTCGCGGCAAATATGGCGGGAAAAGCAATGGGTGAGCCAGTTAAAAGTGACGTAAATCCTGCCAAGGTCGAAAAATCTTTTTATTAAAGACACGCCCATTAATGGTGCTTGGCGAAGTTGGCGGTAAAAACTGTCTAGAAGCCCAAATAATTTCCTAAAATCTAGTGGCTTCTGTTTTTCCGCTTCCGCTATGCGGTCGTGGGTTAGAATTGAATTATTTGAACCAAGATTAATGAAGGGACAGGTTAAGCAGGCTCTGATGCCGAGCCTCAAAGTCACGTGATATTTCTATTTGTCCCCTTAGTGGTACAATTATAGTATGTGGTAATAAGGTTCGAGTTTGTTTAGGTTGGGTTAGGTTAGGTTAGTTTATTGTTCGAGTTTGTTTAGGTTAGGTTAGGTTAAATTGTTGAGGTCTAATATACACTATTAAAATAGTTTCCATTTGATATGAGGAGAATTTTGACCCTATTACCACATACTATAATCCTACCCCTTAAGTTTCTGGGCGATGCCTACTGAGCCTCGCTACTGAGTAATGATAAATGATAGCGTTTTCAGTAAGTCTATTCAACATAAGAAATGGGGCAGGCATCCTTATGTCTAAAAGGCTTATTGGTTCTCAGACATTTGATTTTTAGTCAGAAATTTCTCGGCATTTTCGCTACTCGTTCTGTACCTACTCTGATATTACCAATTTTTTGTATTATCCCTGCCGGTCCCCCCCCCCCCCCCCCTGGGATAAATGATTCTTAAATACTTAAATAAGCGGATGTGAAGAAAATAGACAAGATTCTTATTTATAGAATGAATTTTATTGAAAATATTTTGATACTTTCACGATAAGAATTATATACATATACTTTTTTTTGGGTAATTGTGTACAAAAGTATGACATATAATATATACGATAAAACTTTTATCTTTTTTCTTTATGTTTTTTCTTAAAATATTAATAGCTCGCTATATTAATTCGTGAAATTAAATTTCCCAGCGGACGTTAAATTGCACACACTCAAAGAATTTATAAAAAAAATCCACCAAATAGTTTTTTTAACAGGCCGACTATCAACAGCAATAATAACATCAATCTAAGGCAAATTTTTTATAGACATTTCACTGAACCGGTAATAATTATTAGGATTAGCCAAAAAAATGATATACCGTAAGAAACAAAATTAAATAGAATTTTAAAAAATTAATGAACAAAATGTAGGGAGAAAAAGCGCCTTAGGTTATTTTCTAATATAATTCTAGAACGCCTAATACAATAATAATAATTAATAAATGGGTCTAAGAGGGGGAGTAGGTATTAAAAACTGGCAATGTTAATTTGCTCAGAAGGGATATATTTATATAAATACTTTAAGTTTTTTTTTCCTCACCTGGTGAGATTCAAAATTTTTTTCTTATCTTAAAGGAAGATCCGTATATTGAATCTCTTGTTATCTCGAGATCGTTTGTGTTTTTTACTAACACTAGAAAAATTAAATTTACATGACTTAGCGTAGAGCATTAAACGGCAGACAAATTTATTTATACAGTTATGCAGTGTTATTAGTTTCCTTAGTTTTTTTAGAACGTATCCTGAATGTATTTCATTGAAGTGGTTAAATTTTGAACAACGCATAAGTTTTATCATTTCATATCAGAAATTTAATTTTGAAAATTTAACGGTAATAACGGGGATTAATAAATAATTCTAGAAGGAATATTAGACTTATTGCCTTTACGTTATTCCGCCTCCTAGCCCAGGAAACAGCTTTATAAGTATCTTATTGGCTCTCTTGTACTGACGTTGCTGACGTGAGTAACAAAAAGAGATATTTTATTGACCCGGTTTTGCCTTAGGAAAAAAACCCGCTCTCCTCTTTGCTTCTCCCCTTCCGTAGAAGGGGGTTGTGGACTGGCTCGCACTCATTAAATCAAGACAAATATTCCTTCTTTATCTATTATTTATGAATTCCTGGTAATAATAAAACCAGTAATTGACAAATCAGAAACTATAGCTCTTTGAAACAAGGGATTTTGGTTGTCATCTTTTTTTACAAAATTTTTAACCGGTAATAATCCTTATCCTTGACATTTAAAAAATACAATTCTAGTTGTATTTTTTTAATGGACATCTCTATTTTTTATCACTTCAATCAAATTTAACATCCCACACTCGCTTATTAACCGTGATATAATTTTTTTATATATTGTTTATTGGATGAGAATGGTCAGTTAAATGTTTCAGAATGGCACGTAAAATCCAACTACTTAATTACAAACTAAAATGATATCTTAGATTTATTTCGCCTTTGATTGAGTCAAACTTAAAAATAACGGTAAAGGTGCTGATTAATTTATTTTCATTCTGCCGTTTTTTGTCTCATGGCTGATGTAAACATTATTTTTTATTTACAAATGAATAGGGAACCCCAACTTAGGGAAATGGGGGGAAAACAAAAACGCGACCGTCAACAAAACTGGCATAATTTTTTTCCCTTTCAGTTGCTCTCGTTAGCTTTACAACAATTATTAATTTTTACAAACTAATTAATACGATTCTGGCGCCTTTTATTTTGGTAACATACAATAGACCTTATAATTATGACCTCCAATTTTTTTTTTTGTCTTCTAAATAACACCATTCCTCACTATTACCAACTGACTCTTACATATCTCTAATTTATATTTTTTCGAAATATCCGTACCTTTTTTTAACATCAAAATATCTAATTTTTCATAATATTTTTAATACCCAAATTTTTTTTTACTACAGTTAAAAAAAGGTTGGGAGAGAGAAAGAAATTCACGCTTTGAAATTTTAAGAAATGAATATCAGATTAATAGTAGAACCCAAACACTAATGGCAATTAAGATAGAATAGACCCAGGCACTAACCATAGTTGACAGATTTTTAGTTAAAAGTAATTTTAAAATCTAATACTCATAACAATTTGATAACGTGACTTAAGGCCCATTGCATTGCGTGCAATGTAACCGAACCTAAAGTAGTCACGGTAGACAATGCGTATCTGTCATTGAATAAGTATTCTTTTCAAAACAGAGTGGGTGGTTTAGTTATCTAAGAAATATTATTTCTTGACATTATACGCCCGAAAAAAGTACAAATTAAAAATAGATAATCAAAAAATTCATATCATATTAAAATGAAATTCATCATAGTAAAATTAACACCGGGAATCGCTCCATTAACCGTTTCCATTTTTTTAATTAAAAAAGAAAAATTTTGTGGCCCTGGGATTTTTTTATACAATTAATTTTTGAAACAAAAACGTATGAAAAAGAGAGGTTTTACGGGTGCCTGATTAAATTTCTGGTACAGTGCCGAAAAGTACCTTTTTTTCCTCTTTTACAATTTCTTTTAAATATATAATATCAATAGGTTTTTGAAAAACATCACAACAATACTAATTTAATTTTGATAAAATTTCGTGGGAAGGAGCTAGTTATTTCTTGGTAATTTCGATTTTCTCGAAAACAATAATAATGCTATTTATATATAGTCTTGTAATATTTAAATAATTTTTATAATCTTTTAAAACATTCAAATTTGGAGTAGGGGGTAAGGGAGAACCTGAACAATGCTGTACATTAGGTTTATTTGTAATTTAAAATATCCATTATTTCTCTTGGCTTTTAACTTCTTAGCCAGTTTTTGTTTTGAAGCTCGGGGGAAAAGTTTGGGTTTATCAACTTTCGGCCTGCTTTTTTCACTATTTACAGTTAAAACGTTGAAGGCCATTTAAATACACTTTTCGTCTTATATTTAGTTTTTTTTTTTCATTTCGATCTGGACGCTCTTTATTTTTAATTTAACTCTCTTCAATTAATTTTTCTTGCTATAATTGTCTTAAACGATAAGTCTCACAAAATTATCTCGTCATTGCAATCTTAGTTAATAATTTATATAATAAAACAAGCGAATATTAAAGATTTTGAGTTAATTAAAGCGTAGTTTGATTATAACAATACATGATCCATATTTTACGGAATGCTAGGAATAAGTACAATCATAAGTATGCTAATTAAGTTCTATAATGAATTTATTTATGCTAACATGAATAGGTAATTGCACTAAACTATGAATTTATTCAGAAATGAAAGGGGGCTTTCTACGTGGCGAAGTTATTTTCTTCACTTATCCCAAGGCTTACAATTAGGCCTAACAAGTGTTTTTTTGTTTTTTTTTATAGATTCCTTATTGATTAAATAGGCCTAATCCACTAGAAATTTTTGTTTTACAAACATTAAACTAGAAATTTGAAACTTGTACGGAAAATAGACCTAGCTGAATTCATAGAGATCCTGAATTCTTCGCGTATAAGGGTCAGCGACCAATCAAATCTTATTGAAAGTCCCATTTAGATCTCTCCTTATTGATGGGCCTTTGTTCATTGGTCGATGACCTTATACGTGAAGAATCAGGATCTCCATGAATGGAGCTAAGCCTATTTTCCGGGTAATATTTAAATTTATTTCTAGTTAAAAATTGTTTGTAAATTTTTAACTAGTGGCCTATTTAAATGTTAAGGAATCGATTAAAAATCACTTGTTAGGTTACATTCTCCCTTTAATCCTATATATGGAATCATTATTATTTAAATTTTGATATTTAACCAACAATTACTTTAGTTCTCAGGCTAAGGTTAATTCACAACGCTTGTTTCCTATTCTGATTGGCTGATTTGGCTCTGATAATCTTGTAAATAAGTGCCCATTTCAGATACAAAGGGGCCTCGAATGGTGACATCATTCGGATGAGATTTATTTATCCCTCTAACTTCCTACTTCCCTCGCTTGATTTTCTTGAGAAAATATGTCTCTCATACCCCTGATTGAGCTAACCCTATTATACTGGTATAGTTTTATCAACCTTGTTTTTGACCAACATGATAGAAATGCTCAAGATGCGGTAAATACACTCATGCTAGCATAAATAATTTCAAGTATAGTGAGAATTATTTTGTTGCTCCTCTGCTATGTGGGAGGTATTAAATTATTCTAGACAATTATGGGAAATACATCGGCCTTACAGCATAATTACAAGTTTAATTAGTACTTTATAAATTATTACCTTAATGTAAAATGTTGATATAATTTGATTTATTTTTAGTTTTAAATTAGGTTATAGTTTAAAAATCATTTAATTTAGAAACACTACTAATTCATAATTTTGCGAGACTTCTCGTTGTAAGCAATAATTAAAATTGGTTGATTAATAAACGCACTCGTTAGATAAGTTATTCGACTCGTATTTCCCATAAACTTCTTCTCTATCAGGGACAGCATTTTCAATTTGTATTAATATATATATGGCTGATATCCATTAATCTTTTAGAAAAATTTGCTCAGTTTTTTTTTTTTTTAATCTTTTCCTGGTATCATCTCTTGAAAAGTACTTTTTTTTTACCATTCACTATTTTTACACACTCGAATCACAGAATAAATCTAATATATTTATTTTTTATAATATTTTTAACGTGTTTTTTAAAAACAATTTTTTTTTTTTTTTTTTTCTCTTTTTCATCTTTTTTAAAAAATTACAAAAACTGAGTGAAAAAAATGCCTGCTTTTTTCTTTAAACTACTCAGTTTGTAGGGGATGTAATTAACATTTATACATGACTTTAGTTGGATTTGTTGTGAGATTTAAGCCACCCTAGCCGTACAGCGACATTAAGAGGAGTAGTTTCGTGGGTTGTACTCTTTTTTTTTAATAAAAAGACAACTTTTTAATATTATTTAGTCGAAAAGGTTTGATTAAAAACTAATATATTTATATACGTATTGAGAAAATTTTTAAAACATAAAAAAAGTAGCCTTTTTAGACTTTTTTATAATATTTTACAAGTCGTCGCGCAGGAGTCAGTCTTGGCAACTTTTTTTTTAAATAGTCCCTAGTCCCATTGATATTTGAATTTCCTTTTTTTTTTTTTTTTTTTTTCTTCGTGCGATTTTAAAGGCACATGGGCTTTTTGTTTATTGATTTTTTTTTTTTTGACAGTAAACATTGTTATAGACTAGTTGATTGATTTAAAGAACCCATATAAGTACGCAAAGAACATTGAAAGGTAACAGGCACGTTGGTGTTGTACGTCTAGCGAGGATCGTCTGCTACTAATTAAAGGAAACCCCATAAAATCTGTCTATAAACGCCATCTAATGGTTTAAAATCTTGATGTTTTCTCTCAATATACTCCTAGACTAATTGACCTGGGAGATTACATTTTCCCTAATAGAAGAAACTACAGAACGTGCAGTTGGGCTTTGGAGAATGTAGTGTTTGAAGGGAGTATAAAGATCTGACAGAAAGTGGTTGACATTGCCGCAATCACGGGATGGCCAGATACCATAGGAAACAAGCAATTAGACGCGTTAGCACACAATTTTTCCTTTACGTTTATGCTCCCTTTCAAGAGAATAGAACCTACAGGGCTTTCTTCGTGGAAGAACCCAATAATTTTAGGTATGTCCCCCATAAAAATAACAAAGGCCCTCTAGGGGTTCTATTCCCTTTAAAGGGAGAATTCAACAAGTGATAGTCCAACAGTATGAAAATAAAAAAAAAAAAAAAAATTAAACTAGAAATAAATTTAAAACTTACTATCAAAATGGGCTTAGCTGGATTCATGGAGATCCTGAACTTCCTATATAAGGACTAGCGACCAATGACATTGATCGATGGCCCTTATACGGGAATGCAGGATCTATACTAAGCCTATTTTGATGGTAAGTTTAAAATTTATCTCAAGTAATTCTGTTTGTAATTTTTTTACTGGGGGGGGGGGGCTAGGCCTATTTAAACGATAATGAAGCGATAAAAAAATCACTTGTTAGGTTGCATTCTCCCTTTCAAATTTCAAGGGAGTATGAACCATTTATAGAAGAAGTCTGCTAAATACGCGAGATGGCTTATTTAAAAAGTAATGAGCAATAGAATTAGCTCTCATCATGGTGGCAGGTAATTTGATGATCAATCCCAAATTTTTATCCTTACATATAATATCTTTTAGTCTTAAAACATTACTTCCTCCAAGATTAGGCCTTGGTCAATTTTCAATTTTGAAAAGTATTTAAGTATAATATAACATGATCATGTCGCAATCAAAAGCCTTTTTTTCAATATTCCTGCGTGCTTCTATGGGTTTTTAGTGTTTTTATATTAAAAAAATGGAATGAATTTATTTTTTTAATTTAAGCCATTTTGGAGTAATAACTATTTTTTTTCGATACCATTTTTTAATATTATACGTTGACTAGTCTTGTTAAATATGCAGTTTTCCTTTATTGAGAGAAATATATCATGTTATTGCCTTTACTTGTGCATCAACTTTTTAAAAAATAAGGCCTAAGAGATTAGCTACCAGTATTTTTCTCTACAAAAAAAAAAAAAGATAAATTTGATTTTAACCGTTATGGAACCTCCATCTCAAATAAGAATAGATTTAAGGGGGGATCGTAGTGATAATGTTATCTGTCAATTTTTCAAAAAGGGGTGAAGTACCACTGAAACTTAATTTTAATTTATATTTCGAATGAGTGTGGGTTTGATTCTCATTATAAATTTACACAGTTACGAAGTGCTTGAGATATATATCTAATTTTAGACAATTTCATATACACAGTAGCTGATAAGGTGACGTACAATGCATCCAGGTTTTTTCTTTTTTTTTATATTCCGAGTGCACGCAACACATTATTATTATTACTACATCAGCCAATTTTGCAATATTTTTCCCCAGGATTAAGAGTTCCTTCCCCTTGACAATTAAGATAAAAAGTATGAAACGCTTATTACGTATAAACGTAAATAGCAGATAAGTAAAAGATTATAGCCAATGTTTTAGCGTACATATCGGGAGTTAGGGTAGTTAATTCGTACACTGGATATATTCCAGGTGTTTTCCAAAATTTGGTTCCGATAGTCGATAACACCGGGTTAAAGAAAAAGTCCAAATGGTGCTTAAGTTTAAATGTAGAGTTTAATTGCATATTTTATATTATTTAAATTTAAAAATTGCTTAAACTGATGGGGTGGGCTCGGGGCAGTAAATCTGTCAGTACCGTAGCCAAAAACGTTTTTTGACAAAATAAAAAAAAAAGGGAATGATAATTATATATAAAAATACTAAAATACTTTACGTATAAGTCAAATGGGATTTTTTTTTTTTTTTTTTTATTTTGCTGCTGTTTTATATAGTTGCCAATAAGTGCCTTCTGTACGATCGAGTCTCTGGTATTGTTATATCAAAACTTTTGGGTTTTTTTTGTTGTACTTGTTATATAAAAAACCCATTGTAGGGCTTATGAGTCTTTTAAACGTTTTTGAATCGTTTCGTTTGTTCATAAGAACCGATTAACCGTGGTTTTGGCATATTTTTTTGTAAAAAAGTTTACGTTGTTTAGTCCGAGAACCTGGTGCAAGCCTTCTTCCACTTGCACTGAGTGCACCACATGTCACGGTTTTCCATTCCGTAGACTTTACGGCACTTTCTGCTTTCTGAGCGCCCTTTTCGGTGCATAGGGGAAGCTTTTAGCGACGAAGACACTGTTTTGGGGCTCAACCTCATGTATTTTTGAGGTGAAACCTGTTGGTGTACAAAAAAAAATTAAATTTCTATATAGTATATATTATAAAATTTCACTCCCCTTCCCAAAAGGAAAAAAATACTTTTTTATATATACTCAATTGTTTAAAAACAAAATATGTAAATAAGATGGCTTATTTCTGGCTAAATTCCAAAGCGTATATCCCCCATTTAAATTTGTTATCTGGTGACCTCCACGTTCTGTCACATAAACTATATAACCGCAAAAAAAAACTGTCAACCCGCAGGTTTTACGTTTTTGTTTATCAGTTTTTGACATTGAAACTGACGGTTATACTTGATTCACAACTAACCTTGATGACTGGATGAGGGAGTTAAAATATAAAATTTGCCTATCAACACCCACAAATTGCCTAATCCCAACTCCCACTCGTAATGGCATGAAAAATTATTATTGATAAATGGAATTAAACATAAAAAAAAGTTTAAAACTTACCACTACTCCCGGCGCACTGTTGGCGTAAGGGTGAGCGTGCCAAGATATGGAGCGTTGGAATTGTTGCGGAATGTTGATAGGACTGGCCGGAGAACCAGACACTGATATCTGATGAAGGAGAAATATTAGTTAAACCGAAAATTAAGCTATGGTTACTAAGATCCCTTGAATGAGAGAAAATTACTGGCATCACACTGGGTCTGTTTTCCCGGGTTGTGACACGAGGTCAACTACTTAAGAACCAAAATGGTGAATTAAACACTAGAGAATCGCTATATCAAAACAGAGACGTTCACCAGGTGTTGACGTTGGAGATATTTTTGAAGTTCTTCCTCGAGTCTCAACCCGAATAAACTGACCCTGATATCAACATCAGACAAAGTTGAATTTTAAAAGTTGTTATTATAAATTATCTCTCAAAAATGGGGTCTTAGCAGGGGTATATATTCGAAATTTTCTGACCAGAAGTCGTCTCTGATATTCTGGGTCCTCGTGGGGAGGTCGAACCATGTCGAGATGACTGAGAGTCGGGGCGGATGAAGTGTAAATACTGGTGAAAGCGTTGATTGGCGGTTGGCTATTGTCGTCCGTAATGATGACTGGTGACAAGGGCATTTGGTGGTCACCACCGTCCACGGAAGACGGAGATAGGGAACTCTCCTCTTCCAAAGGGTATATGTTGCAATCCCCTTCTCGCGTGGGATACACGCTGTACAAGATGTTTTCTTCCGGGTTGGACGCGTTTTCCCCAATAGGAACCGCTTCGACACTTTCCACCTCGACTTCGATTTCGGTATAGTAAAACTCCTCTTCGTGGTCGTCATTGAGATCAGATTCGTCAGTAACCTTATTTTCCTTCGCTCTGTAGATAAAAACCAATAAACAGTGTTAGATTTAATTATCAGGGACGCTAGTTAATTAAATTACCCCAAATGTATCGTTCTGACGTGTCGTTCAACGTCTTCGCAGGATTGATATTCTTTACTACAACCTGGCCAAGTGCAACGGAAAACCACAACTCTCTGAGTCTGAAACGAATTCAAAATAAATGGGTCGTTAGTTTTAGACATTAAAAATTGGCGCCTTTTTTCCCGGCATTTCGTTGGCCTCGAAATGTAGGACTACCTTCCAATCCCCGCTCAATTTAAAAACAAAACTCATGGCTATTTGTTTTTCGATAAGGAAAAATACTTAGGAAATTGAGTATGTTTAAGTGGATCTCCTTTTAATAAGGGGAAAAGAAAATTTAAGCAGATGTTTCGTTTTTCGCGTTATTGGCATTTAGGCCTAATTTGACTTCAAAAACGATCACGCCACTCGAATCTTTTTAACTCTCGCGAGCGCGTGGGTTTAAAAAAGCCGATTGTTCGTGACGTAATGAAGCTTTGGAAAGTGGTTTTTCTTCTAGCGTAACCCCATTTTTTTGCCGGCCGGCATATTTCACTCTCGCATATACATTCCTCGATAAGTAATTTACTTCCATTTATTTTGATACGTAGTTGGAGGATATGGAGAAAGCCCCCGAGTAATTGTACCCAAGGTTTCTTTAGGGCACCACACCCTTTATTGAGGTTTTTTTCGAACAGTTTGAAATACCAGAAAACTTATAAAAGGCGGGAGGTAATAATTGAGGGCGCCAATATAAGAAAGTGATCTTAATCGTTGCGCGGAATAAGAGAGAGAGAAAAAAAAGTATTTATTAGTTATTAGTTCGTTTTCCTTTCTCTTATTCTTTCGAAACTCAACGAAAACAAAGAACAAAATTGTTCTGGAAAACACCCTTTAGAGTGTTAAGACGAAATCCAGGGGTGACCCCCTAGAGCTTTCGAAGTTATTCAGGACATAGCCCAAGTTTTTCTTGAAAAAAAAGTGGGACAAATATCAAGGAAACAACCTCAAAGGTTCGACCAGAATTTTTTTTCGCGGTTTAGGACTTAAGAGGGTTGGCAAATATGAACTTCGTTTCCCCATTAATTTTTTCAAATTCAATTTATGTGTGGGGAAAGCTTTTTCGAAATGTCATAATTTAACTAAATAAGAAGTTTAGGCGGACACTTGTACAACTTAAAATTTATGATTTATTTCTATGAATTTATATTGCCAATAATCTTTTTAGATTTGTTTTAAAGGATAGGTGAAACGCTAAATGACCAGCCTAGAAATATATTTCTCATTCAATTTATATATTGTCCAGGATGTAGTATTTAAATTATTTGAAAGATATCCTATATACGTTGGAAAAAAATCAAAACTTATCCAGAAAAGAAAGACTCGGTAGTGTAACGACCTTAAGCTAACTTAATTCCGTAATCAAGTGTACAGATTCTACAGAATTGGTTATTATAGTCTCGTGATTTCAAGACTATGAAAATTTTAGCTGTTAGTTCTTTGGCATCAAGTAATTGAAGATACCAATAGAAGATCAAATACACAGATGTCGTAGAAACATCTTGCCTAGAACCATGGAAGAAAAAACAAGGATAGCCAACTCCGCCTTTGTGCTTTGAAAACTCATATTTGAAACGCTTCAGTACCACTCTTTGATCAATTTCCGGAGCAGCTCGGGGTGAACTATGGTCATCCATGGAGGCATGGTCCATTTATAAACCTCTAAGGATCACAGAGAGGTTTGCATTCGACACTATTTGTGCGTGTATTCTGTTCATCGCCTTTCGCATCGGATTAACTTAGCACCATCTCAACAACTTGCGGCGCATATGCAGTACTACCAATCAATTTTCAAGAAATCGGCTGAGTTGGCTCTCTTGGTTTTTCCTCCAGGGTAGAAACTAACCTTCAACTGAGAAGAAAGTCCATTTTTAAGCCAAGCGTTTAGCGATATGGTTGCTAATTTAAATTTTAAAAAGGCTTATAATTTTGAAGACTTGTTTCTCTGTCCCTTTAGTCACGGCTTTTTAATATAATTCGCGTCGGAGTTATGCGCAGTAGGTTAACTATCCCCCCGTTAACGAGAATGGTGGATGTTGGCGATGGAAGAGGTAACGCTTAAATAATATATCTCTTTTATAATCGCTGGAGAATGGACAACTTGCGTAACGGAACCCAATTTTTCGCGTCCACAAAAAAAATGTTCAAAGCCCCGTGACATTATTTAAAGAGAGATAGAGAAGGGAAGCTGGTTTTTTTTTACGAGTTGTGTAAACGAGGCCAAACATTTCTCTAAACGAAACCTTTTTATTCGAACAATTTATATTTATTTGCCGGCTATTACCGGTAAAGGGAAAGGTACCGGTTAAATTATGAAAAGACTACCTAGATTTATTTTTTTAAATTAGTTGTAATGTATTTTGGGGCAAAATGCGAGTTGTGGAACCACCGAGAGTATAAAGTTATCAAAGTTTGGCCCTATTTGAAAATGGGGATTTGAATCTTTAATTAGTAATGACTGGTTTCAAGAATAGTTATTTCTTATACTCAACTTGTTAAAATGGGAACGGGGAAAAAGTAAGAATTTTGTAGTCTGTGCTGTCACCGCTCAACTTTATGGGATTATTAAGCTCTGGTCCAATCTGGACGGTACAACTCACTAAAATCGGCGCGAACTACGTTAGGGAAAATTTTAGTTATTTAATAATAACTTTAAAAGCACTATCTGCTCTGTAATTTGCCCCATTAAAATGCTCTTCCCTTATGCACACAGCTTAACTTTGACTGGACAGTTTGCTATGGTCAACGTCGTCTGCTAAGCTAGAAAAAAAAGGCGACTTTAAAGGGGATTTAAAAATGCCAGATAGTCCCTTTAAAGCGGATATCAGAATCCAGTGTCGATTCCCTCGACCCTGTTGGTCAGTTAATGTCGCCTGCTTATAAGATCCTGTCCTTACATTAGTCTGTTGAAACCAGCCAAATGAATTGCTCTTTGACATTTAAATAACTATGAAAGACAAGGTCAAAAAAAGCATCTTTTTTATTTGTTTTCCAAAAAGCAGCTCATAAAACTCCGATGTCTTATGGGTAAAACCTTTCCGCAGGTGATAGAAATAAATTTCGAAGTTGGCTTCTCCTTGAACACAGTTGCGAAAGAGATATAAATTTTTACAGGCGCTATGTTGTTTTTACGCTTTATCTTTAGGAATGAATGTTCTCTAACACGTAGAATTGTTTTACCCGCAGTACGACAAGGTTGTACCAACACCTGGTCGTATCGCGTCATTGTAGAGATATGTACAGAGAAATATTTACTGACTGTACTTGGAATTTAGAAAGGCGTCATAGACAACCTTTATTCAGAAATAATGAAATTCGCGTCCTAAATATTTGTTAATCCTTACAACTGGCATTATATAGCTTTTAAATTAAATACGTTATTTATTATAGACTATAAATCACCGCCTGGAGGAGGCCATTACCATAATGTTTTGATTTTTAGACTGAACAATCATTTGAAGAATTAGATTGGTTCCAAAGAGGTCACCGGTGACGTAAGGGGGTCGCGCGCATTATTTAAACCTTTGAAAATTTTAGTTAATAACTTATAAAACTAAATAAAATTAGCTACAATTTGTTAAAGCCCCTTGCAACGATGCAACTTTTTGATTTGGCTGCAAAAGTCAATTAGAGTTTAGTTTCTTAATTACTTGTATTATGTGAATATAAGTTGGATGACTCGAGTCATCGGAAAGTTTAATATAAAAAAAAGATCTCTGATCTATTTCCCTAATTCATATATAGTTGAATCAAAAGGTTTTATTGAAATTCACCTTCACATGGGGCTATAAATTGTAATATCCGCCTTCACAACTGTTCTGTCATTCATAATACTTTAGTGGTGTTCTTATTATAAAATATTTAACGGCGCTTGAGGTGAAAATGTTTAATTTTGGTTCGATTAACTAACATGCCATATTTTTTATATAGAACCATGAATAAATTCGCGGTATATAACTTTTAATGGTAGTTAATGGGAACTTAGCAAACCGAAGCTCGTTGCAATCTGCATGCTGGATTAACTTTATAACTAGGAAAAGAAAGGTGACGTTGTTCGAAAACTATATTATAGTCCACCTTGAAATTTCAACACATTTGAAGTTATTCTAACCCTCGATATTTGTACGATTTGTTAATTTTGAAAGGAAGTGAACCTAGCTTCGCGCTTATTGACCGTTAAAAGTGGGATTAACTATAGTTACGGGTACGGTCGCGCGCCCAATAGATTATTTGTGATTATAGTTTTAACAGGTGGGGATTGGAAAGAGTGGTGGGGGTAGGGAATACGTTGATAGAAAGGCCGCGAAGCGTGACGTTATCAGCGCACGTCCTAACCAAGGCTGTTCGGATTCAAAATTAAGAACTGGAAATGCGGAGAGAGGGAGGGAGATGTTGGAAATTCGTTAAAGGGGGGTAGATACGGAGAACTATACGTTTACCTATAAACGCGGAAGTGTCAAGAAGGTTTTTGGGGAAAAAAAAAAAAAACGCCGGGTATTAGAGAATATCCGGTGTTTTACCGGGATTACAAGTTTTCCATATACGAAACTCGGTAAAAAACGGAGAGAAATATACACGTATAAGAGGAAGAAATGGGAGTAGTAGGCCAAGAACTAATCATTTTATTATTCTAATCATTGGGGAAATGTCAAAATCGTAAATTTCACCGTTTTTATAGCCCATCGAATAAGTACTCGAGTTTCTGATTATCTATAGAATTTATAATTCCTAGATAATTACTATATTGATACCGTTCAAGGAGTAGGGAAACTGTAAGATGTCTTTTTGAATGTTTCGTCATTCGCGTCACGACGACGTAAATTAGGTAGAACCAATAAGAAACTAGAGTGATTTTAAAACGGTGTAATTAAGGAAGGCTAAAAATCTTCTAAATGATGTAATTCTCTCTATTTTTAATTGTATTTATTCTTGGTTATGCAAGAAAACAATTGGTTCGGAACAATACGCGTCATTTCACCTTAGCGGCAGAACACCAATGAGCCGTTGAATCACTTTCACCATTTGATGCGCATCTATTTAATAATTAATGTTAGAGCTGTAGATATGGAAAGAACGTGTGTAAGGGAACATATACGTTTCTTTACATGGAACATTTTATATATTCTTAAAACCATATAACATATTTACTATAACAAATTTTCATAAACGAGAGATGGTGTATACGAAAATATAATTTAAGTAACCCTAAAGATAGACAGAAGAATTGCCGCAGCTCGAAACATCACGTAAATAGTTTTCATTTCAAAAGTTTAACCCAAGTTTCCCAATTTTCTCGTCTAAAATTTAATTCATTTAAATTTCAATCTGGAGCGAAACGTTTCTCACGTATAATCAGATCTTGTATAATCGGGTGCATTACCCTTGAAAATGACCTACATATCGAAAAGTTTAACGAATTAACTCCTATAAAATCGATTATTCCACGTAATTGGTGTACGAACCTGTAGCTGTATACTTAAGTAATTACATAACTGAGTACGTATTTAGCCTTGCAAATGGCTACATAATCAGTTACGTAACGTAATCGGCGTACTGGTTTTAGGGAAGTGGTTATAGTCTTTCGTGTCGACCCCATCCACTTTCGAAAGTCTTCCTAAAATAGAGACTAGTCTACATGATCAAACACACTCTCGTTGTCAATCGGCAATCTCTGTTTATAAACTTTCCGTAACATCAACTCCATCAAGAAGGATCAGATAAGGAGAGGAAAAGTGGGCTGCGTTGAGTTAGAGAGAGAAGAGCCAACCTCCCACTCGGGTGGAAAGGGGGGATAGGAAATTCTCGAGGTAAACTGTTGTCACGTGGTCGCTAGCGCGTCTCATAAAGGATTCGTTTTACGTACGTGACAACAATTTACCACGAAGCATCTCTACCCCCGTCTGTCCCCCGTTCTCCCAGAGTGGGAGTTTAGGCCGACGCAGTAGGAGCCGCGCCGTTCCCACTTTTCCTCTCCTTATCTGATCCTTCTTGACTCCATCAATCTGATTTTCTATTTAGAACACAATCTTGTATTTAATCTTTTTATCTTTCACGACATCTTAATTTTAAAGTGACTGGGCTCGAATTCTAGTTGCCAAGACATAAAACAAATTTTGAAATAAGATGCAAACGTACTTTTTATCTTGAAACGAATACTCTTTTAAATTTTGAAATAAGATGATGTAAAAGAAGTTTAAATACATATACTTTTTTTAAACTTAATCTTTTGGCGCCTGACTGATTTTTAAACCGGTCGCCAGCCTTTTTTTAATATCTTAATTTAATAGTGACCCACTTTAAGAAAGGAACAAACTTAACTATAAAACTTTAAGCGCATTTGTCATACTTGCTATTATTACGTTACTTTATATACTTTTCTAACAATTTTAAGTTATAGAAAAACAGAACCCCAGGGTCAAAAATTAATCACTTATCCACGAAAACCTCGTCCGAAATTTATGCCTATGCATTCTTTAAATAAATTAAATCTACGCCAAGGTTGTTAGTTTTAATCGAGGTTGACTATTTAAATTACGTAAGCAATTTTTTTTATTTGCATTATGTCAGAATTTATGACTGGGAAGTGTTCTCGAATATCACTCTCTCTCTCTCTCCTTGCAATCTATAGAGCTATAATCCTTTTTCGCGCCAAAAAATGGGAGGGTGAAATATTGAATTTTTAAGGGGAATTATTACTCTTATCTGTATTAAGTCCATACTCAATGGTAGCTTACAGAGACGAGGAAAAATGGACCATTTAGGAAAGGTTTATACTTCACGAGTGTTTGGAAACTATGTAGCTGACAATTATACGCGGTGTGTTACGTAATATTAAATTCCATAGTGAAAAAAGTAGTTAACATTTATACTTTTTCAGTCTCGGAATTCAATTGGGTTTTTAAAGTAAACATTTCTGGTTCCTCTTTATGGTTCTTCAAGCGCGGTTAAAATTAAATTTTCAAGCGGAATTGACAGCGAACTACTTTCTTTTTACTATGTTTAATGTAGCGTATCATTTTCGCCTCGCCTTTGGCCGTTTTGTAAATTCTTCTTGATAACAAAAGTTTAGTCGGTTATCGAACTCGTTTTTCCGCATGCTCGGCTATTTTAGCACATTTTTTTTAAACGTCCCGATATGATTTTTATTTCAATTTTACTCGTACCACGACGTGTAACATGTCACGTACGTATCTACACCATTGGCAAAAAAAAGTGGAGTGATAGACTAACTTTCCGAGAATTTAATAATAATTACATTGGTATGTGGATGTTACGGGGCGTTGAATCATCACTAGAAGCGCCCAGATGTTTTTGACACGCGCTCCAAAATTCGTTGGAATTGCTCGGCTTTAGGGAATCATTTTGTTGAAAATGTTTTTTTTTTTTTTTTTTTTTTTTTTTTTTTCTTATCGCGAAACGAAACAATTGAAATGTTCACAATGATTTATACTTCAATTTTTCCAGGGATTTAGTATTTTCTGGGAATTCTTTGAGTATAATTTGCTCTACTATGGAACAATACTGTGGATATTCTTTGATTCTCATAGTGGAGAAAACTTAAGATTAGCCAAGGTTATATAATTAAGCTTGTTTCATTTCAACGAATTTGTCACCTTTTTTTCGTTTTAACACGATATTATTTTTTAATAGGAAAATAAGTTATTCACTTTTATTTAAAACTAATCTACAGGTGCTTTACCTTTCAACGAATTTATTTAAATTTATATCTCTAACGGATAAAACGAATTTTCATTGCCTGTTTTCAGAGAAACGCAAAGTATTTAATCTTCATTTCGGCTTCCTATTACTAGGATTAAAATAATTAGCATTTTTCCCTTTAAATTTATTAAGAGAAATTGCAAATTTCCTTATAAACTGATTAAGAGAAATAGCAAATTTCCTTATAAACGGGTTAAACTAATTTGAATTTCCCTTTCAAACTGGTTAATCTAATTTAAGTTTATAGCCGATTAAACTAATTTTCTTTTCACTTAATTTCAAAGGGATTATACTTTTTAAACGGATCAGGCTAAACTATAATTTGAATCCGGCAATGATATTACGGTTAAAAGTCGGAGTAATTACTAGCAAAATTATCGCTAGCAAAACTAAATTAAACTGTAAATTATAAAGGGAAAGTACAACCAAAAATAAACGAACAAGAAATCTAGAACAGGGCCATCTGTAAGGGGTGAAAACCGTTTCGTATGATTTTCTTTTTAGTGTACTACATTGCCAAATAAAAAACTTAGGGCAAAAATAGTTCGTGTCAACGGGCGCGGAGAGAAGAGAAATAGTTTTCATCGCTGTTCCTATGCTAGATTTAACCCTATATCGACTCTTGCCAAACTCTGTCAATCAAGCTTATATAGAACTACCAAGCGAAATGAATAAAGTGATCCATTCCAGCCATTAAATGGCGTATTAAGTTTACTGCCCATCTTACTTTGTTGTCCCAACCAAGATTTTAAGTTAGCACCCCAATTTACAGTTCTATACATACAACCATAAGTATATAACTTAGAAGTATCAATTCTCATTTCAAGAAAATATGTCTATTCCCAAAGTATTCAAAAACGACGCGCTACTAACCCTTTAAGTAATTATTTTTATAAATTTTTAATTTGATCCAAGTTCTACGAGTATATCAAGCGCTTAATTACAATAGTATGTTTCGCGGGAGAAGGGTCAAAACCCCCAGGAGTATTATATCCAAATAGCGAAATTACTTTGGTGCAATAAAAAGGTTTCGCCTTATGGGATAGTTTTAACTTTTAATAAGGGGGTGCTTTAGCGGGAATATTAACCTCTATAGAGTTCTGAATAATTTCTATAAATTCCACCCTTTGTAAAAATAAAAAAAACACGAGAGAATGATGACATTCAAAAGGCGTGGTGTTTTACATCCGGTCATTTTCTACATATAATACGCAATTCGGGTAATATCCAAACTTATTATTACCTTGTATAGAAACATTCATTGTAAAAATGAAACGCCTCTACAAGTATCATGCCATATAATCCTATAATTTCAAAATATACAAACAAAAAAATTAACATAAAGGGGGACTGTATATACCTGGATAAAATTATTGGCGAACTTGAAAAGAACATAATTTTCTTAAAAGGGGTTCTTAATTGATTAAAATTAATGGATTTCGTCACGATTACTTCCTTTTATAAATTAATTTAAGTTAATACCCTGAATATATTCATAACGGCGATGATTAAACTTAATTTTAATCGGGAAATCAACGTTTTAACTTAATTTTAATCGGGAAATCAACGTTATAACTTAAATTTAATCGGGAAATCAACGTTTTTACTTAATTTTAATCGGGAAAACAGCGTTTTAACTTAATTTTAATCGGGAAATCAGCGTTTTAACTTAATTTTAATCGAGAAATCAACGTTTTAACTTAATTTTAATCGAGAAATCAACGTTTTAACTTAATTTTAATCGAGAAATCAACGTTTTAACTTAATTTTAATCGAGAAATCAACGTTTTAACTTAATTTTAATCTAGAAATCAACGTTTTAACTCAATTTTTATCGCGAAGTCGTCATTTCAACTTAATTTTAATCGCAAAATCATTTTGAAATAGCGGAAATATTAAAGGATATTGTCTGATAAACCCGATAATTATAGAAATTGATTTCAATTTTTGTCGTGATAAACTATTCGAATAGAGTTTTTATTTACTATTATTAAATCTGTTTTCATAACTGACTTTTACCACAATTACACGAATTGGGGTATTTTCTAAGATTGAAATTGAGAGAGGGTATATTTACGAGGTTATAAAACATATAATCAAATTGGGAATGTCTTTTTGATAGCCTCCTTAACAAGGGAATGGATATATAAAAAAAAAAAAAAGTCATAATGAATCTCCACCCATATTGTATATTTAGTTTGAGAGTTTTTAACGCTTATCTTTTTTCTTTTTTTGTCTTTAAGGTAGGTTATTAGATTTGGCAATTTCTTTCCGATCTCCCCTCTGCCTTTACGGGTTCCCTCGCTAACTCCTATTAAAGTAATAGTCTCGTGATTTTTTTTTTTTTTCTTCTTGAGCATATTATTGTTAAGATCAAGTATCAGTTAACCAAATTAATTCTCTCAAAATTCACCCAACGAACATTGAATTTCAGCAAATAATTTTCTAATAAAGAACTTGAGTATAACAAGTAGTTTCGACCTTTTTGGTAGTTTGAAATACTAAGCCTTGGTCGTAGCAGACGACGAATTATTAAACCACTGCTAGTTTCGAATCAGTTCTCATTATAATAAAGTTGTGAATGTTCTCATAGTTCGTCTGCCGAGATGGCTCTAGAATACTAGACTACTTGCGAATTACACATACTGAGCGCCCTATTTTAGTGTCAAAGGAGTTTCAATCTTCAGGGCTCATAGATACAAGTCGGGAATACATTTAAATATCGTGTAGTTAGAATGTTGCCAAAAAATCATATAAATATTTGACGTAAAATTTAAGAACTTCAATGACAATAAATTGGTACAGCCATAATCAGCAAAATTCATAATTTTTATTACGGTTTTTCCAAAACCTTTTTTGCACCAATAAACGGCGAAGAAAGTTCACTGTTAAAACTTTCGAAAAATTAAAGAAATATATTTTTTATTCAATTTTGTATGAAACCCTGATTTTCGTGAGAGCTGCCCTTTAATAGAAACGTGTATGGCTCTGTTTAATCCGAGTATCGCGTGACGCCATTGTCTATGAGCGAAACTAGGAATATTGCAATTTGTTTTTTTTCTTTCGGTCCAAGCACTGAGCTATTATTAATATTTCAACGGATAAAAAGAAACCGAGCTCTTTTCCAAAGCTCTCCGAAACTTTCTTATTCCATCTGAGAAACTGGAAACTCGCGTGTTCTCGAATTATGATCCATTCTGTACTCGATCCTATAAGACTTATTTTTCTTTAAAGGGAAGCTGAAGAAACAAACTTATTTGAAACGTGATTAAAAGGTGTCTTTTCATACGCCTTCACCATAGAAATTGTGAAGAACCAAAATTGAATTTGAAATCTTTTTTTCTAAATGGAAAGCTAATTATTATTTCACGAGGGTAGCTACACAAACTAGAGAGCTTTAGCATTTTTAAAAAATGACGCTAATTTCTTGAAATCGTTCGCTAGAGTCTCAAAACTAACGGCGAGTTAATCTCCTGTTTTCCTTTCGACTATGGAAATGCACCTTTAAATCTGTTTTGAAAAATTCAGTCACCTAAATGGAATTTTTAGATTCGTCATTTCAAAACATAAAATAAAATTATTCTTTGGTTTGACAGGACGTAACTAAGCTACTCTAATCCGTTATCTCTATGGGATAATATTGATTTATTAAATTCACCCGAAGACACATCTTTTGTAATAAAAGACACAGAATGAATTGTTATGATTTCAGCTGCATGAAGTGAATAATTGTCAAAAATAGTTTAGTTTCTAATAATTAAATCATGCCAATTCGACATGCATGTTAATGGGAGAATGCAACCTAACAACAAGTGATTTTTTATCGATTCCTTATTGTTTAAATAGGCCTAATCCACTACTGAAAATATTTACAAACAAATATTAAACTAGAAATAAATTTAAAACTTACCCTGAAAATAGGCTTAGTGGGATTCATGGAGGTCCTGTTTTCCTCGCGTGTAAGGTCTAGCGACCAATCGCACGCGACGTAAGTCTCGTGGAGATCTCGCGTGAACGACGGGCCTTTGCTCATTGGTGGCTAGACCTTACACGGACGCGATTCAGGATCTCCATCAATCCCGCTAAGCCTATTTTCAGGGTAAGTTTTAAATTTATTTCTAGTTTAATATTTGTATTGTAAACTTTTTATCGGTGGATTAGGCCTATTTAAACGATAAAGAATCGATAAAAAATCACTTGTAATTAGGTTGCATTCTCCCTTTAAAGTATATACTTAAATTGGTTTAAATATATTTTAAACTGTTTTACTTTTCAAATAACTTTTCTAGCATATAGAATTATATTTTTTTGATAAATGTTTTCCGCAGTTCATTCCACAATAATATTTCCAAGTTTTAACAAGCATTATTTTTAATGATTACTTAATTACAAAAGATGCCATATAGCTTCATGACTAATGAAAATTAAAGCAAAATATACTTTAGTATTTAGTGATTAGTTGCTTGATTACAATGATTCCAATTTTTTTGGAATAGCTTGAGATCACTTTTAGATTAAGAATATCTCGTGCGTTATACTTTTCCCTGAGCTCGGGTACACAGTGGCAGTCAAAACCCAAAGGACCCAAAATTTATGTTAGAAGTGTCAGTAAGTTGAAGTATTAATTTTTATATTAATTTCACTAGCCCTTTAAGCTTATTAATGTAGATGGGATTTTTTTATATGTTCGTAGTGGATATGTAAGTTACGCTCACATGTATAAAGAAAAAAACCTAAAGAAAAAAAAATTCTATATAAAAATGGCTTTTTGAAGCTAATCTTTTCGTGCTTGGGATTATAATAACCTTTTTTTTTTTCTCCTATCATGTGTATATACTGTATGTATAGTTAAGGGGACAATCCTACTTCCACCCATTTTTCTTTTTTTAACCTTCACGTTTACCGGTCATTCTACTCGTTCAACTATAGATTTTTTTTATTACGCCCACTGTTTCCCTAACTATTTGACCTGTAGAACCTTTTTTTAGAGACCCGTAATATACATATAACTTTACGTATGTAGTTTAACCCTCCCCCTATACGATTTAAAAACAAAATAACGTTTAACATTCGTATAATATTTGTTCCTACGCTCGATTGACCATCGCCCTGAAATACGGAGCTTATTTTGGGGCCCATCAACCATTTAGATAGCCCCCACCCCCGATTCCATTCAAGATATTTGATAGATTATAGAGTTCCGTCGTAAAAATCTTTTTTATATTTTATTTCTTGTAATATAATGTGGTTTCACTAACGGACATTACTTTTGTGTCTTGGGAACATTCCCTTTTGGAACTTAATATTTTTTCTGTCAGATTCAATTTATAGACTAGATTTTTAATTAAAGGGTTTGAAACGCTCTTTGGCTTCAAAGTAAAAGAGATTTTGTAGCTTTGACACGAGTGGAAAGATCGCTGTATGCGGCTATATAAATTTATAATTAGCATCCCCCCACTTAATGATATGACGTAGAATGTGGGGAAAATGTAATCAACCAAAAATGAAAGGTACGACTTTCTGAATTAAGCATTTTCACGAAAGAGACCGCTCGAAAGCTAACCTATCACAGTTCTCTGTGGCTAGAATGAACGAGGATCAAATGTTGACTCTTTAAAAATATCTTTCTAACCATTTCGAAGATACCGATTCGATTTTTTTCTTAAATATTATGTTAATTTTTTCGATAGCACATGTATGCATATATGATTGCCACGGGTCAGGAAAAAACCTGAAAATGTCAGAGAATTTCAAATTTGCACCAAAAATGTCAGAGAATTTCAAATTTGCACCAAAAATGTCAGAGAATTTCAAATTTGCACCAAAAATGTCAGAATTTCAAATTTGCACCAAAAATGTCAGAATTTCAAATTTGCACCAAAAATGTCAGAGAATTTCAAATTTGCACCAAAAATGTCAGAGAATTTCAAATTTGCACCAAAAATGTCAGATAATTTCAAATTTGCACCAAAAATGTCAGAGAATTTCAAATTTGCATCAAAAATGTCAGAGAATTTCAAATTTGCACAAAAAATGTCAGAGAATTTCAAATTTGCACAAAAAATGTCAGAGAATTTCAAATTTGCACCAAAAATGTCAGAATTTCAAATTTGCACCAAAAATGTCAGAGAATTTCAAATTTGCGCCAAAAATGTCAAAGAATTTCAAATTTGCACCAAAAATGTCAGAGAATTTCAAATTTGCACCATAAATGTCAGAGAATTTGATAATTGCGCGAAAAATGGCAGAGAATTTGATATTTGCGCTAAAACGTCGGGGAAAGTCAGTTAATTGTATCGAAAAACCTAAACCCTGTAAAGATGACTCGGCCAGATGATGTCGAGGATGAAAGAAAAATTTAGTATAGTAATTTGGTCAGGGAAAATGCTTAAAGATAACCAGGGAAAACCTGGAATAGTCAGGGAATTTGAAATGCGAAATTTTGAGGCAAGCCTGAATTATTTTTTGAGACTTTTTTTGACGATATTTGCGTAAATTCTACATAAATTCCATTTGGAATTCATTATAATTCCGTAACAGAGTGGCTTTAAGGCAGGCGGGGAGAGGCGTTATCTCTCTAAATAAAATATGGCCGTATTTACTCGATTTCCATTCACCTGCATGCCGTTTTTATGATGACGTCGTTGTACTTTTTTGTCATTTAAATAAAAACGATAAAAATATATTAATGATAAATTGCGAAGGAAGGATGGATGTTACAATAAATAACGAGCGTGAAAATCGAATTATTCTAATTCAATATTTCACGCAATGTTCGAACCCTTTTGAATGAAAGCAAACTTTTACATAATAAATGGAGCAAAAAAAAAGTCATTTTGATATATATTCAAATCTGGACTAAATTATTGTACACAATGAACACGAATGAAACCGTTATCATCAGAAAATACCGGCACGTGAAAGGAATATGTTAAAAATTTGATGGGTTTTTGTTCCTTGTTCTCCGAATAGCGTGAGAATATTTCCTCTTATTATTGAACTTAATCGTTCAGCTGAAAACCGAATTGTTTACCGAAACAAAATGTATAATTCCTGTAAAATCCTATATTTTCAAACATGTCCTATATTATCCCGTATTCCTTGAAAAGTCCTTTGAAGCCCTATAATTTTGAGTTAGATATTTGGGGGATTAAAAACAATGTTTTGCATAAACAGATCCTATTATATAGCTAAGATTTACTTCTCACAATTAGAATCGGAATAACCTAAAGAGGTGGAGGAGCTCAACCAAGTTCTTATCGGTTCCAAATTCAACCGAGGAAAGTAGTTCTTATAAAACTGGAAAAGACTATATAATCTTTAAATGGTATTTTTCCTGAAATTTGCCCTACAGAATCCTTTATTTGAGCTCATTTTAGTCCTATATTATCCTATAAAACATAATTTTGTGTCCTGTATAATCTTATATTTTGAAAAAAATAATCATATACTTCCTTTAAGGAACTGAAATTTATGGCTGTGCTCCCTGAAAATGTTTAATTAACTGCTGATCAATTAACGCGATTATGTAATTGATTACGGCCTTTCGCAATGTTAAATATAAGTACTGGGTTACAGTCAAAGCTACAGGAATGATCGTCCCCTCATCAATTAAGCATTTCTAAACAAAGTCGTCTAGAAAAACTTAAATTGAATTGCAAAAATTACAAACTAGTTCCACTTCTTCAATTGTATTTACATTGGCTATTCTTTACCTACGTTCAGTGACGTGTACAGCAGTATCTGATAGGCTACCTTCTTTTGTATTTTCTAAATGAGATGGTCTCTTCGGTATACATCACTGAATGCAGCCATTGATTTACATAAACTTCCCAAATTAATTATAGAATAAATAAATCACTAAGCCTTTTTTTAATTCCTTTTAAATATCAAAGATTATTATATCGAAACAACTGGTTTGTTTTTATCCAGAAACCGGAGCCTTACTCACTCTCCCCTCGCTCGCGTCTCAGTTTAAATTTTCAGCACGTACTAAGCTTACCTTGACTCTATTTTAATTATTTCACTTAGATAATGATGAGAACTTGGCCTTTTTTTTCTCTCTCTCTCTCCAAACTGATAACTCAAAATGTTCCTAATATATGCTTAAAATACCCGTTTTATTTAATATCAGCGTACTTGGGGAACGAAATAGTCCTTGATATTTTTATCAATTTCCGCTTCGTTGCGGTTCCAAGCCGGAATATTTCGTTTAAAATCCGGACCATTTATACAGCTATGTTTAAAGGAATGGTTTACGTTAAATTATTAAGATTTATCTAAGCGTATTACTAATGGAAAAACGTTTCGTTGTCGATTATGTAAATTTAACGCGCATCTTTTGTTGAAAGACTTTAAAGGGGTAATGATAATTATACGTAATTGAAATAGGCGCCTGCAAAAATTATCTCGTAATTTTAGAACTCTTTGTAGAGGGCTTAATACTAAACGAGAAACCTAGCAGTGCGGATGGAAATAAGCCGCGTCCATACAAGCCCTTGGAATCGATTTAAACCGTTTCGAAAGGTTTCCTTACTAGAGTCGTGTGAACGGGAAGCCATCTTTCGATTTGATTCGATTTCTCGAAACTGCTTCGGGAACCAGTTTCGTAACCGTTTCGGTTTCAACAACCGATAGATGAAGCTACGATAAATCGATTTATAACGAGTGTCGCTTAAAACGATTCCTGGCGATTTTAATATCAGTTTGATTTTACCGTTTCAAATCGATTAAGAAATGATAGTGTGATCGTAGTTATATTGTAACAAGCCAATTAGCGTGTTAAATGGAATGACGACACCCTCTCCTAACCCTTATGCTCGAGATAGGATAGATTTTATGCTCGAGATAGGATCGATTTTATGCTCGAGATAGGATCGATTTTATGCTCGAGATAGGATCGATTTTATGCTCGAGATAGGATCGATTTTATGCTCGAGATAGGATCGATTTTATGCTCGAGATAGGATCGATTTTATGCTCGAGATAGGATCGATTTTATGCTCGAGATAGGATCGATTTTATGCTCGAGATAGGATCGATTTTATGCTCGAGATAGGATCGATTTTATGCTCGAGATAGGATCGATTTTATGCTCGAGATAGGATCGATTTTATGCTCGAGATAGGATAGATTTTATGCTCGAGATAGGATAGATTTTATGCTCGAGATAGGATAGATTTTATGCTCGAGATAGGATAGATTTTATGCTCGAGATAGGATAGATTTTATGCTCGAGATAGGATAGATTTTATGCTCGAGATAGGATAGATTTTATGCTCGAGATAGGATAGATTTTATGCTCGAGATAGGATAGATTTTATGCTCGAGATAGGATAGATTTTATGCTCGAGATAGGATAGATTTTATGCTCGAGATAGGATAGATTTTATGCTCGAGATAGGATAGATTTTATGCTCGAGATAGGATAGATTTTATGCTCGAGATAGGATAGATTTTATGCTCGAGATAGGATAGATTTTATGCTCGAGATAGGATCGATTTTATGCTCGAGATAGGATCGATTTTATGCTCGAGATAGGATAGATTTTATGCTCGAATTAAAATTTAGATTTCATTGTAACGAAATTATAACTATAACGAAGTTATTTTCGTTTAAGTATAGTTTAATTTAATTGTTAAGTTACAAAGAATATGCAAACTATACTTTGTCTTCATAGGAGATTTATGTAGATCATTACCCCTCAGATTACGTCATTTTTTTCAACAGAAATACTGATACCGTATAGAAAAATATATATATTCCATTTTGAAATATATACACCGACACCATTCCTTTAAAATTGGGGTATAATCACATTGCGAGGGAGAAAAAAAAAAAAAAATGACAAGAAAAGCGACTGTATCTTAAGCTGGCTGGCTATAAGGACAACAACAATTTTTCTTCCGAAACGATATTTTTGACTTTATCCAAATTTCAAAGCTTTTTCTTTTTTCCCTCTCTTTCTCTATTTTCAATGGAATAAAATGTAAATTTCAGAGATTAATGGAGTGAATTTTACGCGAATAGATAGGTTTTCTTTCGTTTCAATGCGAAACAAGTCCCCCTCCTATATATGTATATAAAAGATAATCTTTAAAGGGACGATGAAGAGGAAAATAATTTTTTTTTAACGATTCTACTATTAAAAAATAAGACTTGTTCGCGCAGTAAAACATTAGGGAAATGTCTCTGAATTGGCATTCAATTAAAAGGAGAACCTCCGACCAATCAAAAGACTCCCCACCTTTGACTTTATAAAATATCCTCCACAGGCGCTGTTGGAAACACGATTATACGCGTGAATATATAAATCAAGTACGAGATTTAGCCCCATTTAGAGTGTTCCACAGCGCGTGTCACGGGGATTCTAGTAAGCTTTTGATTAGTAGAAGGTTCTTCTTTTAATTGAATACCAAAATCGGGTTTTCATTTTTTTTTGGCACACTTCCAAAATGTTTTATTACGCGAAACGTAGAAGAATCAATTAAAAAATAAATATTTTCTTCACTCTCCCTTTAAATTTAAATGGTAGATGAAAAATCTTTTTTTAAACCATTCCCTAAGAAATGAACCAATATTTTTAAAATTACTTGAATATTCATGTTCGGTAATAATATATTTTTGAGGGCCGACAAGTCCCAGTTTTTAACCACAAAATAAGAAAAAGGAATCCTTGAAATTTTCCAATCTTTTTTTTTACTTTTCTTTGGCCAAAATATTTGAGAAATAAAATCCTTTGGAAGGGTATTTTTAAAAAAGGAAATAGGTAATTTTTTAGGGTACAAAACCGTTATAAAATTTGATTAATGTTACCCGTGACTATTATGAAAGGAAAATAAAGTATCGGGCGGTTTTAATAACATTGTCAAGTGACGTGGTCTTCCGGTATATATATTGGATCTCCGAAAGATAGGGTTTTCTTTGATACTAGAATTTTTTTTCTTTCGAAGGTTAACGGGAATCGAGACCTCGCTAATAGTTAAAGCCTTTTAAACTTTTGATTTTTAAAAAGAATAAGAAAAAAAGTTACGTTTTTTTTTTTATTAATTCACGGCTGATTAAATTTCCTCGGGAAACAAATATCTTATTGCCGGCGTTTTATATCGAGTTTGACATTGAAGCTTTTTTTTGAAAAAACCTATCTTTATTCATGTGTCAGTTTATGGATTTTGGACGAGGTGATTTTTTTTCTATTGTTCGTGAGTACGAGGGATAATACTCAAATTTTTGTAAGTTTTAAGTCACTTTTAAGTGACGTATAGCGTAAGCACGCCCTATATTTTAAAATACTTTAATGCTAGAGTTACTCTATTGTCAAAGTTTTAGTCTTAAAATATACATCTTCAATCTCTAGAAGTTTTGCGTATGAAACCTAACGTAGTGTGGTTTCTAAGTTTAAGAACTTGCGCTTAAAAGGGAGAATGCAACCTAATAAATGCTTTTTTATATATTCCTAATCCACATTTAAAAAATTAGGCCTACTAAACTAGAAATCAATTTTAAATTTACCTGGAAAGTAGGCTTAGCTTGATTCATGGAGATACTTAATTTCTTCGTATTGATGGGTCAAGTAAATCTCGCCTTAACGACTGGCCCTTTCTCGTTGGTCGATGACCCATTAATACGAAGAAATTCAGGATTTCAATGAATCAATCTAAGCCTATTTTCCGGGTAAGTTTAAAATTTATTTCTAATTGAATATTTGTTTGTAAATGTTTTACTGATGGATTAGGCCTATTTAATCGATAAGGAATTGATAAAAACCACTTGTTGTTAGGTTGCGTTCTCCCTTTCAACCTTAGAGTTATCTAGTCCAATATTTCCAAATTGCAGGGCTCCCATCAGGCCCCTAACAACACATTTAAAAAATTAGGCCTACTAAACTAGAAATCAATTTTAAATTTACCTGGAAAGTAGGCTTAGCTTGATTCATGGAGATACTTAATTTCTTCGTATTGATGGGTCAAGTAAATCTCGCCTTAACGACTGGCCCTTTCTCGTTGGTCGATGACCCATTAATACGAAGAAATTCAGGATTTCAATGAATCAATCTAAGCCTATTTTCCGGGTAAGTTTAAAATTTATTTCTAATTGAATATTTGTTTGTAAATGTTTTACTGATGGATTAGGCCTATTTAATCGATAAGGAATTGATAAAAACCACTTGTTGTTAGGTTGCGTTCTCCCTTTCAACCTTAGAGTTATCTAGTCCAATATTTCCAAATTGCAGGGCTCCCATCAGGCCCCTAACAACGCATTTTCGTTCCTATAAGTGCCCTAATTTCAATAATTCCAAGGAATATCGTAATAGTCTGTATTTTTTCACATTAGGTCGGTCAATTTTTGCTCTAAATGTACGGTATACATTCGATAACATCCAAAACCACTATCCAATTATGTTCAATTATTTAAAAACCAAAAAAATACCCTTTCCCGGACACTAAAACTCTGCATAATTACGTTATCTAAAATAGACGAATACTTATCTCCTGTAAGTCAGCTTCTCTAAAAGTCTACTCGCTATGTAGGACGGTTAACCTACAGGGTTTTAAGTCGAGTAGATAATTCTAATAAATGAAATGAAAATTAGTGGTTGTCAGGGCCAAATGTCCTCGAATGGAGACAAAGCTGATTAATATGTATGAAGAGTCTTTATCACGTAAAATTGTTAATTGAACGCGTATGGAATTTTTGGACTGCGCATGCATGTATAGGAGGAGAAGGGAGAGAGATAGAGCTAAGCATTTAGGCCGTGTACGCCATAATAATTCAAGGATATCATCTTTTTTTTTTTTTTTTCCCTTTCTTGTTTCTGTAGCTCTGTTAATATAAACGGTACTAGCAAGATTTCACTGGCGCTATAACTTTAGTAATTCTACCCCGGAGAGATCGTCGTATACTTGTTTAGTAATAATAAAGAGGCTGCTAATTAAAATCAATTATCCATTCGACCCAATTTTATATCCCATCGAATTTTAAACGTTAAATAGTAAACAAAGCGTCGTGTTAAAATAAACAAGGTTAATTCAATTATATACTTTTAATTGTTAACGGATAAAATAACACGTTGGTATAATTAAGGGGAATATAATGACCGTATTTAATTTCAAACTCCGACGTAAAAAAGTCTTCGAGGCAAATTCAAATTTTAAATATGATATTTAAGTTTTTTTTAATCGTAAGATTTGCATATTTATTGAGATTATGCAAATTTTTCAGTTGATAATTTCGCTTCAAATTGCAAGGTTATTTTTAAATATTCAAATTAATTTTTATTACTATAATTTACTTTTTTTTTAAAGAAAAATATACTTGTTTATATGGTGTTTAATTATGAAGAGTAAATATTTTTGAAATATAAATCTTGGTAACCATCAATTTTAGTACATTCGTGTCATTGTGTATTTTCACGAATAGCCTAACTGACAAGGATGTGACCTCTTTGTTTGAAGTATTAGGTATTTTCCCGTTTGCAGATTTTATTTCCCACTTTATATTATACATATTTGCTTAACCAAATTCTCAACCCCTTTTAAGAACTCTTTCATAACAAGGTTAAATTTCTATTAGCCTCCTGCTTTTAGCTTAAAAAGGAAATCTTTAGGGATATACTTATAAAAAGATTCGTCTTTTCTAGTATAACACCGGAGTGAAAGGTTAATTTGCTTTTAAGATAATATTATATACTGTTTAAAGAGATAGTATCATCAGCGAGGGGTCAGACATTCCCAAATAAAGCGTACGGGATTTCGCTTCAAAGATTTCGCGATTTCGTTACAAAAATTTCGCGATTTCGTTACAAAGATTTCGCGATTTCGTTACAAAGATTTCGCGATTTCGTTACAAAGATTTCGCGATTTCGTTACAAAGATTTCGCGATTTCGTTACAAAGATTTCGCGATTTCGTTACAAAGATTTCGCGATTTCGTTACAAAAATTTCGCGATTTCGTTACAAAGATTTCGCGATTTCGTTACAAAGATTTCGCGATTTCGTTACAAAGATTTCGCGATTTCGTTACAAAGATTTCGCGATTTCGTTACAAAGATTTCGCGATTTCGTTACAAAGATTTCGCGATTTCGTTACAAAGATTTCGCGATTTCGTTACAAAGATTTCGCGATTTCGTTACAAAGATTTCGCGATTTCGTTACAAAGATTTCGCGATTTCGTTACAAAGATTTCGCGATTTCGTTACAAAGATTTCGCGATTTCGTTACAAAGATTTCGCGATTTCGTTACAAAGATTTCGCGATTTCGTTACAAAGATTTCGCGATTTCGTTACAAAGATTTCGCGATTTCGTTACAAAGATTTCGCGATTTCGTTACAAAGATTTCGCGATTTCGTTACAAAGATTTCGCGATTTCGTTACAAAGATTTCGCGATTTCGTTACAAAGATTTCGCGATTTCGTTACAAAGATTTCGCGATTTCGTTACAAAGATTTCGCGATTTCGTTACAAAGATTTCGCGATTTCGTTACAAAGATTTCGCGATTTCGTTACAAAGATTTCGCGATTTCGTTACAAAGATCTCGCGATTTCGTTACAAAGATCTCGCGATTTCGTTACAAAGATCTCGCGATTTCGTTACAAAGATCTCGCGATTTCGTTACAAAGATCTCGCGATTTCGTTACAAAGATCTCGCGATTTCGTTACAAAGATCTCGCGATTTCGTTACAAAGATCTCGCGATTTCGTTACAAAGATCTCGCGATTTCGTTACAAAGATCTCGCGATTTCGTTACAAAGATCTCGCGATTTCGTTACAAAGATCTCGCGATTTCGTTACAAAGATCTCGCGATTTCGTTACAAAGATCTCGCGATTTCGTTACAAAGATCTCGCGATTTCGTTACAAAGATCTCGCGATTTCGTTACAAAGATCTCGCGATTTCGTTACAAAGATCTCGCGATTTCGTTACAAAGATCTCGCGATTTCGTTACAAAGATCTCGCGATTTCGTTACAAAGATCTCGCGATTTCGTTACAAAGATCTCGCGATTTCGTTACAAAGATCTCGCGATTTCGTTACAAAGATCTCGCGATTTCGTTACAAAGATCTCGCGATTTCGTTACAAAGATCTCGCGATTTCGTTACAAAGATCTCGCGATTTCGTTACAAAGATCTCGCGATTTCGTTACAAAGATCTCGCGATTTCGTTACAAAGATCTCGCGATTTCGTTACAAAGATCTCGCGATTTCGTTACAAAGATCTCGCGATTTCGTTACAAAGATCTCGCGATTTCGTTACAAAGATCTCGCGATTTCGTTACAAAGATCTCGCGATTTCGTTACAAAGATCTCGCGATTTCGTTACAAAGATCTCGCGATTTCGTTACAAAGATCTCGCGATTTCGTTACAAAGATCTCGCGATTTCGTTACAAAGATCTCGCGATTTCGTTACAAAGATCTCGCGATTTCGTTACAAAGATCTCGCGATTTCGTTACAAAGATCTCGCGATTTCGTTACAAAGATCTCGCGATTTCGTTACAAAGATCTCGCGATTTCGTTACAAAGATCTCGCGATTTCGTTACAAAGATCTCGCGATTTCGTTACAAAGATCTCGCGATTTCGTTACAAAGATCTCGCGATTTCGTTACAAAGATCTCGCGATTTCGTTACAAAGATCTCGCGATTTCGTTACAAAGATCTCGCGATTTCGTTACAAAGATCTCGCGATTTCGTTACAAAGATCTCGCGATTTCGTTACAAAGATCTCGCGATTTCGTTACAAAGATCTCGCGATTTCGTTACAAAGATCTCGCGATTTCGTTACAAAGATCTCGCGATTTCGTTACAAAGATCTCGCGATTTCGTTACAAAGATCTCGCGATTTCGTTACAAAGATCTCGCGATTTCGTTACAAAGATTTCGAAATTTCGTTACAAAGATTTCGAAATTTCGTCGCGACCGTAGTAATGACGTAGTATTACAGGGAAATTTAAATTTTAAAAATTTCGAATTCATGAAAAATCCATGAAAGCCTCACTTTAGGGTCAATGCATAAAAAATTGTTTCTGATAGGTTTGAGGAATTCAAATTTTAATTTTTTGAAATTTTAAAATTACCTTACCTAAGATAAACTCAAAGTAAATAGAAAAGTACTTAGGATGTTAGGATATTATCAAAGAAAGCATCATAATGATAGAATCTATCAACTTCAGAAACGACTGTGTTGAGGCTTTTCTTTAATTATTGTAAAAAAATTTAAACTAACAAATTGTAAATCTCCATAAAGGGCTTGAGATATTCTTAAACACATCTTTTATCTATTTACTTTAAGAAACCTCTTAAGAATATTGGGTTGGTTTATTAAAAAAAATACCAACTTATATTCCTTTTAAAGGGAGAATTCAACATAAGTGGTTTTTTAATCGATTCCTTATCGTTTAAATAGGCCTAATCCACCAAAAAAAGTTTACGAAACAAATATTAAACTAGAAATAAATTTAAAACTTACCCGGTAAATAGGCTTAACAGGATTCATGGAGATTCCCCATATAAGGACCATCGATCAATGTCATTGGTTGCTAGTCCATATATGGTGAGTTTATGATCTCCATGGATGCAGCTAAGCCTATTTTGATGGCAAGTTTTAGGCCTATTTTGTTAGGTTGCATTCTCCCTTTAACCCGTTAACTCTACGTATAATATATAGTAAGTCGAACCTCGGTTCTTATAACAAAAACTATTTTGAAGAGAAGGGAGGCCCCCTTGATTTCACTCGATGACGCAAAAGCCGCGCGAATGAAGAATGTTATTTTAACGAAAAGGATGGCAATAGAGTGAGTGAAAGTGTGTGTATATATCTCTGCACGCCATTGCCAGATAAAAAGAATGTTATTTGTTATTTTGGATTGATGCCAAATATCTCCTATCTTCTTAGCGCTTCCCTTTTCTCTTAGTATTTGCAAATGTCCCTTCTCTCACTTCCTGGAGATGAAACAGATCTATCTTGACGTGATTAGCAAATACACAAGACTTTCCCCATCTTTTTACCCCCCATTTTGCCGATAATTAGTCCTTCAAAAAAAAATATCGCTGTATTCTCATCTTCGAGAACCTAAGGGTTTCTAGGAAAAAACTACTTATCCCCATTAAGTTTAATATTGCGTATTAATCCGCTTTAGTCTTGATATTTCTGCAAGTTAATATTGTCAACAAGTGTATAGGGAGTGTATAAAAACAAACATATTTCTAGTACCCAAGTTTTTAGTTAAAAAGACCTCCTGTCGTCTTTTTCATTTATACCCGAATATAGTGTTTAAAGTTCACGTGGATGAAATTTAAGGGTGTAATATTTTCCCTCACAAATCAGTAAGAAATCCTCAAAATCATATTTAAAGGCATTTTTCGATTTTAAGTTCGTAATCAAATGTAAATTTTTTTCTATTTATAATGAATGAAGATGTTAAAATTTGGGTTTTTGATAATGATTTCTAAAGCACACACGCCATGGGACGTTTTCGGTATACACAGAAGCCGATGAAACCCTCCTTTGAAGTCTACTACTCTAATGTTCCATATAGCGATCCTCTCTGTATGGGTAAAATTCCCAATTTTACGAGATCCTAGGGGTCCTACTTCATACCCCCTTGTCTACGGAAAATTGGAAATTCTCTTTCTCCACAAACGACGACGTTTTTTTGACGAACTCCAAGGCTGCTAGAGATATTCGCTTGACGAACTTCCGCTCCGAAAATATCTACCGTTAGGAGGCGTACGAATCGCGCTTTTTGAAACTAACCCATACAGAGAGGGGTAGACAAGACCCGGGAGTAATAGACTTCAAAGGAGGGTTTCATCGGCTTCTAGTATACATTGTTCGAAAATATAATGTTCTGAGGATGAGTGCAGGATTATCAGACATTCTTAAACATTCGTGGTTTTCATTCTGAACACTGAAAATTTGCGTTTGGAATATCTATGAAAGCGTATTGTACGAGGCTCCCACCATAATCGGAAAATAAAATGTGGAAAAAAGAATTTTCTTTGGGCTAAAATAAGATTCTAAAGAACCAAATAAGGACCAATGAAAAGCCAAATGAGATTTTTTTATCATCACTTATCATTTACCGTAGTTCGTGCCACATTTTAAAACAAGGGAAAATTCAAGTTCTTTTGTTGAAAAGATTACTTTCTAAAGTATACTTGTAAGAATTCATACTATTTTGACCCAACCAAAGTGGACTATGCATATATACCCTTAAATTATTTAAAATATAGTGTTTTGTTGACCTAGACATAAAATAGGGATTTAGTGGGACCTGCAGCGGAAGCCCTGCATTCCAATTTCAGTATGAAAACGACGGTTATTTTCAAGTTGGAATTAAGTTTCTGAACGATGTTAATTTAAATTTTTATTTGACGGTAGCTTTCGAATCCTTGTCCTTCCGCAGTCGAAGGCTTTTTTTTATATTGGTCCTTAAAAATCAACGTGTCACGCGAACTTTAAGGATAAAGATGAGCCTCTCTTGTCTCTTTCCAAGTCTTTATAGGAAAAAAATAAAAATAAAAATACAACATGACAAATGGTATTTCGCGGGGTGTGTTGTGACGAAATTTCTTTGACCTAATTTTTTCGCAATGCTTTTTTTTGAGCTTATATTTGACAAGCTCTTTTTGCCCAAACCAAAATCGTAAATTTACTTTTATGTAAGACGGAATTTGCTCTTAAGAAAGAGCCGCACTCCGTTAGGATCATTTAGGATAAATTCTTAACTATATAAGCAAACTCCGAGTGGGTTAGAAGACATAGGAAATGTTTGATGTTTCGGCCGTGCAAATTCGAATTTACTAACACCGTATTAATTTCCGCTTTCAAGGAAGAATGATATGTATTTTTTTTTTTTAATTATATCAATAACAAGTAATGCATCTCGCATACTTTGTAGCTAAAATTCCAGTTGGATTTTTTATAATTTTACTTCATGGTAGTTGAACTTAATCCCTATGAATTATTCCACCTTAAAGTGAGACTCACCATTCTTTTTTGAAGGCCTATGGATTATTTTTTTTTAGTTTTTTCATACTATTAAAAATACTATTAAACCTCCGAGTTGACGCGTTTTTAAGAAACTTCGAACTTAAAATGTAAAAAATTTAGATTTAATTTTTCCCGACTGATGACGTAATTAACGATAATTTTAATACGAAAGGATTAAAGGGAGAATTCAACTTAGGATTTATCGTTACGGACATCCTGAATTTCTTCGCATTGATGGGTCAGGAACCAATCGAATGTTATTGGAAATTGCCTTTGCTCATTGGTCGCTGAAGCTGACCCTTCATTGCGAAGAAATTCAGGATCTCCGTGAATCCAACTAAGCCTATTCCGAGTAAGTTTTAAATTTATTTCTAGTTTAATTTTAGTTTTTATTTTTTTTTTTTACTGGTGGATTGCATTCTCCCTTGAAGTACTTTCAAGAAAAAATAGCGCAAAAACAACTGTACCACGTGTTAGAACGCGCGACCATAGTGATGACATAATATTAATTTTGTCACAATAATACTGACCAGTGCGAGAAAAAAATATGGCTTTTAAAAGAATTTCCAATTTTCGGAAATATTTTTACTAGAAATTTTCATTGCTCAACAAAGGGAGCTTAGCTTTGTTTTTGCTGTCAACTCAAACTGAAATCGACTACAGCCCCAATTTAAAAAAAAAAAAAAATAATATAGAGATTTCAATCAACTGCCGTGTGGTTTTGGTTTTAAAAACCATTTTTTTTATCTTTAAAATCATGAACATGTACGTGAATTGAAATTGATATCGTGTCAAAAAGGGTGTATCCAAGGTACACCCTACTTTCCGAAAATATTTGATTCGAATTAAATTGTTTAATTAATGTATAAATATCAAGATAAATATCTTCCTGTTCAAGAGTAGAATTTAAACTTTTATTCGAAATTTAATAGATCAAATCTTGCAATTAAAAATTATAGATCGGTTTAAGTTTTTACAAAATCAAATTTGAAACAAAATTATCTATTTAAAAATGATTTCACCCTCCCTTAAACAATTCTAAAGCTGTACATCTCACACCTCCAAATAATTTCCTTTTTTTCTTTTCTTCCCGGGGCCTTTTAAACTTTTAAAAAGACGTTGGCAATTAAGGAAGTTGGATTGTATATTATTATATTTTTAACAATTTAACAATTCACGAAAAAAAAAAACCAAAGTCCTTGACGTGTTCTTTTTAAAAATGGCGTGTGATGAACAACAGCGCCCAAAATACCGGCCGGCGTAACGTTTGCGCAAACGCGGTAAACCCTTTTTCTCTCTCTCTCTCTGAAAACCTCCCTACTCTCGCTTCTCTTGCGTTTCAATAAAAAAAGCTTTTTCAATTTTTTTAAAGTTTCAACGGGAATTTGCATAATGGTAGAATTTCAAAGTGGATTTAGAAGTAATGTTATATCTCCTAAGGGAAAATGTAGTCGTTATTAACGCGTAAAGTTAGCCACGCATTTTTTAAGAGGTTGGAATACAGTTATAACACTTTTAGAAAAGGCTTAACACAAAATCAAGCATTCTTCTTTTTTCTAAGCAACTAAGTCATTAGGATAATACGAGTAGGCCGTTTTACTAACGCTGATATCTGGGAGAGTTTTCTTACGAAGTTGCGATAGAACGGCAAACAGTACATTTGGATAGAAGCCAACACTTAGTAAACAAACTCACGCGTTTGCAAGGTCGTTTTAAAAAAAATTTACAAACTCCTCCTTCTAACCCTCGCTTCTACTCGGTTATGTTTTTTTTTAACTTCATCACAACCATTTTTTGTAGGCGAATATAAACGTTAGGCCTTGGCGAATTTTTCCGCTCCCTAACGTTGGAAAAATGCGTGGGTCACGTGATTTCCGTGACCTTCTATAACAAAACTCTCCCCGGGCGTGCAGAGATATACCGAGTGATAATGGTTAATTAAGTAGAAGTGAATATATGATCTCAAAACCTTGGGGAAACTAATATATATGTAACGACAAACGAAGGTTTATAGTTGGAAAGATAATCTCATAACAGATAATTTGAGGGAAATTGAATGATACACGCTTCTACAGTTCATCGATGACGTTATATTAATTGAACCTCGTCTTGAACACGATTCTCTTTATATGTGCCCTTTTTTATCTAGTAAATATTTAGCTTTGTGTGACTTTTTTTTTACCTGGATTCCACGTTCATAGTTCGAATTCTGAAACTCTAAAATATTCTGTTGATTCGAATCTACTTCTATTTAATAGTTTAATCTATATATTTTTCACGAATTTATATTTGTAAAAATGTATCTATCATGACCAAGGTTGTTAAAAAAGCAGCACATAGAATATGTGCGTATGAGCTTAGATTCGATTATTGCGCCTGTAGAAATGGTAAAACTTGGTATTTGGGTGGTCAGAATTAAAATTACTCTGAGGAATAGCTGCAAGCATGTATTTTGACATGGCCAGGTCGTGGCGAGCCAATCAGGTACTTCGACATGTAGATTATAATCTTAAGTTGGTTGTTACAAGCTTAATGCCCCACCCACCACGAGTTCCTTGAGTTAGGGATAGGAAATATGAAGAGTCTATACATTCTATTCATGATTCTATTCAGTTCGATATCGACATTATCACTCGGCTGGCTTTTCTTCATACCCTCATTGGATTTTGAATATATATTCGTCCTTAGGGACGATATTAATGTAGTTGATGCTTAGTAACATTGAAAAAAAAATAAAAAATATACACCGAATTACGTATCTAACTCTATTGATATTTTGAACACGAACAAGTATACGCCTAGCTGGGAATAATCAACATGCAGTCTATCTATCTCTATATAATAATTTCCCCCTAGCAATTTTATTTTTATAATATATATATATATATATATATATATATAGGTACAACAGTTTTCATCCAGAGATTATAATTAATATAGTATGACTTTCACGTAACTTTATTATTTTTTTTCTTTGCGTCCACTATCGTGACACCGTTGCTCAGTGTTTTTTCCTGCCTTTTCAAGGCTTTTAATATCTAGTCACCAACATTTTTCAATGTAATGACTGTTTAGAGGAGGGTTTTTGACGTGTAGTTTTAACAAGGATAACTCGTTAACCGGTACTTTAATTAAGTTTGGCGCGATATTGGGTGCATAATATTACCTGAAAAGTGTGGGTTATTTCCCCTGTACACATCGATTATCTAACTCTATCTCTTTTATATTATCTGATATGATTTAAAAACAAGAATGTTGACGTAATAATCGTTAAGACGCGCGTTGTTTGTTTTGCAATGTATAAATGTTTATACCCCCTCAGATCTAGCTATGAGTAATTGGTGATGAAACAGCAATCCTCAGAATGAGTAAGGAATACAAGGTTATATCGACTTATATAACATTTTCAATTGGTTATTCGAATAACCTTCTAAGAAAGTTTTTAAAAAATAATGATTTGATAAACTTTTGATCGAAACACGAGGCTTGGTAATAATATTTAGGGTTTCATATTAGCCGTTGGCTTGTCCGAAATCTTATTGGTTCACGTGACTCGTCAAACCCACCATCATATTAAATGTCTAATGTTGACCACAGAACATGGAGTGTCGCTAATTACAAAAACTCCTATAGATCGTTACATCATTGTTATCAAGCTTTTGATTTGTTTATCGAAACTTTAACCTTGTTAAGTTGCTCAGTCTGGTTGACATTTTTATTATAAATGTATTTCAAGCAATGTGTAAATGTATGAACGACAGCGTACTAGCTTTATCACCGTACCCCAACGTGACTTTGTTGCGTCAAATAAGTTGAACGAACTATAAAGCTATGAAACGAAGAGACATAAAAAATGATTGCGTATGTTTTTTTTTTCAGAGACATAAAAAATGATTGCGTATGTTTTTTTCAGATTATGTAATGCAATGAAATTATAGATTGCTCGCAATTTTATCAAACGTTAAACGAAAAATTAACGTCATGGCTATAAATATTTATTGGATTTAAAGATCAAAGTAAAAAAATCATATTTATGGTAAACATAATAGGCCTCTTTGAATGATTAATTTGCAGATTTGAGCCCTTAGCTAAAGCGCTATTTAAATTAATATGATTGTGAAGGTGATACCCTATTCACTTTGTCCCACAGACGAATGTGGCTGAAGACAGTACGGATACATCAGGAAAAGACACTGATAAAGTGTTCGAAGCGCAACTCGGCAGAACTTTAGCGCTTGTTAATGGGGCTATAAGTTTTTGTCGCTAAGAGCACGACAGCGCTATAATAGGCTACTTTGGGGTTGATCTAAGACTACATCTGAGCTCGTATCCAAGATACAGTACAGCGCATGCCCCAAGCAGAAAGCAGATAGAAGCGCCATGCTTTTTCCTTCTTATAGTTCATTCGAAGCGTCTAATAGAAAAAAAAAGTCGTCTGCTCAGAGCAGTTCTATCGCTGTTACAAGCCTAGCTGAGAAAATCTTTACTATACATCTAAATTTTTTGTTTTATAAAAATTAATAAAATTAACGAAAACATTTTATACCAGGTCTACATAATGTACTTTAATTTTCTTGAACTAAACATGTTTAATTTTTAAATGTTTGTTCTTATGTTTGAGCCTTTAAAGGAACCACCCAAAAAATACAGCTTAAAAAACTCGTTTTCCAAGGTGAAATAACTGTGGGTGTTACTTGGTTAAAAGTCTTATAAGTTGTGTTCAGATAAAAAGTTAACATTATAGGGGCAGTTGATTACGTCAATTTCAATGGTAGCGACTATAATTAAAGTCTTCCCTCAAACGTGTCCCGCTATTCAAGGAAAAACCTTGACTTTTATCCAAAAATAAAAACTATCCCGATACCTGAATTTTTTTTCGGTTAATTTTAAGACTTGTCGCGTAATAAGGTCAAGGGATGTCACACATGTAACCAAGGAGGATCAGAGAAGGAGAGGAAATGTGGGGCTGCGTTGAGTTAGAAAGAGAAGAGCCAACCTCCCACTCGGGTGGAAAGGGGGGATAGGAAATTCTCGAGGTAAACTGTTGTCACGTGGTCGCTAGCTAGCGCGTCTCATAAAGGATTCGTTTTACCCACGCGACAACATTTTACCACGAAACGTCTCTACCCCCGTTCTCCCAGAGTGGGAGTTTAGGCCGACGCAGTAGGAACCGCGCTGTCCCCACATTTCCTCTCCTTCTCTGATCCTCCTTGATGTAACACAACAACGGGTCAAATGGTCAAGAAAATATCTAATAATCTTTTTATATTTTTTTCATTTCAGATAAACTAAGTGAATTGTGACGAAACTTTCATCGCGTCTCTGAAAGGTAAGGTTTTATTTCAAATTTATAATATTTACTATTTTCCGTGACACCAAAATCCGAAAATAAAATAGGGGAAAAAGGTACTATTTATGATATAGGGAATTGAAAATATTTTTTTTCAACCCCATTAAAATGTAAGAATATACATTCATTTTCAAACATATCTTATATTATTCTATATTTCCTTGAAATATCCTATAAAGTCCTATAATTTTGAGTTAGACATTTCGTAATCAGAAAATATCGCTGCGTTGTCAAAAACTTGAATGTTTCGCGTAAGCAGCCCCTATTAGCTAAGATTTGTATATTTCTTTACACAATAAGAGCTGGAACAACCTAACGGAGTGGGGGGAGCTGAAACAAACTCACGCGAGTTCAATATCTAAAATTCAACTGAGCAGCAAGTAGTTCCCGTATAACTAGAAAATTAAATATCATTTTTAAAAGGTATTTTTGCTGAAATTTGCCTTGCAAAATCCTTTCAGATAATCTTTGTCCTATATTACACTATAAAACCTAATTTTGTGTCCTGTATAATCCTATAGTTTGTAAATGATAATCCTTTATTTCCTATAAGGAATTTAAATTTAAATTGCTGGGCTAAATGTGATCTATATTATTTTAATTTTGTATGGTTATACAATTATAGTAATATGCAAATTTTTTCCTATATATGTCATAAATTTTTATTATAATCTTGATTTAGTCAAACGATTGTTAAACGCAAAAAATGCGACTCGTGTTGTCTTCCCCCTTTTGAAGATAATGAAAATAATAACGGTGCATCCCATATTTCCATTCGAGAAAACCCCAAATTATCTAGTTTTTTTTAATACGGTATATCCTATACGTGTTATTCTTTTTAATGAATAATCTGGGTTCATTAATCTCGTTGACAACAAAAAGGAACCTCGGCCCTATTACATCCCGGCCAAAACCTATATACCCATATGTATATACCCTTGTTCGCGGCTAAGCTATTCTATTATAATTATATATAATTTTTCAATCGCTAAAATGGATTACTCTGGTTATAAATATACATGTATGTATAAGGGTTGGCAATGGCATTTAATAATCGCGGCCACGAAATCGCGTGATACCATTTACGAACTTGATAGTGTCATAAAAAAAAAAGGAATTGGAACCATTCTGTGAACCAACAGGTCTCCGACCCTTTTCTTCCGCTCCTACATAGTTTTGTCACGCTAAGAATGTATTAGTGAAGATAAGGTCTTAAAGGGAGAATGCAACCTAACAACAAGTGATTTTTTTTATCGATTCCTTATCGTTTAAATAGGCCTAATCCAACAGGAAAAAAATTGCGTACAAATATTAAACTAGAAATAAATTTAAAACTTACCATCAAATTAGGCTTAGTTGGATTCATTGAGATTCTGAACTCCCCTCTAAGGACTAACGACCAATGACATTGATCGATGGTTCTTATATGGGGAATGCAGGATCTCCCTGAATCCCGCTAAGCCTATTTTGATGAGAAGTTTTAAATTTTTTATAGTTTAATATTCGTTTGTAATGTTTTTATTGTTATATTGCATTCTCTATTTAAATATTTATTATACTTAATGTACAACTTTTGCCTAAATATTTTAACCTCTTTGATTGGTTCCCAAATCAATCTGGAGTGATAGCCCCATTTACTTAGTGTGGTTATTACCCAAAAAAATTACACGCAATTTTTTTTAGTATTTTATCCCAATATGTATCAAGTTTACATATTTGTTCCGATTAACTTAAAATGAAATCCAAATTAAAATTGAGTAGCATTTTCGGAAAGATAGTTAAAAAACTAGCCTTGGGAAGGTGTCTAATTGCCACCAATTGAAAGTTGGCACGCCTTTGAAAGCGGTCAAATTTGCAACCAAACGAAAGTTTTCCTTTAAAATGGGTCTAATTGCAACCAATTGAAAGTTGGCTTGCCTTGGGAAGGGGTTAATTGCAACCAATTGAAAGTTGGCTCGCTTTTGGGTCAAATAGCAACCAATAGAACGTTTGCCTTTGAAAGGTGTCAAATTGCAACCAATAGAACGTTTGCCTTTGAAAGGTGTCAAATTGCAACCAATAGAACGTTTGCCTTTGAAAGGTGTCAAATTGCAACCAATAGAACGTTTGCCTTTGAAAGGTGTCAAATTGCAACCAATAGAACGTTTGCCTTTGAAAGGTGTCAAATTGCAACCAATAGAACGTTTGCCTTTGAAAGGTGTCAAATTGCAACCAATAGAACGTTTGCCTTTGAAAGGTGTCAAATTGCAACCAATAGAACGTTTGCCTTTGAAAGGTGTCAAATTGCAACCAATAGAACGTTTGCCTTTGAAAGGTGTCAAATTGCAACCAATAGAACGTTTGCCTTTGAAAGGTGTCAAATTGCAACCAATAGAACGTTTGCCTTTGAAAGGTGTCAAATTGCAACCAATAGAACGTTTGCCTTTGAAAGGTGTGAAATTGCAAGCAATTGAAAGTTGGTTTGCCTTGGAAAGGAACAAAATTTCTACTAATAGAACGTTTACAATTTCTAGTATCAAAAATAATATTTAATTTCAATTATCCTAAACAAAAAATTAAACCCAGAATAGTTATATTACGCATGCACGATTAACTTCCAAACGAAATAAGTGTCATTCTACCATAGTTAGCTTCGTTATTTTCTCATTTACATTATAAATAACTTAGCCAATTTTTCAAATTGTTGTACAAATTGTTATACGGTATAATTAATCGCTCCAACTTTTTTGACGTCCGCTTGCCACATGCACGCACGCAAACTCCGTTTAAGGGTTTTTATACTAGTATATACGTATATATATATATATATATATTCTTCCAATTATTTTTATGGGTCTTTTAACCCCACGGCTTGCGGATTTCCCAACTGTTAGCTTTTCTGTAATATTGTTTATACTATATGTACTTGAATTTCCCATTTAACCCTTTTTCTTCTTTTTCTCCTCCCCCATTTTTTTATACTGTTTACATTTCAATATAGTTTATAATTAGTGTGCTTCGCAGGGTTAACGCGGTTCAGGTAAAACCTGAAATACCTGGAAAAGCCAGGGAATTTGTATATTGGGCCAAAACATTTCAGGAAATATTATTAGAAAACTTGATATGGCGATAAAAATGGCTCGTCTCTGATGATGTCAAGGAAAAATAGGTATGTAGTGTAGTCATATAGTGTAGTGAAGTCGGGAAAATTGCATTAGGAGTTGTGCAATCTTTTGCGCTTCTGTGTGAAAACGAAGTTGTACAACTAAAATAATACAGCAAAAGTTGGGTGAGGGTTTTCAGCAAAAATCCTATAGTCTGAATGGGCCTTTACATGATTTTAACACAACGGGTTATTGTAAAATTCCTCATTTTTTAACCGGAAAACATGATTTATAATTTATTCGCTTCAACTTAAAGAAAAACATTGAGTAAAAATGAAGCTATATGGGTTGTCGTTGTACAAGCTTTGATAGTAATTCAAAGATTAAGGCATTAGCCTACGTAATCGCACAGTATTTACAGTTATTTTTAACAGTAAAAAACACATTATAGGGAAACTTGGAGCTAAAAATGTAACACCTTATAAATTTATTTTCGGAATCACCATGACATTGGTAAAATTTAAAAAATTTGTAAATATAAATAAGGCCCAATTATATTATTTCAGCTTTCAACAGCGCTTGTAAATGCCCTAACATAAAAAGAATAGGCCCGTGCTACAGGCTTGTACATCGAAGTTACCTTTGGATACCGTTCAGATAACGCAACTGTTATCAAACTATATTTGATTGTAATCATTAAATTATACAAACTTACGAATGAATTGAAGAGAAATTTTTAATAGTTTAGTTAGACTGTTTTTCCTTTCTCAATTTGACGTTTTTCGTGTCACCTTTCGCTGTCAAAATTAGTATATTTTTAGCTCCAGGCTTGACCATATTCCAGCTGCGGTTGAATTTATGACGTGGATATATAGGGTCGCCGGCCGCTTTTAACCGAGCGCTCGAGTTCTAACTATATAGAGGCAAACCCCTACTCCCTTCCCTTTTTAGAATATATTAATATGCAAATGAATTCTCTCGCGTTTTAAGAGAGTTTTGTCATGGTATAACAACGTTAGAAATAATGGAGGTGAATGTTTTAGGGTAAAATAAGAACAAGATTTCAACAGGTAAAAATATAAGCTCTATCATCTATCGCTATGATTCATTAAGAAGAAGGTTATAGCTCTGTACGTGCTGCATTATCAAGCTGATTAAAATTATATGGAATTATTTATAGCCTACATAGTATGGTTTTGATATTTTAGCTGCCCTTTTGAATTTTTAGCTGTATTCGTAGTTTTTACTTTGAGTGCATTTTTCTAGTCCAGCTGCGCTAATGAACTTCCTATTTTCCCATCTTTCACGGGGGTCAAGCTCTTGGCTATTTTGTGAAAGGGATTTTGGGGTTTTCGAAATATTTCGAGATTTAAAAAGCTCTATTTTGGATTTCAATGATTTCAATTAGGTAGATTTAAAAATTAGGTAGATATCAGAAAATATAACGTTTTTTGAACTCAAGTGAAATATTGGAGACATTATAAAGAAAAACTATTTTTTAAAAATTGGGAAACTTTATTCTAATTAAAAATTGACGTTTATGACCGAGACAGAAGCCGATGAAACCCTCCTTTGAAGTCTATTACTCCCGGGTATTGTCTACCCCTCTCTGTATGGGTTAGTTTCAAAAGGCGCGATTCGTACGCCTCCTAACGGTAGATGTTTTCTCTAGCAGCCTTGGAGTTCGTCCAAAAACGTCGTCATTTGTGGAGAGAGAGAATTTCCAATTTTCCGTAGACAGGGGGGATGAAGTAGGACCCCTTCTAACTCGTAAAATTGGGAATTTTACCCATACAGAGAGGAGCGCTATATGGAACATTGGAGTAGTAGACTTCAAAGGAGGGTTTCATCGGCTTCTGACCGAGATTATAACTAAATCGCGATATTTAATTTTATCCTTCAGGTAGAATATATAATTAAATCAATCAAACCTCGCTTAATTGTGATAAATTAACTCAAAACTTTCAGTTTTGACATTTTTAAAAACTTCTTTAGCGTGAAAATTTATGGGTAGAAAAATTAGTCCGATTGCTATGAGAGTTTTCTATAGTTTAATTAGGTACTGAACTGTCTCATTAACCACGTATTGAAGAGTTGAGACAAATTAAAACGGAATACTACATAATGTTAGAACATCATAAAGAAAAAGGTGATAGTAGCCAAGTTCTCTTTGAATATTACGAATATTATTTCGTACTAGACACGACTTAGGGGTAATTCCTATTATATTATATATAATATACGGTTTAATATAATAACGCGTTGAGTATACTGCGAATTTATTAGAGTTTTCTATTGTTGCGTTTCCCGGGAGCCGGCTTTTTCCTCTTTTATTGTTTTGGTTTTTTTTTTTTTTGTAATGGATTATGACTCTTGAATTAGTAATTTCCTATCGTACTCGCTTTCATAGGTCTCGCTTTGTAGTCAATTCCATCGCGAGTTGACAATGCGTCTAAGCTATAGGCTCTCTCTGTCTGTAAGACCGCAAACAATAGAGATACCCGGTTAAAGTTTAATTTACTTTTTAAGCACGTTTGCGTATACGCGGGGAAATCGAGAATTGCATATAGAACTGTATAATGGTTGTAATGAGAGCCGGTGCTCAAATATTGGGACTTTCTTTACATACAGTACGCCCATATTTGATACCTATGTACAGAGTGGAACGGATGGAAAAAAATCAATAGCTTCGAGGGGTAAAAGGTTATTTGAAATGTTTTGACTCCCTACTACAACTTTTTGACTCGACTCTAGGTTCATGTACAAATAGTAGAAGGAATATTAGAAGCTTCAGAATTGCCTGTGCATTTTTTTGGGGACGGATTTAGTCGAGCTCAAACTCTGGTATCTCTACTTCCGGTAGCTCTCCTATTGACGTCGAGTTACCAGTTACCAGCAGGCATTGAGCAGTCGTTAAAAATAGTAATGACTAAATAATAAACTTGGCGGCGTTTTTAGTCGTCCTTGATGAACGCCCTATAGTTAAATCACTGATCTCCGGAAGTTGAATAGACCCGGTTTGATTGGGACAGCTACAAACTGAAGTTTCTAAATCCCTTATATTCTATGATAAACCAAAATCTACCATCAATTGCCCTATGTTTGAGAAATTTTCCCATCATTGGTAATTTGCTTCTAAATTGGACAGAAAGGGGGAGAAAGACTTATTTTATTTTGGCGGGCATATTTTAACTTTGGACTCCTGAGTCTCCAGCGGGCAGGTGAAAGGGAGTTGTTCTAAGTTCATTGACAGTCCAAACTATTTCACCCTTTTAATTGTACCACGCATCGCTACTTGTCAAAAATCAGAACTGGGAACCTTTCGTTATGTTTTTCTTTTAATTAAGCAACTACGCTGATGAGTGACTAGCTCTTTTACTATATCCGGAACTTGAAATGATATCCAAGATTCAATTTTGACTGAGAAGTTTTGATATATCATGCAATTGTCTTAAATATTTGAAAATATTTTTGGTTTTTTTCTGTGGAAAGTATAGATAGTTTTCGATAAAGGGGCAAAAGAAAATTCCACCCGTATTTCCCAGCTTTCCTTTCAGTGCAGGGTTGCCAGGAGCTTGTGAACGCAGTTCATAACAGATCAGTTCCAAAACTGAGGTGGTTGCTTTTCTCTCTGCTTCAGTTAGCGCTCACAAGTGGTTGGCAACACGGGGGAACCACATTTACCCCCTTTAGTGAAAAATATGTATAGGGATTATTTCTAGGTGTACCGAATACCAAAGCACCCGGTAGGATGGTGGTGACAACGGTACGTGTCGTTGAACGCGTCTTGTATATTTTCTTCTTCCTCTATGCGTCCCCCAATTAAAATTTGGATCTTACCTATCCCTTTAAAACAATTTAACTAAAATTCTACGTAAGATAGAAAATAGTTCTAATCTCGTAGATTTAAAACCAAAGATAAACTAACATCTTGCGCGCGAGTACATGAAAAAAAAAATAAATAAATTATAGGAATTTGTAAGGGCCGCGTGGTAGAAGGAGTTTGGTAACCCAATGTTGTAAATTGCGGCCTTTTACCGATAGGAATTATAGTACCTATATTGGCTCAGCAGCAACAGCAGCGGCGTCCGGGATAAATATTTATATTAGAAACGGGAGAGGTAGAGAAAGATTACGCTTAATACAGCGCCTGCGTATAGAAAAGGAATATATAAGAGCGACAGAGAAAAAGAAAAGAATCGAGAAAGAAAAATAATACAAAAAAAAAAAAAGATTCTTCCAGTGCCATGGAATAAAAAAAAAAGTGGGAGGGAGAGGGTCAAGTTCATTCGCCTTTTGAGACGACGACTTGATATAGGCCTGTAGGTCTATGCCCGGCGTGGTGCACGCGAAAACGTACAGTCAGTGTCACTTGGAGTTTTCGTTTAAACAGATTGTTTCTCCCACGTTTCTCTCTACGGATAATCTTGTTCAATGGGAGTTGACTCGAACATTTTCTTTTGCATATATAGCCGCGTTCGCACTAGACAAAAGCTACGTTCACACTTGACACTTTAGCTACGGTCACACTAGCATTTCTTAATCGATTTGAAAGTTTAAAATCAAACCAATATTCAAATCGCCAAGAATAGTTTTAAGCGTCAAGCGTTCACGTATCTTTATAAATTGATTTATTGTAGCTTCGTCTATCGGTTGTTGAAACCGAATCGATAAGGAACTGGTTCCCGAAGCAGTTTCTCGAGGAAATATAATGAAATCGATTAGAGAAAAGACGGATTCCTGTTCACACGACTCTTGCGAAACGTTTTGAAACGATTGAAATCGATTCCAAGGCTTAGAAACCGTTTCGAATGTTCAAATATAGTTTTCGAGCTATTGTGTTTCTTGATCAATGATGTACAAGGGTGACCCTCAAATTTTATAATTTGACCTTTCCAAAACGGTTTAAAGCGGTTTCAAAACCTCTAGTGGGAACGAAAGTTTTGAGAAAGCGTTTCAAACTGTTATAAATGTGGAGATAGACTTTTCAAGAGGATAGTATAAATTTTTTGACAAATGGTGTCTATAGCCCTGACCCCGAGATTTTACAGTTTGACCTTTCCAAACCTGTTATAAAAACAATTTTGAAAGTGTCCAAGTGCGAATGTAGCTTTAAATTATGTTTAACACTATATATCAATACGCCTCAGCTTCGATAGTTACGTCAACTCCTTCTGGCCGGAAGTATAGTGTTTGGTTTCTTATATAGTCTTGAGCTTAGTTCGGTACGCGCGTGATGTAATCTCGCAATGATTCTGACTTTAAAGTGCAACTCTCTTATTTTAATTTTTTTTGACAGTTAATTGAGTCAAATTTATACATATATGATAAAAATCCGTAACTTATTCCAAACACCAGTTGGTAAACTTAAATATTAAGGTACGTTCATAGATAACCAAGTACGAGCCGGCGCGAGAGAAAACAATTTAGCTAGTACCACCCCTGTTACGCTTCGATGATTTGGACTCTTCCTGTTTAGATCTTGATTCGAGGAGATAGGGAAGAAATTTAGGAGGCTTGTGCATCGCAATAGTGTTAGGGTTCCAGATATATAATCCCCGCGAATATATTTGAGGTTTTTAAAATAAATTTGAAATCTTTTTGGAATTTTATGAAAGCTCTAAACATTTTCCTATCAGTCCTATCTATCAAGCCAACACTACAATAGTTTAATCTTATTTATGGGCCTATTTTTGAATGATTTGTCCCATTTTGAAGCACTTTGTGAGCTAAATCTACATATTTATATAAAAAAATGTTTCACGTTACACTTCACCTTTAAGCTTATTTTTGTAAAAGTATCGAAGCAGCTGCTGTGTGTTTTATATACCCTATAATATACTATATTCAAATTAAGTTGACAAAATAGAATACACTTGAAGCGGATTGATACCCAATAATAAACATCAAACTAAAAAAAGTAGTCGATCTCAACTCTCGTTGACCAGGCTATATTGTAACTCTATACGCGTCGCGACACTTTTTTTTTTCGTCTAGTTCCGCGCTCGCTATACGATTAGCAACACTTTTACGCCTAGAGTCGTTTACTATATAGTGCGAGACTTTCCTATTAATAAAGTTAAAGGCAATAGGTAAGCTACGGTAGTTCGAGCTAAACATTTTTAAGCGACTAAACCACTTAATGATGAAATATAATTTTGATTGCTTCCTCTATTGCAACAGCTACTACTTTACGGCAAAAAAAAAAAAACATTAATTAAAATCGTTTTTGGCTCTTTATGAATTAAAAAGCGTAACGTAAAAATCTCCAATTCTTACGAATTGCATAATGGTTATCGGTAATGGTTATAAGATGACGTCATATATAATATAATAATATAATGGAAACTTTTATTCTAAATAAGGTTTGCATTTTTATTCAATTGGTTGTAAGCCTTCTTTTAGTTAAAGGGAAACTTGGACCTAAAAATGGAAGACTTTTTTGATGTTTAAAGGAATGGTGCGGTGTTAAAATATTTTTGCTGCAAACCCTTTAGTTAAACTCAAAACCAATTTTTCAAGTGTTAAAAAAATTTAAAATTAAGTATATTTTTAAATAAACAATTAAAACAAATTACATTGAGGGCACATAGGCGCCCGTATGAAGCTTTCCTGTAAAGCAAGAGCGCATTCGATACGTCACTTCAAGGTTTTTATTTCGGCAATAATCTGATTGGCCAAAGTAACTTGGCTCAGCTTTTACTCAATGGTAAAGTTGACTACTACGCGCTTGAACGTTAAATCGACGACAGGTTATAACGGCAGTGCTCGCCAGTCTAACGAACGGGACGCCGACTGAAGGAGCATCTAACCCCGGTAAGCTGTAGCCTAGGCCTAACTCCGTCGGCGATTCGGACTCTCGGAGAGTATCGTCATGCCGCGAATAGATCCGTTTGAAGTTGAACCAGTGTACACGGAAGAAGAACTTTTAATTAGAGATAGACTACAGGAAGAGCGGAATAATAATGACGGTATCGAAAATTTAATTGACATAGACCAGATGAAAGAAAATTGCACCTGACAAACTCTGTAATCCAACTTCTTCGTAGGCAAAGGCTTAGTATAATACGCGGCTTTCACTGTTTCTTTAGCATATTTTAGCCATTTTGACGCGAGTTCGGGGTACTTTAAATGATCAGGAACCGTATAAAAACTTAGTCCAAACCGAGAACTAAAATTTTTGCATTCTTTTATAATACAACTTGGCATTTTGAACTTTCTTTAAAACAACACCGATTAAAAAACGAAGGATTCTAGACTTTACTGTCTCAGACTCTCTCCCCTCGGAGTCTCATTTCATTGGTTTATAAGTTATTTCTATTGGCCTATCAGATTGCTAGCCTGGCCAAGCACGACAGAGAAGTTTAGAATTAGGGGCAAAAGGGCCACGTCAATACTAAATTTATTTTTAACTATAAAATTATTATTATTATTAAAAATTAATTTTGAGTTATAAATTTCTGTTGCCAAGAGTGCTATTGACCCTTAGAGGCAAAAAAACTTTATGGGTGAACCATTCCTTTAAATTAATTTCTAAAGTTTTGTTGAAATTTCTATTAAAGTAAATAGGGCGGCGTTTGATAGCCAATGTCTTAGGCGTCAAACTCCGGCATATTCTTTTAATTTTAAGACATTAAAAGCACTGTTGAAGGCTGAAATAATATGATTGGTCCTTTATACTTACTTTTTTTCAAATTTTAACGAACTTTAGAAATTAATATAAACACCATAAAAATTATGAAACAATTCTCGAATACGTTTTTTGGCATGTTAATTCCGAAAATAAAAGCTATTCCATTTTTAGCTCTAAGTTTCCCTTCAAATTTTAAAATTGAATCTTTTGTCAGACAATTCCTTTAATTTTTAGTAACAGGTAGTATAGAATCAATAAAACATTGATTTTTCAAACGAAATTTACTCATAATTTGTAATCTGATTTTAATTTCTTTATAATTAAACGAGATAAATGATAATTTAAATATATATTTTTTTTTGCCGTAAGGTTCGATTAATCATCATTTAGAAGTTGGGGAAGCACCATGTATTGCTTGATTTATCCCTGGAGCGATGCTAGGTTTCGGGGAATCTAAATAACCATAAGCTTAATGTCACGGCCATTATGTTTTCCTTTAGTTTCATTAGTTATACCGATCTCATCGCGAACACGTTTCGCAACTTGATATTCGTCGACGCCACCCTCGACATTGTACCATTTTTCTCTCCCTCGCTTCGAACGTTGCATTAACTTTTGCACTGTGACTGCGGGGAGAACCCAGGCTAGGAGAATTAACTCGAAGCAGCATGCAATCCAGATATTAACCGAGTGTTTGGCTTCTTTCGTACATCGATCCCGGGACAAAAAACTAAGGGGGAAATATTCACACTCTTGATCAAATTGAGTTAGGAATTACTATTTTTAATACTTATCTGTTTTAACATTGCGTATCAAACCTCCCTAGCTTTTTTCTATTACGAAAACATACTCCGAATTATATTAGGAGAGGCACGATGAGATGTCGGCTGATTACGTGTGGAAAATAAAAACGGCTCAGCATATATATATATGGGAAGAACTTTTAGCCGGTATAGTTTGAGTTATAACTTGGAGGAAAAAAAAAAATTGGGGAAAGGGGGGCTAGAAACGTCAACAAACGAAATATAAATATATAGCGCGTTTCTTATATTTTATCTAATAAATAAATGGCATTTATCGTACGGTTTCCTGGATATTTTTCTAGCTTTTTTTGTTCGTGAGTATAGTTTGCAAACTATATCATGAACGAAAATTGGCTGGTACGCGGAATGATACTTAATTTAATATTTTTGGAAGCCTGATAAGGATAAAGTAGTCTCTGCGTGGAACAAACGGTTTGATTTACGGTCATCAAAAGATTCAAAATTTAATTTTAATAGAGGAATACTTTGTTTGTAAGCGCTGAACTCGTGCCATTTTAAACGTAATTGAATAAAGGGCTGTAAATAAACTATAACTTAATTGCTACAGAATGCCTAATTATAATAAGATAGGTACTTAGATAAGTACATGGCTTATGGATATTGAGGCAGCTTCGTTAATTGTTATTCGCACGCTAATTGCGACGCTTTTTAATTTAAATCCATGAAACCTTTAAGGTTCACACACCACGGAATTACCAGTTTTTAAGATTCGTAGAAAACTTAATAATTATTAATGAGAATTTAGATAATTTCACAGCATTGCGTGGTATTAATTTAAAACATGTGTTTCTAGTTAAATGTTTTATTTTTATTTTCTTGATAACTTAAAGAGAAGAAAAATAACTATTAGAATGTCCTTTCTGCACGTAAACATAAGATTGGCAAACTAGGAAAATTTTCCGACCCATTCGGATTGCGTAACTGATTACAGTCTTTCGTAATAATAAATTCGCAGTAAATTACGAAATAACTTTAGTACAGTCTAAACTTACAGGATTGTACACCGATTACGAAGAATGATTAACCCCTCAAGTTAATTTTTAATCAATTTTGACTTAAAATACGCGTAAAAATATTATCTAAACACAAGTTAAGGGTTTCGCGGAAATTAATATCAAAAGTGACGAATTCGATAAGTCTAACTCCGTTTCGTTGAAATTTCAGGCATATATACCGTAAAAATTCTCTAGAAGATCAGTAATACCAAGAATCCATTCAGGTTCCATAAGAATATGGGAGGGCCGCGATTCAATATCCACCCTCCCAAACTTTGTAGCAAAAGTTCGTCTGCTTCGAATCGATTTTTCAAGTAAATCGCTCCTGACATCTATTATTAACCCGCGCCACTAACGACCTTGACATAATATTTTGGGCAATAAAAATGGAGCCGACCGAAAAAAGATGTAAGCGTACAAATGTTGCGAAAATGGCAGACAAACTTTTGTTACAAAGTTTGGGAGGATGGTACCAGATGCTAAAGCTATGCTCCCATATTCTTATGGAACCTGAATGGATTCTTGATGCCAATGGGGGTTGAACTCTAATTGGCAGCAAGGCATTTGTGATGATTATTAATCTTTAGCGAGTTTCAATAATGTTTAACAGTTCAAATCAATCCAAAATTTTGTTTTTAGAGTTTAGTTTCCCTTTAAATTGTGGCTAAATACTCCCATTATTTACTTTACTTTGCAACTAAACGGGGATTAAATAGAAAAAAAAAAAAAAAAAACTACATTTATGTGTCAAGTTCTTTCTTAGATTTCAGTAGAGCCCTTTTACGTCAAGCGCTTTGTTGAGAGATTTTTGTACCATTTTTCCGAATCACCTTCTCCGCTATTTCCATTTAAAGCGTAGGAGGTCAGTGTGAAGAGGGGGTGGGTTAAACTTTTGCCCCAAAATAAGTTATTCGCGTGTCTACTGGCCTTTTACTGGTCGAAGTTTTCTGCGTTATAGCCGACGGTTCCCATAGTGAATAGTTGTTTATGCAAACTTTGTATTTATCATTTATTTATGCGCGCCCTCGAGGTGACTAAACGTTTAGATTGAGTTTTATAAGCAAAGAGAATGATAGAATCGAGATATGAATATTTATGAGATTTAACCCCTGAATGGACGCTTCTCTCTGCGCTTCGGTGCGCGGCAGTTGGAACATTTCTACAGGTGTGAAGGCAAAAACCAGTGGGAAGTTTATTGTTTCTGGTTAGATTTTGAAGCGGGAAGCGGAGGTGTATTTGGGGTTTTTATTTTGGTTTTATTACTTTTTGCGGGGGTTACTACAGTTCGGGAAATATAACCTGGAAAAGTTCGGAAGTAATTTCAAAATTGGGCTAAAAAGTCGAGGAATCATCCATATTGTCACGAAACTTTCTATCCTTGTTAAAAAAAGGGTTTAAAGGGAAACTTGGGGCTAAAAATGAATCAGAACCACCACATGTTTAAGACACTTTTATTGCGTTTTTAATTTATGAAGTTTGCTAAAATTAAAAAATATATATATATATATATATATATATACAGAAGCCGATGAAACCCTCCTTTGAAGTCTATTACTCCCGGGTCTTGTCTACCCCTCTCTGTATGGGTTATTCTCAAAAGGCGCGATTCGTACGCCTCCTAACGGTAGATGTTTTCGGAGCGGGAGCTCGTCGAGCGAATATCTCTAGCAGCCTTGGAGTTCGTCCAAAAAACGTCGTCGTTTGTGGAGAGAGAGAATTTCCAATTTTCCGTAGACAGGGGGGATGAAGTAGGACCCCTTCTAACTCGTAAAATTGGGAATTTTACCCATACAGAGAGGAGCGCTATATGGAACATTGGATTAGTAGACTTCAAAGGACGGTTTCATCGGCTTCAGATATATATATATATATAAATTTGGGCCAATCATATTACTTCAGCCTTAAACAGCGCTTGTAATGTCATAATGTCTTTAATGTTAGGACATTACAAGGGCTGTTAAACTCTGAAATAATATGATTGGCTCGAATTATATTTAATTTTTTTCAAATTTTATCAAACTTCAGAAATGAATTTAAACATAAAAAAACCTGATTAAAAATTGACACGGTGATTCCGAAAATAAAGCTGTTCCATTTTCAGCTCCAAGTTTCCATTTAAAAGCGTGAGAAATCTATTCAAATTGAAATTATTATATTGAATTTAACCATGATTATGTTGATGTTTAGTTAAGTTTCAAATTAAGGGAGATTGAAAAAGCTCTAATTTGCTTAATTTTGAATTAATTAATGAAAATGTTTGCCCAGGAAAAATTCAAATTAAATTATTTTAGGAGAATATTTTTTTTTTTGGCGATTTCATAATTGGCCCAAAAGTTGGATAACCTTATATTATATAATATTATCATTAAGATATAAATTTCAATTTAGGGATGATGAATAATTTATAGCGTCTATAAAAAAATTTCGTACTATCAGAGGTATATAATAACCCCCTTCGGGGGGAAGTATGAAAGGTAGGCAAAATCGACGAACAACAAGTGCCCGGCGTAAATCGCGGCGGATCGACACACCGCTTTACTCCCAAAAAATAGTTACACCATTTTGAACCTCACTAAATTTTCCCTACGCACACTTCCGGAACTTGCGAGATGAAGTCAACCTTCGACTCCATTTTAACAGACAGCCTGACTCCTGAGACAGGAAGTTCTAAACACAAATCGAGCCGTCTTGTTTATACAAAGACCATTTACTAGAGTAGCGACATTGAGAAGTCCAGCGCGAGCTAGTGGCCTAGATAGTCAGCAGCGGGCTCTTGTTGTTCGTGATTTTTAGCATTGGTAGTATAGGGGCTTTCATACTTCCCCCCGAAGGGGGTTATTATATACCTCTGGTACTATTTTGATTTCTTTTAAGCGAAACCCTTACGAAGAAAAGCTACTGAACCATAAATTCAGCTTTAAAATTTATAATTAGGAAAAAAAAAAAGTAGATTAACCAATGTTATTTTAGAGCAATAAGGCGGAGAGGGAAATTTCCTATTCATATATTTTTTTTTTAAGTGATATTGATCGTTCTTATAGAGAGAAAAAAAATGAAAAAGAAACCCCGCAAATTACTTGAATTTCAATTAAGATTTTAATCTATAAATTACGTAGAAAACCACATTCGAATCCAATTAACTTTTTTATAGGGCCATGCTTTGGCATCATTTAAAAGATAAAAAAAAAAAAAAAAAAAAAAAAAAATAAACTTGCTTAGTTTCCTGTTAAGGGTATACATTTAATTTTCCCTCATATTTCAAAACAACTTGAGCGCATTAGATAATTTGAATTAAGATCTATATTGGGATAAATCAGCTCATCTGTTAAAGTGAGGATGCAATATGTACATTTTTATCCATTCCTTATCGTTTAAATATTCCTAATCCACCGTTATCAAGTGTTTTTTATTGAGTGTAAAGTCTTAAGCCTCAGCCCACGGATTAATTTGAAGTTTGGCACTAGGGGTCTATATCACGATCTATTTTGACAAACAAAAAAATCGAGTTTGTTAGCGGATATAATGCCGTACGACGAAACACATCGTCACTTGGTTTTTCATAAATTGCCATGCTTATATCCATTATGTTACTTGTGAGAGTATAATTTTATCTACATTAGTAAGCTCGTGAAATCTCCAACCAATTCGACCCGACAAATCTTGAGAAACTCGTGCAAAAACAGATTTTAAAAAAATAAACAGCCCACGCTTGTCAGGTTATAAATGAGGGTGTTAACGCGATGTTTTTTAGGTATAGGTAAATACAGTATTGAATAAAATAAAATAGAATGCGGGCTGACCTTTTTGGGTTTGGCGGTCAAGTGTTCGGGGTCGTCTAGGAATCCGACTGTCTCATCCATTTCGATGCCTTCGTCCTCGACGGGAGAGGAGCATCTTGACCTTTTGCCTTGACCTCTCGTGGGAGCGGGATTGGCGGGTGGTAGCACTCCCGCTACGTTATTGGTCAGAGGGAATCGGCTAATTTCTCCTTCGGAAGAGCTGGTCGGGGACGGAGGTGTCTCGGTCCGACCCGGAGAATCTTGAGGCAGGCTGGTCCAACTGGCGGCTCCGGAACTACTTGAACTCGCCCACGAATGAGAAAAAACGCCTAAAGAAAAAAGAATATTCTTAGAAACTGATCACCTTCTTTTTTTTCTTTCCTAGAACAAAAAAAAAGTTAGGCTTAATGATTCATTTTGGGGAAATGTCGTTTTTCGTTAATTGAGGCAGGCTTGGGCTATAAATCGGGTCTTCTCGTGTCTTTGACCCACTTTTATCGCTTCCATTAATTCCAGGAAGAAAAAGGAATGAGTTTTAAGCCTCGGGTGCAAAAAAATAAAAAAAAAAAGTTTTTCCTTCGAGACTCAAATGTCAAAATCAGATAGTTTTAACGCTTTAAATTTTGTTTAGTTTAACAATTACTTTCAGGGCGATTTAAAAGCTTTGGAAGAAAAACAATTATCAGTTTTTTTGACCTTGAAATAGGCCACTTTATCTCTTTATTTAATTAGGCTTAACTTGTAGTTTAGCTCAGTAAAACCTGTATTTTGGTTTTTAATTAAAATTAAGCAAGTGATATATAAAAATAATTAAATTTTCGGAGTTTGAGCTAGGCTTGGCGACAGGATTGTTTGGATTTTAATAAACCTTTGCCAAGGTGTTAATTTTTGATTTGAGATCATGCTGATATAAATTAAGTTAATTGGATTTATTTCGCTGGCTTTTGCTTTAAACCAATTGAATAGTAAAAAAAAACTTGTTTTTCCGGGTAGGTCTTGGCATATGTTTTATAAAAAAAGACACAGGTGGTTTTCTTTTTCGTTACTGAATGCCTCGCGCCGTATTTTTGAATAAATTAAATTTAAATAAAAATACTCTTGTATATGATTAGCTTTAATTATCCTCATTATCATATAGATAAGACATTTTGGCGGGAAAGGGTGGGTGAAGTTATTTAAGAAGAACCACTCCTAGTAGAAACATTGGTAGGAAGCGTGAATTGACGCCAACAAAACGAACTAAAATACTTTTGACAGAATTTGGAAACAAAAATTAGCTAATAAACGCAAGTATGATTACTATTTACAACTTTGATTGAGGGATAAATTTTCATTCAATCATAGCGTTATTAGCAACGTGCGTTTGACGTCATTACAAAGTTTATTGCGTATTGTAATACGGTACATACTTATGTTTATAACATCACTTGTGTTACCAGTTTTTTTTTTTTTTTTTTTCTAACATTCAGATTTAACCACGATAATATATAATACGTAAAAAAGGAGTTTCAGCCCCGGAAGGTGGGTTTCCAAAACGTCTCTCTGTATATACTGTCTCTCTCTCTCTCTCTCTAGCTATATATTAAATCTTACAAATACCGGTCGACCCTCGAGGCGAAGGAAGTGGTAAAGTTAAGGGCTGTTCTTTCTCGCTCACTAATGGCATTTAAAAAGTCGGAAAAAATTTCCAATCACCCTCCTACCACCTCCTCCTAGGTCGAGGCAACGTGAGGGGAAGGTAGGATGCATTTTCTCGAAAGGAGTGTTTCCATATTCGATTCGGGAAAAATGGTAAAAAATATACCTGGTTTGAGACACTTTCAGAGAAAAATCTCAAGTTCAACACGAGTTGGCAATGACTACTTTTTTTCTCCTATGATATATCATTACTACATGAATCCCCTTAAAACTAACCCGCTCAATTGACGATAATTATTTTTAAAACTATCCTATCAAGAGCGACTTAGTAACTCGCCTCCATCACCGACACTAACCACGAAAACTAAAATACTGTAAATGGTGCTTCTACACGTCTCTGCTCGCACCCCTCTAGTATTACCCATCTCGATAAAATCCAACCTACCATGGGTGCGTCCCTGTAAAAGGTCCATTGTCTATTTCATAAATGGATCTGTCAAAATGAGAGTTCAAAAAACGTATCATTCCACTTCCGTTGAATCAGAGAACCTGTTTCGTAATTGGCTATTATACGCAACATCCCAGGAAAAAAGTATAGATATGACAAAACTTCCTAACTTCCGACTCTTTTATTATAAACTTGGTTAATTAAAAGTAGTAATATTCATTATTTCATGGTAACTCGGCTTGAGAAAATAAAATAAAAAGCTCAACTCCAAGGTGAGCCTCGCCCCGTAACCAACCAAGGTTAGATAAGTCGCCCGAAAAGAACCCAACATTTGAGAGAGGGAGAAAAACTTGTTTTACCAAATATATATATATACTATATTCCTACGCGGAATAATATAATGGTTCGATCCCTGGCTGGCGTATTTTTGCTTTATAACGTATGACGGAGAAGGTTCTTGAAACGCAAAAATTCGTACCATTATAAAAATAATGAAAATAAATATGTTAAATTTCAAGGAAAACGCGTTTTAGAAAAGAAGAAAAAATTACTTCGTAACATTACGGGGGAGGAACGGATTATTATATTCTTTTGGCAGCGAGTTTGGGTTTTAAATAGACGATTTTGTTAGTTTTTTTGGTATTTTAAAGTTTTAGAATTTAGCGCTATTTCTGAGCGAGGAGTTTATCACTTAACGTTATCCGTATACAATCCTGTAGCTTTGGCGGTACTAAAGTGATTACGTAACTGAGGGCGTATTTAATTGCCAAATATTTATAATTATAATACTCTATCTTTAAATTACCAATTGATATTAACTTAGTTACTGAAACTCTCATGAAACTAACAAGTGTTTTTTATCGATTAATTATCGTTTAAAATAGGCCTAATCCACTAGTAAAAAATTACAAACAAATATTAAATTAACCCGTAAAATAGGCTTAGCTGGATTTGTGGAGATCCTGAATTTAATCGCATTGAAGGGTCAGCGACCAATCGAATGTTATTGGAAGTCTCATGGAGATCTCGTCTTAACGACGGGCCTTTGCTTATTGGTCGCTGATCCATTAAAGCGAAGAAATTCAGGATCTTCATGAATCCAGCTAAGCCTATTTTCAGGGTAAGTTTTAAATTGACTTCTAATTTAATATTTGTTTGTAAAAATTTTTACAAACATAAGGAATCGTAAAGAAAAAAATCACTTGTTAGGTTGTATTCTCCCTTTAATCCAAAAACGGGGGTTGTGGAATAATTATATTTAATGATATTATAATGAAGTACGAAACTTGGTGTATCATAACATATACCCAGTTTACTCATAGATTTATGGTTGAATCTAGTTAAATTTCAAAACATTAAGTAGAACAAATAACTGCGAGTGACTCAACTATCTCGGAAATAATAAGAATTATAGCTGCATGTTTTTGAAGCGTAAAATCCAAACATTATTATCTGATTTATCACACTTAAACCATTACTATAATAACAAACAACCAATGGCGAAGTAAAAATATTTTATACCAATTCAAATCTATTTTACGGTTCATTTCACACGCGCACATTCCGCTTACTTTCGAGTTGTTTCAATAAACTTTAAGGAAAACTACTTTTATGACCTATAAGGGTTAAGATTGTGTATTAATCCGCGTTAATTTTGCCTTGTTTGAAAACTAATCTCGAATTGAAACGTAATCAGAAACCGCGTAAGTTTTCAGCACGCAGGAAGCTAGATATCACTTTTTATGTAGGGAGATAATGCTTAGCGTGTACCATCATACCTGTTGCCAATTGATAGTGGAAATGATTATAATATCGTAATTATTTTAAGAGAATTTCCGAATTGGGTCCCTTTTTGTTTTGAAGTTTCACAATCCCGGTAAAACATTAATCTGCCAAAACAATGAACATTATAAAAATGTGTCTTAAATATCTATCTATCGTATCGAAATGATGCATTGCCATTTCATTCTATTCTCCCCCCCCCCCTTTTTCTTTTTAGAAAGTTTAATTTTTTTTTCTTTGTTTTTAAAAAGACAAAGATCATTAACCAGTTTGACAGGCGAGCAGAGAACGCTTTAGTAATAGTAGTAATAATAATAATAACTGGTAATAATGATACGGGTAGTACGAAACTATTTGCACCCCATATTTTATGAAGTTCGTGTCAAACGTTCTATTCAATAATGGTTAAAGATACACTTTGACTAAACAATGGCTTATGACAGATTTAGAATCGAGTGATAATGTGGTATTTTAGGAGAGTGGCAAGATTTTGCTGATCGTACAAGAATGGACACCTATCTTAATAGATGAAGATGAATAACTAAACTATGGTGTTCATAAGCGTCCGCTAACGGCCTAAACAGTGGCAAAATTCTAATGCGCGACTGCTATATGGTTTACCTATTAGGTGTTCATTGTGTTTCTTAATTACGCGAGTATTTCAAAACGATCCAGATTTCCGAAAATCTTCCGACCAATGGCAAGAGGTTTCACCTCAGCTGTGGCAAGCCCTAGGAAATTAATCAACGAACTATATATACCGGGAGACAATACAAGTGATGCGTGCGTTTATCAATAAAACTAATTTAAAGTAGATATGCTTAACCTAACTCAAATCGGTCTTATGCAAAATTGACAAACGTAAATTTAATTTTCAAGAATTTAAATTCCCGGGACTGTTTTTACATGTTAGAATTGCTTTTAATTTCTATGAGCTTCCATAGGATAACTAGTGATGGAGTTTTAGTATTCGTCCTTATTAGCGCTCTCCCAATAAGGGGGTTTCATGACATCAGGCTTTCTTTATCCCTTGGCTTTTTTGCTGTCTCCTTATAGACCCCTTTGGTCTATAAGGAGACAGCAAAAAAGCCAAGGGACTTCAGCAAATGTGTACCAAATGTTGGTCTATACTTTTGCTGTATTCAGGTTATTTTATTTGGTCAAATTCTTCTGGAATTTTCCCTTTTTTTGACCTTTTTTTTCCTTATTTAAAAAGGCGGTAGAAATGAATAGGCAACTTTGACGTCAAGCGCGTATAAAAACAGCCTCTGTAAGAATGAAATTCCAAGTGTTTTTGCGCGAAATCAATTTGACGTGGCCCGAATTGAGGCATATTGCGTGTCTACTTTAAGATCTTGTGATTGGTTGTTGATTTTCTGTTAATTTAATATGAAATATCTGAATTTATTTAGGAATTTTAGTAGTTGAATAGATAAAAATCGCGTGTTTTTTCCGTTTCGATCTTCCTGTAAATACGATTATTAATTGTAAGCATAGAGCCTTTATTTTCCACTTCCTTAAATGTTAGCAATATCAAACATTCGTTTCGTTATAATAGTCTTTTTAGGTGGGATAGTATATTGGGAATGGCGCAAAAAAAATATTTGGCAAAAATTCGAACCATGCATGGCGCTGCGGGATAACTAGCAATTAAGAACGCGATGAAGCGTCACAAACTATACTTCACCGCCTTCAGGAAATTGGAAATAAGCCAAGCATTATATTAACTTCGCTTAATATATATCTATATAGACGAATCTAGGGCCCACTCCCTATTGGTCAAACCGTCAAATCCCTTTTTTTCCAAGAACTAATCACGTAGTCAAATTTAAGAAATATTTAGGTTAATACAAACAAAAGAACGAGCGTTGTAAAAGTAATATTTTTTTTGATAAGTAATGTTTTAAAAACCCTTTTTCTTTCTCGGGGCATTCTGGGATATTTTTATTTACTTCCGCAATTACGTCAATATCTTAAGACACTTTTTTCTTTATATTTATTGTTTATATTATTTTTTTTTTTAATTCGCTTTAATTTGCATTAAATTTCCTCCGGTGATGAAATATTCGCATCCCGCATTTTTAATATATTTTTTTTTTATTCATTTGGAAAAGAATTTGGTTTCGACATAAGCATATATACATTCTTGAATATAATGGTTTTCATTCATCAAATTTCGTCGTCTGGACTTAAAATTGAAGTCGTCTTAAATCTTAATAAGCTTTGTAAAGGGAAAGTGAAACTTAACTTTTAATTTCGAGATTTCAAAAGTTTTCATTTATATATTATTTCATTTATAGTTACGTTATATTTTAAGCGCAGTGAAAACTTACAGGACTTTCTTTTGAGTCATCATTCCAAGGGGCAAGGGATAAACTTGTAATTTTGGTCGTGTTGTCATAACCGCGGATCTTTATTAATTACCCAACACAGTATTAGTTGTAAATGTAGAACTTTGTTGAGAAATTCATTTTCTTTCCTCGTTCTCATTAGATGTGGTTAATTTCTCTCTGAACGCACGTGGTTAACAATTAATTCTAAATCAAAACATATCTTTACACGATTTCGCGGGTAATTCTCTTCAGACTGTGACGTCACGAATAAGATTAATCTTACGCCCCAGCCATCTAATAGATACGAGTTGAATTCTTGAAAATAAACTTAATCGAAACTCATGATGAAAATTAAATTTAAATCTCGTCACTCTGATGTCTCTATAACTTATACAAGAACCTTGAATAAGGATTGGGTTGTTGATTTATAACGAGTCTTCGTATCTCTTATCGTTTAACATACAAATCACGGTTTTAATATAAAATACGATTGGGAAATAACAGGGGTCCATAACGGAATTTGGTGTCGCGTATATCTCTAGAGTAAATCCAATCGGATTCTCGTGTTTACGCCAATACGACCTCGATCAAAACTTAGTTTCAGTTCGGGGTTGAACCGAATTGGAGGATTTATACGCGAAAGAGATAGAGAGGGAGGCTAGACCTTGGGAAAATGGCCAAGGGGGATTTATGTTCAAAACGCGGACAGAGTTGAATACCAATTTTTGTCGAATCCCTTCCTATAATTCCTTTATATATGTACCTATATATATCCTGATATCTTAGATAACGGGTTGCACGCTGCCCTGGCATGAAAATTGCCGCCGTTTGTTTACAAACTGCTGGAGATTTTCAATAAAATGGCCCTACATTGGCCGCCCGACCGTTATTATCCTATTAAACTATACTGGTTTGGGTTTCGAATCGAATATATATTGCTTCTGTCGAAAGTTTATGGGAGAATAAATCCTACAAATAAATCAGAAACCTAGTTTTTTTCCTCAATGTCCCACATTCTTTTCTATAGCTTCGTGTTTGTGAAAAATGATATATTTCCATTTTTTTCATTGGACGTATTTATTCGAAGCTTTTGAAGGAAAAATGGTTTGGAATGTTTTACGAGTCTCTTAATTCCTACGGGTAGGCGTAAATATGAATTCGTATATCGCTATATAATAGTGAAGGATAACAGAACTATTGAAAATGCATTACTATGTGATTAAAATAAGCTTTTTTTAGCCAGGAAGAGTTGTATAGTTAACGTTGATAATTAGGAAAACCATGATTGCTCAATTAAGTTTCCAGAAATTTATGACAAAATAACTTAACTTTAAAAAATTTAAGCCCTGAGGCCAATATGATCAGATAAATCACGTAATTTTATTATATCTTGTTCCATGATCAAATGATTTTATTAGCCATTATTCTATGACCAGATAATTTTATTAGCCATTATTCTATGACCAGATAATTTTATTAGCCATTATTCTATGACCAGATAATTTTATTAGCCATTATTCTATGACCAGATAATTTTATTAGCCATTATTCTATGACCAGATAATTTTATTAGCCATTATTCTATGACCAGATAATTTTATTAGCCATTATTCTATGACCAGATAATTTTATTAGCCATTATTCTATGACCAGATAATTTTATTAGCCATTATTCTATGACCAGATAATTTTATTAGCCATTATTCTATGACCAGATAATTTTATTATACTTTCCCTATGATCGGTTAACTTATTATCTCTCATTCTATGATGAACTAATTTTATTATCTCCTTGTTCTATGATGAACTAATTTTATTATCTCCTTGTTCTATGATGAACTAATTTTATTATCTCCTTGTTCTATGATGAACTAATTTTAATATCACCTTGTTCTATGATGAACTCATTTTAATATCACCTTGTTAAATGATGAACTAATTTAATTTGCAGTCGATTCATATTTCTCGTGCCCCTGTGATCCTATTTTTTCGGGACTTAATCAAGTGTCTTTTGTCCATGTCTCGCTTTTCTGGGATATATAATCACATCGCGAATTATAAATCTCTTTATCGGTTTAATATTTATAATCAAAAAGAATGATTTGGGGGCCGGGTCAATGACAGATAAACGAGCAGGTAAAACAATTATCAAAACTCGGAACGAACTTCTAGCATAAGGTCGTTCTATATATTAGTCGATTTTTATGGTCTCATATCCAATATCAATTCAATCCAATAAAGCGATACTTAACCGCTCCATCAAGTATATGTTTTATTTTTAGCGGTGCACTTGGAAACTACCAAATACGTTGGAAGTTTCACAAAATCGCTGAAAGAATTTTCCTAGTTTATTTCTTTCATTATACAATTGGTGCACATTGCAATGAAAAGTAATTCCGATATCACACTAAATTATACCCTCGGGATAAGATTAAATTCCTGAGTTTGGCGCGAGATCAATTTGACAAGGCCCGAATCTAGTCAGGTTTGCGTGTCCATTTTAACACACCCATTTAAATATTTTTATCACTACTTGAATTATCGAGATTGGTTATTGAGTCTAATCTCAAATAATCCAAATAATAATGATGTTTCAAACGTATCTTTGGGGAGTAAAAAGATTTATGGTAAATTTATGGATTTGGTAATTTCCATGTACAATAAGGAGCCGGCAATGAAAACATTGATACATCAGAGGTTTCTATCTCTCATCTCGGTGTCATCCCCTTAGTGAGGGAGGTACAGTACTCGCCTTTACAAGCGCTCCCTCAGTAAGGGGTTCCATGACGTCAGGGTTTCTTCCCCCATGGTTCTTAGCTGTCTCCCTATATAACGTTCAAATTTAAAAAAAATCTTGTTGCTGGGTTTAAGTATCCCTTTAATCAATAGAAATAAAAAAAAAAACTGGGTAAATCGAATGGAGATGTCCACGCACCAAATTAATCGAAAATCTAATTTATCCTATCGCGCACCTGTCGCGGATAAAAACGTGAGCTTCATTTTCGCAACGTCATTGTCGTCCTTGGGTCGATGAAAACCTTCAGTCCAATGCAATGCTCTCTGTAATATTTACTCTCTCCTACGTAGGAGTTGATTGAACACCAGTGAACTTTCTTTTGTGTACAGTTCTCCCGCTAGCTAGGGAATGATTCGAGGCTCTGAGTGATTTCTTTTCGTCATTATTATAATAATTTTCTCTCTCTCTTTCTCGTCTCTGAGCCATAAGACTCTGATTACCTCGCTGTAGCGTTTAATGCCAAGGTGAAGGGCGATGTAAAGGTTCCTTCTTTTTCTCGTTTCGTCCCCCGATTGTCTAGTTTACTTAAATGTTTGTGTACTTATACGTACGCGCAATATGGCGTGTGATGTCAAGGATGAGGCCGCGGGGTTCAGACCTGAATATTCTCCTATATCTCTTCTATCTTTGAGAAGAAAGAATTTGTTTCATTTACACACATTCCCTATAGATTTACGTCACCGGTAAAAAAATGGCGTTGAGCCAGATGCGCGGGCTATAACCGAGTATGTATTTACGTATGTATGTGTGGAAGGAGCTCTTACGTTCCAGTGAAAATGGTTTCTCTACCTTTTTCCCGTTTTTATTTCACAATGTACCTGTATATGGTTTATGGAAAGGGATGACGAAACCGCAGAATTTAGGCCTAATTTTGATGGTATGAAAGTGGTACGTGATGTAATTGTTTTTATACATCAGTATGCCAGCTAGCGGCCTTTTTGTTTTAAAACTTTATGAAAAGTTACTTTTATGTTACACTGAGGATTGTTGGTAATGAAATAGGCTTAATTAGTTTTGACAGTTAAATATCCGAGGTAGTTAAGCCTAACATTGACCGTTACATTTACGATGAAGCTAGGCCTAACTTTTGACAGTTACACAGTTAAATATCCGGCGAAGTTAGGTCTAATTACGAGAGTTAAAAATCCGGCGAACTTAGGCCTAATTTTGACAGTTAAAAAGCCGGCGAAGTTAGGCTTATTTTGACAGTTAAAATGCCGGCGAAGTTAGGCCTAATTTCTTCTGTTTTAGAGCTAAACTTGACCTATTTTCTTTCAATCTTGTTAGGACTGCTACTTGATTGTTTTAACTTTTAATCGTACACAATCCAAAGCCATATTAAAGTTATCCATACGAAGTGGTAAATATCGAAAGCTCCGCTTTTATAGTTAGGCATTTCGAACGAAGCCGTATAAAGTTAACCAAAAATATTGATTTTTGTCGATCCATTATCCCTTTAACAAATGTTTCGAAATCCGAGTGAAAGAACGATTTAATGTCTTTTACATTATATTTTCTTTTGATTTTATTATTTCGTTTGTTGGCGAATATTCCCAGAATTTGGTACATGTGTACTTTGTTTTGATTGGCTGTCGCGAACGTTAGTTAGATTAAATAAAAAAAAGAGATGAAATATTGTAGCGTGATTTGAATTCGACGTTTCTACACACGTGTTAAATGATATTATTTCGTGGAATCATTTATGATCGCGAGGTCGTTTTACGATGGAACAATAAGCGCGTTAATAGGTTATTGCCTTCTCTACTGGAAAGAGTCTAGACATATATATATATATTTTTTTTTTTTGCAGTTTCACTTTATATCTCATATATATAATACGTTTGGGTTCGTAGAAATCCAATTCTCCTCCTCCATGATGTTTTTTAAACTTGGGTTTATGTATTTATAAAGATATTTTATTTGGATGACGCGTTAAAATAAATATTGTATTCGGGTAAAACTACTTTTATCTCCTATCCAGTTTTATATTACGTATTCATTCGCCTTAAGCTTTCGTCAAATTGCAAACTATGGGTTGAATTAAATATATATCAATGTCTGGGGATGAAAGGCATTTATCTATTCGAGACTTTTCCTAGAGATAACCGCGGGATAAGAAAATAAGAGAGCGTAGAAAACTTTATGTAAATGTGTTTGTTATAGATGTTTCTATAGGGGGTAAAATTTTGAAACGATCCGAGGGTTCAAAACCTTGACTTTTGAACATTTATTTTTATTTTTTTCTTCTTATAAGGACGTTGAATAGATTAAGATTAAATCGCCAAGGACGTCTGTATTGTTTAATACTGAGACGTCGCGTGATCTTGTTTTCTTTTAAAAGAAGACAAACGATTGATTTAGAGCTTAAAAGATAACCTGTACAAAATTATATTCAAGAAAAGCGCGCACCTTAGGTATTTTTAATATTTTGTTAAATAGCTCGATTTCTTGAGGGGATTTCAAACGAAAACCCCAAAGGTTCGTTTTCACGAGAGCGATTCGCGCGAAAAAAAATACGGCTATTTGAGAGCGAGCGCGATCTATCTACGTTCACACTAGACGTTTTAAAACTGTTTGGAATCTTCAAATCAACATATCAAATAGTTTGAGAAATTAACTTATATAGTTGACCTCAAAATTTTACAAAAGCTACTAGCGATTTTAAAATCAATTCGATAAATTTAAATCGCTAGGAATCTTTTTAAGGGCCATCTGTTCACACATCATCTTCAGCAGAAGCCGATGAAACCCTCCTTTGAAGTCTACTACTCCAATGTTCCATATAGCGCTCCTCTCTGTATGGGTAAAATTCCCAATTTTACGAGTTAGAAGGGGTCCTACTTCATCCCCCCCCCTGTCTACGGAAAATTGGAAATTCTCTCTCTCCACAAACGACGACGTTTTTTGGACGAACTCCGAGGCTGCTAGAGATATTCGCTCGACGAGCTCCCGCTCCGAAAACATCTACCGTTAGGAGGCGTACGGATCGCGCCTTTTGAGAATAACCCATACAGAGAGGGGTAGACAAGACCCGGGAGTAATAGACTTCAAAGGAGGGTTTCATCGGCTTCTGTCTTCAGTAAAGCGATTTATTTTAGTTTTATCTGTAGGTTCTTGAAGCTGAATCGGTTTGAAACTGTTTTTCAAAGCAGTTTCGAAAATAATTTTCAAGGGGAATTTTGTATTTTATAGAATATTTCACCCATTTCGAGAGGTTTGAAATAGAAAAGAAATTTGTGACGGTCTTCCTTTAATTTTAAAATACCAATATAAGTTACGTAAAGTATATTATATGATAAATTTATTATTTATCCTATAATGGAGAGAAACATGTTTAATGTTTAATATTTAGTTATTACGTAAACGACATGGAATATATTATAAAATCTAAATATTATTATAAAAGTTTTCGAAAACATGAATAAATAATATAACACGAAAATATTCCCCTAAAGGAGTTATGAATTTATTATAACCTTTATTAGATTCTCATACGTATTTCAGGCGTTAAAATGATTAACTTAAAACATTGTTTCTAGATGTAATTAATTTATTAGAAGATAATTTGTATTATTAGGTTTTCCGAATCACAACCTTAATTGGGACTCGTTATGAAAGGTGGTGCGAGTTATAAAATAATACGGAGAAATAAATTAGCATTTATAAATTAAAAGTTAACCGAGGTGTAACTGACGTATTTACATAACTTTTATTTAATACGTTTAAACTATATATTTATTAACCATTTATTATTTATATATATGTATATATTCATTCAACTACATATGTAATTAGGCGTTGTTTTAACACGGTCTAAATTTCACAGACGTCGATTTTAATCTGTTTGGGATAATGAGATAATTATAACGTATCGAGAATTTTGTCACCACCTTTTCATAGCAGTTACCAAACTAACACTATCATTTATATTGATATGAAACTACAAAGATATAGTACAGGTATTGAAATTGCAAATTCAAATTGAACGATATAATAAGTATGGTAGACCCGTTTTTATTATTTATTTAAATATTAAAGTGAGGTTGTCGTCATTTCTAAAAGTTGACCATAGCCATTTTATATTTTGGTCCGCTTTTGCTGAATTAATTGAGGAATTTTCAGATTCTTATCGTTTTTGACTAAATTAGATTTATTTTTATTGGGTAAGCTGATTTCTTTCATTATACAATGGGAGCACATTGAAATGAAAAGTAAAATCGACGTCATACTAAAAAAACAGCACGAAATAAAGTTGCTATCGCGCCCTCTCTTTCGTGAAAGTACTTTCATATACTTAAAGGTGTCAAATTTTGAGTGGTTTTTTTACGATTTTACTTAAACCTTTAATTTTTTTAAAATTATAGCATTTAAAATTGTCTTAGTAAAATCGTATTTAAAATATAACTTTTAATTGTATGAAAAAGTAATTTTAATCCATATTTACTTTCGAAAAACCACGAAAATAGTGACAGCTACACTTTAATTTAAACAAACAGTGATACATCGGTTTCGAAATTAAAACGATCATTTAAAACGAATGAATAAAATTAAAGCGTCAGGTCATTAGAACTATTAAAATCTAATGAGCTCCCTGTTAATTAACTGAAAATTTATTAATAGCATTCGCGTTAGACTATAAATTAAGTATTGAGATTTTATATTTTAAAATTAAATTTAAGTAACTATTTTAGAATGAACCTAAAAATTTATTAAATAACCGGTTTTTATATAGGAATTAAATTTCATTTAAAGGTTTAAATTATTATATACGATCTCATTTCATTTTCCAATCACGTTTCGTTTAAAAAAAAAAAAAAAAAAAAAAAAAAGATGCGCCTATAAAAAAAACTCATCTTGTCCCAGATTTTCTTATAGCGTAAAAATACATTAAAATAAGAAAAAAATTAACTTATCATACCTTTTGAAACAACCCAGATATTATGGTAGAAAGTATTAAAATTAATTTTAAATGAAAGGCATATAACTTACCGTAATTAGATTTTTTAAGTGAATTTCTAAGGAATATTTGAGTAGCATTTTTGGAAATGAATAACTTATCCATTGATAACTAGGCTTTTTTCAGTTATTTTAATCTCGGATAAATATTTTGTTCATATAAAACTACAAATTATATAAATAGACATATCAAATGGATACGAATTATCCGGAGATAAAATTTTAAGATTGATTAATAAACAAATTACGCGGATAATACGAAGATAATTTATTTCTCGAAATCCGTGTTGAATGAAATATAATAATTATATTTTAATCTAAAATGGGAAAATTAAAAATATAATATATAACAGTAATAGCGCCACATTTTAAAGGGAGAATCAGGGTTGCCACAGATCAGGGAAAACAGGGAAAAGTCAGAGAATTTGAAAATGAACCAAAAAAATCAGGGAATTTAAAAATCTTTCAAGAAGCCAGGAAATTACAATAATTATCTGCGGAAAAGATTTTAAGCTGACTGTGACAGTTGTATAGATTAGAACAAAAATATGCGTGCAAAAAGTTTGGCGAACGCAATTGCAAAATTTGTAGCGCTTTTTATGAAAAATAAATCGGCCGAAGACAAATTAGTATTAGCTGAAACGGTCTGGGAAAATCGTTGGAAAAAGTCAGGGAAAAATCTGGAAAAGTCAGGGAATTTGAATCTGAAAAAACTGTGGCTGAATTAATGGAGATCCTGCATTCCCCATATAAGGGTCATATGGGGTCGCTTGTCCTTGGAGTTCTGGATTTCCATGAATCCAGCTAAGCCTATTTTGATGATAAGTTTTAAATTAGTTTCTAGGCTAGTTTAATATTTGTTTGTTTATCTTTTTACTGGGGAACTAGGCATATTTAAACGACAAGGAATTGATAAAAAAAAAGCACCTGTTGTTAGGTTTTATTCTCCCTTTAAGAAATTAAAAATGGAAACTAAATACAGTACTTTTTTTTGTATTTCTTTAAATTTTTTCTTAAATCTATTAAAAAGAAAGAGAATCGTTCCGCGCCTGCATCTCATCCGTATTTATTATTTCAAAAGGGGGAAAACGAGAAAAAGAAAACGGTATATAGAGGATACCAGCTTTAAAGCATTACTATTTTTACAAGCCGGGTTTCCAAAAAAAGAAAGTTTTTAAAAAAGAGGTTCGGGGGTGCGTTAAGTGTGTAGGAGGAATCGTAAAGGGAAAGTTAAATGTTACAGTTTACTGAAGAGCTCATCCTACTTCCATCTGATGCATTTTAAAATTTTCTAAATACTTTTATGCAACGTGGAAAGTTGAGGAGTGAATCTGTGAATGTAAAGCCAATAGACCTTTTGCGGCTGAACTTGACCATAATCTCTGCACCGCTTAAAGGTAGAATGCAACCTAACAACAAGTGATTTTTTTTTTTATTGATTCCTTATCGTTTAAATAGGCTTAATCCACCAGTAAAAAAATTTCAAACCAATATTATACTATAGAAATAAATTTAAAATGCCGGCAAAATTTCAACAGGGAAATGAGTTTTCAAGTCCTTTGAAAACGAATACATAGTTTTCACTAATGTGCCGTTCCCCGCGTGTTGCCAACCACTTGTGAGTGCAGAGTGAAAGGCTAGCAGTTCAGTTTTGAAACTGATCTGTTCTGAACTGCACTCACAAGCTCCTGGCAATGAAATCAAAGCTGGGTAAGAGGGGTGGAATTTTCTTTTGCCCCTTTACTGAAAACTATGTATATGGAACTTAGTTTAAAGAAAATACATTTCAATATCTCTTTAAAAGGGGGAAATTAAAAGCAGGATCCAACTCGCCTGGATTTAAGCGCAACAAAAAAGAAGTAAAAAACATTGATGGAGGATGAGAGAGAGAGAGGGTAGCGAAAAAGTGACTCTTTAGGTCATCAACATTGGACTACAAATTTTTCCCTATGCTCGGTGCTTCTCCTCTCTCTCCCGCGTGGGTTCGTTCGCGCTGTAGCTGCAACACACTCTTCTTTTTTACGAGTGACCGCTTTCGTATAGCGAAAACGAGGGTAAATAACCTTTCCCGCTATTTCTCGTGGCTTCTGCGAGATAGCTGTATACGCTAGAGCTTCTGCCATTGCTTCTGCTATACACCTCACGCGTGATCTCTCTAAAGTGCCTGCCGCGTGCTGAGTTTTCATCCCAAACTTTAACCCCCTCTTCTCCCATCCCTCTCTGATCTTTCGATTTCCATCCCGTTCCTCATCCTTCTTCTCCTAAAGCACCGGGGGCCCCTATCCGAAGGAATCACTATAACCTAAGACCATTGATAAAGGTTATACAAGATCTTTCTACGTCATTAGTTATAGCGCGAAGTAACGTTGATACTTATATCAGATCCTAGGAGTTTCTCTGGAGTTTTCGACTCTATCAAGTTAGATTCATTTATCTAGGGCCCTAAAAGCTAGCTCGAGCTTGTTCTAAACCAGGCGCTAATTTTAAGCGCTGTGGTAACCGCGTGACGATGGATTGACGACGACGTCGACGAGGCTAAAGCCTTTCATTCCCAGATTGTTGAGAATTTATACTATACTAGATCTATATAGCTCATTCGCCGCGGGAGTTATCTTTAACTCGGCGGTTTTACGCCCTATTAAAGAACTTCATCTTATAATCAAATGAGCCAGCTTTTATAAATAACGTAATTTGTATTATGGCAATAGCAGCTTCGAGATTCGATTATAATATTGTTAGATTATCTACGTGTACAGTAAACTACCAATTTAACAAATCGTTCAATAACTATAAATAGTTAAAACCCACCACCTCTCAAAGTACATTATTTACTGACCAAGGCTTAGAAATATTACTCGTTAGTACGTTTTGTATAAACGCAATTAGCGGTATAATAATAATAATACAAGAAACGAATTTACTATAGGGAGTCGGCAATAAAGGCATTGAAACGTCATCTTTCACCTCAATGTCATCCCCCTTAGTGAGGGAGTTACATGACGTCAGGCTTCCTTTCCCCTTTGGCTGTATGCCGTCTCCCTTTTCTACATAGATTCTACCCCTAAATCTCATTATAATGGGAATGTGGTGACAAACTTAGATGGTCGGGTTCCTTGATAAAAGATTATCCAACCACCTTGGACATTCCTGCAACGTAATTTATGTTCTTGCCAATAAACGTTTAAATTTAATATTATATTCAGATTATTTGAAGATTAAGGCGCAAGGAAGAAAATGTACATGCAATATTTATTTTTTTTTAAACCTAAAATACCTTTGTAAGAAATGGGAGTTTTTTTTTAACAAGCACTCTTATATAGAATATTTTTTTACGATAGATATTTTCGATCTGAAATCGGATAAACATTTTTTTCAAGCCCTTCTTGAAACAATGGCGCCAATTTCTCAACCCCGACTTAGTCCCCCTTTTAAAAGGTTTCTTTAGTATCGGTTACTTGTGTATAATATAAAACTACTCGTCTTGAAAAACATTTATTTTTAGATTTGGCGAAAACGAGAAAAAGGGAGATAGGAAGGTTTTTTTTTTGTTTTTTTTTTTAACTTGTTGCGAAACATCTCCGCTTTTAGATAGTACCACCGATTTACAAGTTTTAGTCACGATTACATCATCGCGTACGTAAAAATCTAAGCACTCTTTTATCTCTAATTATCTAGTCACATTAAATTTACCAAAAAATGTGCCTTTGTCAACGCTGAATTATTTTACTGAAACTAGACATATAATGAGATAGGATTTAATTATAAATAAAACCCAAGTTTATCCAGATTTTCCTATAAGATTAGATTAAAAACAATATATAAATAAACCTGCTTTTAATTAACTCCTAATTTGTTTCCACAAGGGTGAACGAATTTTCATTAATTATTATATTATTATTTTAATTACGGTAGGTGTATGTATAATAATTATAAAACGAAATCGTTAAAGGGTTAGTGCCACGTGATTTCGGGCAATTTATTTCAATAAATTTTCTAATTTCCTGAACCATTTCATGACGTCATGGAACTTTGACTCACCAAAAATTTAAAACTATGAGCTTTTTTTTTTACTTTTAATTTAAATTAAACGTACCTTGATTACTTAAAATTATATATTCGTTAACCTGCACTTGTTTTAAAAAGGGCGAAGCTTCAGTTTTGACTGTCACAACTTTCTTAATTGAAAGATTCTCAATTATTTTTGCTTTCGAATATATATAGACCGACGGACATAGAGTAAGAGTTAAAAGTTTTAAGGGTGCTGTATTAATTAACGTGATTAGGCAACTCATTTGACATTGTCGGCGATGCCTCTAATTAAGGAGTTCAAAAAAATTAGTCTAGGGTGTTTTTTTAAATGATGAAATATAAATTAAGCTCTTAAAAAAAAGCTTACCATATATATCATATACTTATATAGACAAGGTTGCGTTATGATTACGTGATGTTTTGGGGAAACTCTAAGGGCAATTCATTGAACCCGAACTCGCGGTCCGGTCCGGTATGGTATAATGTTAGTTATATACTATTATAAGCGATATAAAGAGAGACTACAAATGAGGCAAAGGCGATTAATACAAGTTTTTCTTTCTTTCTTTATTTCTTTCTCTCTCCACGCTCCATTATGTAAAGGCCGTAACTCGTTATAGTTCAGTATTTTTCGTGTAAAAATATCGTAACTGTATGATTTTATGTTATTTTGGCATCATGGGATGATGATTTTACAAAATAAAATTCGTTATATATGAAAATTAAACAAGTTCGATAGAGTTCAGACACCTTTACCGCGTGTCTTCGTTAAATTTCAATTGAATATTATAATTTGAATATTTCTTTTCTTCTCGGGGTTTAAAAAAACATTCGGTTTTTAACTTGTCACTCAGGATTAACGCTTATAATTATCGGTAAAGGAACTAAACAACTTTCAAAATCTACGATATTTATTTATTTTAAACTTTACTTTATTTCCAGATTATAAATAAAGTTTTATGAACCTTAGATTGATTTTAATGAACGGTTGAAATGATTAAAAAATATATATAAATATTTAAAAACCTTTGGGTTACTTAACAATTAAAATATCAATGTTTAATATTACCAATATTTTTCACAAAACATCTATTTAATTTGACAGTTTGGGTGGCAATGTTACAATAATTTCAGAGCTTAAATTTGTGTAGTAATATTGTCTATTATTATTTATTTATTCCTTTCCAGTGACATCACAAAATCCCCTTAAAAACCGCGTTAAAAATGAAACAATTAGATGATTAAATGAACTCCGATAATTTCAAAATGTAAAATCACCCCCTTGACATCCGTTACCCAAAATGTATTGAACATGGTGAATAACTTATAATATTTATATAAAAAAAAACTAACTAGACTGCCATTTTATGGTTGAGAAAAACTCCATTTATAAACTACAAAGATATTCTACGTCACACGGGGTGCGAATTTATTTGGAGGTCCTAATCTTTTAATCCCCGAAAAACAAAAATTCGTCTAATATCGATAATTGAAGAAATCAAAATAATTTTCAATTTTAGCATCGAAACTTTAATTCTAGGGTAATTTTAGTTACAACCTTTTAAACCTTAGTTATGTCTATACCCCTTACTCCTTTCTTATGTTAAAAAAATTAGTAATTAGGTTTAAGATCGGCTCGGAAACGCTTTAGAAAAGAATAAGGGGGGTTTTATAACCAGGAGGGTGAGTAAGAAAATTAACAATAGCCGGGTTCTTTCCACTCTAAAGTTTTTTTTTAAGGAATCAATTACTCTTGTATGGTGTATATGCTAGAATGGAAGTAGAATACAAAATGGGGTTTTGCGCGCTCGATTGCGTCTCTCTCTGTCTCTCTCTGCCGGGTGTCATAGATCTAAATGATCTAATACTTTCTTTGTGGTTTATTATTTAAGGAAACGTGAAAACGATATTCGAGTTTCGTTTCAATCTCTTACTGAAAGATAAATCGCGTTTAATTTTAATCAAAATATGATAATGTCGGTTAAAAGTCAATAAAACTTGAGCAAATTATGCTAACTTAATAAGTTGATGAAATTGGTCGAAATGTGAGTTTAAATTCCAGAAAGTTAATCAAAATGAAACATTCGAGTTAAAATTTGTTAATCAAAATTGGAAAATGAGAATTAGAAGTTAATAAAAAAGGGAAGACTAGTTTGAGTTGATCAAAATTAAAAATTCGAATTATAAAAAATGTGATTTAAAAGATAATGAAAGAGGAAAAGCTATAGTTTAAGTTGATGGAATTGAAAAATGTTAATCAAAAGGGAAATATGAGTTTAAATTCAAGTTAATCAAAATATAATGTTCGAGTTTAAATTCAAGTTAATTGAGTTAAAAGTTTTTAAGCAAATAACAGTATTTAGAATTTAAAATTAAAATATGAAAAAAAAATCGAAAAGTTCTAAAGAAAAACTAAATTCTGATTGATTTTTAATCAATTTCGAACTTAAATAAATCATTTTAATTTAGATTTAACGTGTCCTTTACAAAATATATGTATAGGAAACTCCGAAAAGGGGAGGAGAGGAGAAGAAGGGGGTTATTCTGATTTTTGACCTCAATTTCTTGTATATCAAAAGTATACTAGTTGAGAAATTGGACTCATCAAATCTGGGCCATAAAATACCCATTCTTCATCCACTCTCTCTCTCCATCTCCCCCTTTTTTTTATCACGAAGAAGAAACTAAATCTTATCTTTTAACTCGGAGAGAGTTGAGTTATTAACGCTTTAGATTTCGTTAACCCCATCATATGGGCCGGGACTAAACGTATATACGTGGACTAGAAAACTTACTAATAGCGCTTTTTATGGGGGTCGTTGAAAAAACATTTGACCTAAGGATTTTTCCAAACGATTTTTATCAGATAAATTGAGCGCTTTGGTTCAATGAGAGTTGGAATCGACTATTTTTAATTCCAATTTGATTTAACATTGTGTATCAATCTGCCTCAGCTTATGTTATTTTTCCAAAGGCTGCTTGTTCAGCTTTCCGAGCTCCTTTGCTAAGACAGCTTGATCAACTTTAAAATAATCTTCTTATATAAAGAGTTATGGCAAATGGCTACGTTGCGTTTGATAAATATAAAAATAGTTGCGAAGGTAAATGTTTCCTCGGTAATGTGCTAATGTTAGCTCAATTCGTGACTAAATTCCGGCTCTAGTTGACAGCAGGCGCGAAGCTACGTTCCCTTTATCTTAGAGTCAACAAATAATATAAATTTTCTCGTATCGATTTGATTCGATTTCTCGAAACTGCTTCGGGAACCGTTTGTATACCGATACGGTTTCAACAACCGATAGATGAAGCTACGATAAATCGATTTATAAAGATTAAAACGATTCCTGGCGATTTTAATATCGGTTTGATTTTACCGTTTCAAATCGATTAAGAAATGCTAGTGTGACTGTAGATTAAATGGCGCGAAACTCGAATTATGTAATGAAGGTGCCTGGTAACATCCGATTGGCGGTTATTAATTTTTATATAAGAATATTTCTAAGAATCTTCCAATACAATCACCGTGAAAAAAGTTTTTAAAGTTCTTGAGAAACAACTAAAGTTCTACCTCCTTATCATAGTAATTACAAGTCTTATACATTTTAATAAGAGGCGACAAAATCACTATCATTCATTCTATTCTATCATAATATATTATATTCCACTTTTTCTTATCAACGCGTACAAAGATAGGCTACACGTTACCTCTAATGTTTTCTTTAAACTTACGAGTTAGAAATAAAGAGTCCATAGCAATGCGTTTGTCTTCAGATAAATTTCGAATATATATTATATATATAACCATTTAGGGCCCCACCTCTATTCGTGATAAAATAAAATTTTGTAAAACCACTAATGAGCTTTCCCACAATACAGTCCTTTCTAAATTTCAGACACCTATTTCAATTTGAGAATAAGTTTTCAACGTGTATGTATTACAAAGTCTGCCCGTTTCCTTTCAAATCTCTCTTAATTATATTGGTTTATTTTTCATTACCGAAACTACTTTTTTTCCCTATCATTCTTAACATTGCGTATAACTTCGCGATACCTTTATCCGTAACTCAAAATAATAGACATGAGAACTAAAGTTTGAAGGAAGGGTGAAGAAGAAATTCGAGTTTTTCTTTTAACAAGTTATTTTTAAACGATTTGGGCTGTTGTCATAATTCGCTAAAGGTTTCAAGGTAATTTAGAGTTAATTATCAAAGTCGCGAACTAGTTTCGCTAAGCCTAAATGTAATTTGAAGAAATTTTAGAATGTAAAAATGATCGATAAAGGTTAGTAGCTGAGTTTATTAGTAGTCTGTTAATGTTTTTAGATGTGTTTAAATTCTCTAAATCCCCAAAAAACATAAAAAAAATCATATTTTAACGTTAAAATAATTGTGCGCGTGTCACACTCACGTGTTGTATCGAAATAAACTAAGCCAAGGTGGGGGACGTCTTGTAATTGGTTCAAGATCTTTTAATTAATTTAAATATTTTATCTTAATATTTTCCAATTCCTTGCAGGCATTTTTCTTTGACTGATCTCGGAGTACTTTATCGTTATTACGGATAAAAAAATAATTTCACCCTCCCTTTATTAAAGACAGAATACGTGTTGAAACCTTAGATTGCTAAGTCTGAAATATATTCCCCTAAATTTCGTCGTCCCCATCTCAACCCCAGCTATTACAAATTTTGCCCAACATCCTCTCTAGTTTTTAATATATTAATTCCTATATATATATAAACAGAGTACACCTTTTGAAAACTCTTCTCTCTCCTCTCTTTCTCTCTCTTGGCCGATTACACTCTGTCGTGGTTTCCTCCTATGTAAGCAGGATATTACTAATTAATTTAGGCGTATTCGTGCGAAAGTAGGGAAGGGCATAGTGTGATCTACGTATAAAACTTTCTCTCTCGCTCTTTACGCTCCCTTGTCCTCGTTTTAATTCCGCAAACTTTGTTTTACCTTCCTCTGTCTCCCTCGCGCTAAACTCTGGGCGAAACCAACGAAACCTAGGTCTCTTTGTTTTCCAATTTTCATCCCCATTTGGCGCCCCCTAACGAGTTGGCGTTTTTTATTATTTTTTTAGAGAGGGCGTTGTATTTTTTTTTTTTTTTTTTTTTTTTTTGAATCGCGAGAGTTGCATTTGGTGCCCTAGACACGAATACGACACTGACACGATAGCCACGCAGCCTCAACCTCGCGCCCGTTCGTTTCCCGCCAAAAAAGTCGACCACTGGGTCAAATACGCGCCAAATATGAAAATGAAGGAGGGAGGGGGGAAATCTATAAGGTTTAAAAGCGCGCGCGCCAATTCTGAGCCGGAAGAATCTAGGACTCTCGAGTCACTTCTCGCTAGGCATTTTTTGTTTCATAAAAAAAACTGGGTAAGCACGACCTCTAGTTCTTGCTAAAAAACCTCACTCTCTCTCCATCTCTATTTATCCTTCATCGATTGTAGGGTAAAACAATAAATCCTTTTATATCGTATTAACAAACCCTAATAACACAATCGAGTATTGCTTAACTGCGCCGAAAAGTTAATTGGTTATTATATATTATTCGCGAGTACCGGTGTGTTAAGATTTTAATCAAATCCGGTCTTTTTTAATTATTTTGATATTAAAGGTCGGATGTATTACAACATATTTTTGGTATTTAGATGATTATAATTACGCCCACCTTCTAATTTTTGAACTTGGAAACAAAAATTAAATTATACTTGAAATTGACGTCGTTTTAAATTTGATTGGCCTAACTTAAATTTGACGCCTTTTAAAGTTGCTAGGCCTAACTCGAAATGCCAAATGGATGTCATTTTAAAATTGCTAAGCCTAACTCGAAATGGACGTCATTTTAAAATTGCTAAGCCTAACTCGAAATGGACGTCATTTTAAAATTGCTAAGCCTAACTCGAAATGGACGTCATTTTAAAATTGCTAAGCCTAACTCGAAATGGACGTCATTTTAAAATTGCTAAGCCTAACTCGAAATGGACGTCATTTTAAAATTGCTAAGCCTAACTCGAAATGGATGTCATTTTAAAATTGCTAAGCCTAACTCGAAATGGACGTCATTTTAAAATTGCTAAGCCTAACTCGAAATGGACACAATTTTAAAATTGCTAAGCCTAACTCGAAATGGACACAATTTTAAAATTTCCAAGATGGACACGTACATGATTTTTTTTTAATTGGTAATGTTAGTGACGGTTCTATTGGAAAAATAACTTGAAATTGTCAAATTCTGTTTTTCTCTAAAGTTTATATATATATTAAATATTGAAGTATATAACTTATTTTAAGATACAGAAAAAGTTAAGTGGCGCTAAGAGGGGAAGATAAAGTTCAGGCATATAGGTTTTCTATTTAACATGGGCCCCTGTAAAAGTGTTTCACCAGCTGGGCTTCAGTGTCCAAGAAAAAGACCCCAACATGTAAAAGAGATATAATATTTGAATCGTCGGTCGAAAGTTAAAACATTGTTTTAAATTATAATAATTTTGTTTACAATCATTTTCAAATTAAATTTTTAAAATAAAAAAATTGGTTTATATATCAAAAAGATAAATTGAGATTTGTTTTAGGATTGAAAGATATTTTATTGATTTTTTTTTTTTTTTTTTTTTTTTTTTTATTAGCACTCGTTGTTTTGTTAATTTAGTCGTTTCACAACCCCTTTGATTAAATAATTCCACTTGAAAGATTTCAGAGTAAACAAACAAACGGATGCGTATATCTTTCACGAACTAAAAGATAATCAAGATAAAGGGCGATTTTTTTTTTATCTAACTAACAATATAACTAATAATAATAAAGTTTGGTCCACCCAAAATTTCCTCACGCGTAATTTATCCCTCAAATATAAAAATTAGCCGAACAAAATAAATTTTAAAAAGAAATAAAATTGCCGGCATATTATCGCGTAGGGGTTTCCCCAGTTTTTTGCCCCTTTATTTAACTCAATACCGGTTCTCAACGAAACTATCGAAGCGTGTAGCGTTATTTTCTTTCTATTCGGCGTGCGTTATATACGTGCCAAAAATAAAAAAAATCTAAAACTAAAAAAAAATACCCGGCTTTTTATCTCAAACGGAAGAAGGAAACCCTAGCTAGTTTTAGCGCCGGCTATACGTACAAAATCCAACATAACACCGAGTCCTTTCCCGATATTTTTGAAGGGAGACTCAAATCACGTACATATGCTTTGGAAAATATGATATAGTGGACAGTTTTGTGGGCCCCAGTTTGAGATCCTCGATCGGAACTAATATTATTCTATAGGGTATTTCAAGCTATTTTCAGTAAAGTAATTGTATTATTAAATGAATATAATTTAATTTGTTTATTCGTGCATATACTGCTGAAGCGCTAAGATTTATTGAAACTTGTTATTAAAGCTAAGCCTAATTAATATCAACCCAATTCAACTTTAGTATAAGCTGAATTAGGGTTAGTAACAATGGCAATAAGAAAGTTGAATTAGGGTTAGTAACAATGGCAATAAGAAAGTTGAATTAGGGTTAGTAATATGACTTTAAGAAAGTTGAATTAGGCTTAGTAACAACGGCTATAAGAGAGTTGAATTAGGCTTAGTAACAACGGCTATAAGAGAGTTGAATTAGGCTTAGTAACAACGGCTATAAGAGAGTTGAATTAGGCTTAGTAACAACGGTTATAAGAGAGTTGAATTAGGCTTAGTAACAACGGCTATAAGAGAGTTGAATTAGGCTTAGTAACAACGGCTATAAGAGAGTTGAATTAGGCTTAGTAACAACGGCTATAAGAGAGTTGAATTAGGCTGAGTAACAACGGCTATAAGAGAGTTGAATTAGGCTTAGTAACAACGGTTATAAGATAGTTGAATTAGGCTTAGTAGCAACGGTTTTAAGAGAGTTGAATTAGACTTTTAAAAGTGAACGGCTTGTTTAGATATACATGAGTTGAATTAGGCTTAATTACACTGGCATAAGATACTGGACTTAAACTTTATAACCAATATTACTAAGCCTAATTACCTCTTTTAAATAAAACGTTTTTCACGGAATAAGGATACCGGGAGTGCTTTTATATCTGCGCGGCTTCTCACTTAATTTATTTGAAAAGGATTTAATTTAAAGGTCTATTATTTCACAAAATAAGATCAATGGTGCATAAATATGTCTGTCCATTCAGGCCTAAATCCTTACTACTTTCACTCTTCCTTGAAAATTCACGGATAAAAAAAATTTGATTTTTTTTTTGTTTTAAAAGCAGGAAAATAAAACTGATTTCTCTTTTTTTATTTTTCTTTTTTTTTTTTTTTTTTTTTTTCAAACATTCTATCTGGTTTTCGTGATGGTGGGTGTTTATAATCAGATTTTGGCCCGTGCGTAGGTTTGGAAAATTCTAAGGGGAGCGGGCAAAAAAAAAAAAAAAGAGAGAGAGAGAGAGAGAGAGAGAGAGAGAAAGAGAGTTAAAATAAAAATATCCCGTTGCACTACGATCAAAGTTCCATATACTTAAAAAGAAAAGCTAAAAAAGTAATGAAATTCAGTTTTGGGGGAAGGTTTGGACCATTATTTTAAATTCCAGAATGAAATCAAAAGATATTACGTTGATGTTTTAGGAAAAAACGATAAAATAATGTGAAAATACAATTAGAATTGTATTTTTATAATACTTTCATTTACTACGTTATAAGAATGTAAGCAACTATATTTTTTCATAGGAGCGGAAAGCTAAGGAGGATTAATACATGATGTTAAGCCCCATAGAGGATTAAGTAATGATGATGAAAATTAGCCTTAAATTCCATTCTGACTACATTCGCGTGCAAGGAGAAAGGAACCACCATAAAAGTAAACCACGCCCCGTAACTTAATACTATCAGCAAAGGTCCAGTTTTACGCCATCGCCCATCACTTAAAAATAACCAAAAAAGTCAACACCCCCGTCTGGCTAGGGTGATTTGGACTCTTCCTCGATATTTTGAGTCTGGAGAGAGGGACGGAATTTAGGTGGGTTGCGCTTGGCTATACTGTCAGCTGTGTCTGTATAAGATTATTTCTGTAAAATTCCATACTATTTAAGCAATTGGATCATATTAATAACATGTTTAAACTGGTGGCGAGAGTTGTGATGCAATAATAAACATGGTTCCTACTATTAATTAATTATTTTCCTATTTTATCATAGATTTTACACTTATTTCTTCCTGTTTTATCCTATATTTTACATAAAATTCTTCCTATATTTTACATAAAATTCTTCCTATATTTTCCTATATTTCGCAAAGAAAATTTCCTATAGTTTCATTATGCAAACTACCGTTGAATATAAATATACTAGAGTTCCGTTATTTAATTCTATCGCCTCTCTCTTCTGTAATTTAAAATGTGAGTTTAGTCGTGCGCGATAAAAATTAATGTTATTTAAGATATTTTGTTTATGTTTTTTTTCTCTTCTCGAGCAGGGAGGGGGAAGAGGTTCTGTTTTGGTAAATGGGAGTTAATTTCGCGGTTCGGAGTTAACTTTCATTTAGACACGACTCGAAAAAAAAACATAAAATAGTGCGTAATCACCAAATAATAAAAATTATATAGTCACTATACCAAAATATGTAACCTAAATATGCAGTTAGCTTAATTTTTATGTGCCGCGTAAAGCGTGGCCTATATTAAAATTTTAGGTTCAAAATTTCCAGTTATTTATGGGTTATAATGATTTACTTTGTCACCGAGTCCAATAGGGTATAGTGATTACCATCAAAGTTACGGAGTTGTATTTAATAAGATGGATAATCTTAAGTGTATGTAAAATGAAAGCTTCATATATTACTTGGTGAATTACGTTCTAACAAAAGTATATCACTTGATTCAGTAAAAGTAAGCAGCTTAAAGGCCTAGGATTACTTCTGTACTCTTGAGTACAAAATGCGTCATACTCTCGAGTACCTTATGGGTAATGATATATAAATAAGCTATACTCTTTAAGTACCAAAATGACACGAATATTTAATTAGGTAACTAATTGGAAAAAGTTCCTTTATTAATTACATCTAATTACGAGTTAAAAATAAGATGATTGTATCGAAAATGGCTTAAGATTGTTTTTAATTGCAATTTGGGGAAATTTTATAAATCTTTCAAAATTTAATTATTCATTAAATTACCATAAAACAAATTTTACTAAGGCGTCACTCTTTGTTCTTTGTACTTAATGATATTCATTTAAATATAATTAAGAATTTACACGAGTGTATAATATAAAAAGCCCTCATCACGCTATACTTCAATTAAGATCTGAATACAAAGATATGGCAAAATATGGATTTAGCAAATCCGTTATGCAGGTATATGTCTGACAGTAAAAATAATATTAAGCTGCAAATCAACGAGATAGACAAAAATATATATATATATGAAAATAATATCATACATCAGATACCGTATAACTAACAATTTACGCCGAAGAAAAGTCATTACTAAACCTAATGTTCAAACCCATCCCATGCGGATACTAACAATGAGAAAAATATATATATATTCTTTGAATACCTTAAAGGGAAACTTGAAGCGAAAAATGGAACAGCGTTTGAATTTATTTTCGGAATCACCGTGGCAAAAAACGTATTCGGCAATTTTTTCACAATTTTCAGACACGTTTTAAGTGTTTAAATAAATTTCTAAAAGTTTGGTAAAATTAGAAAGATAGTAAATATAAATTCGAGCCAATCATATTATTTCAGCCTTCAACAGCGCTTGTAAACGTCCTAACATTAAAAGAATAGGGCCTGCGTTTGATACCCAAGGTCTTAGGCATCAAAATCCGAGCCTACAGTTGATACTCGCGCGTTTTCGTTCGGTTTTTTTCGTAAGAGTACTTACTCCAGAAAGGCCTACTTTTCGTATGAAAATTATGATTAAATCAACCTAATAACAAGTAATTTTTTATCGATTCCTTATCGTAATCCACCAATAAAAAGTTCACAAAACCAATATTAAACTAGAAATACATTTCAAACCCGGAAAATAGGCTTAGCGGGATTCATGGAGGTCCTGAATTGCGTCCATGTAAGTTCTAGCGACCAATAATCAAAGGCCTGCCGTTTTCGCGAGATCTCCACGAGACTTACAATCACGTTCGATTGATTGTTAAACCTTATACGCCAGTAAATCCGGATCTTCATGAATCCCGCTAAGCCTAGTTTAATATTTGTTCGTAAATTTTTTCACTAGTGGATAAGGCCTATTTAAACACTAAGGTTGCATTCTCCCTTTAATTTGACGTTCCAGAATTAAACTACCTAATCTAAAATTAATACATATTATAATAATTATTCTTAAAGACCTTTTATTTTTTTTTTACGCATTCGATTTAACTAATCATTAGTTTTTTTAGGGCCTAATGGAACTATAGTCTATTATTAGCAACATTAATTATTGTCCTATTAACCTTAGCATAAATCGTTTGTTAAATACTTGTACATGGAATTATTTAATACTGCATAGTCATATAGATGATCAAACAGTTTTGTAATCATTGAACATTCTAAATGAGATAGGCAATCCAATCTCATTCCCCAGGGGGGCCAACGATATACAATATAGGTCATCGTCTCTGGCGTATCGAGGTTGGGGAGTTCTCTAAACCGATAATCACTTGGGTTTTTTCTTTTTTCGTCGTCTTTATTTCTATATCCCTATTCAAACGTTTTAAAAGCATTATTGCAGGGCTCTTTAGATGATACCTTTTTTTTTTCTTCTTAAACGTTAATGACATACTATACACTGTTCTAAGGAGAAGTTAGAGGATATATAATGGTTATTTTTTTGCTGATAGAGATTACCGAGGGCAATAACAAAATCACAGCAACCAAACCTTAGAATTATCGGGGCAAAACCTGCAGACAATGGTCTGATGTGTGGATCTTTTCATAGAAATAATAATGGAATATAAAAATACGTTTTTTGACGAAAAAAAAAAAAGAGATCAACCTTTTATATTAGTTCCCTGTAGGTTCTAAACATAAAATCATGTGGGGATGTTTTTTATTTAATTGACTTGTTTACAACTTAATTTCAATTGTTTTGAAAGTCTTTATGTAATCTAGAAAGTTTATTTTCTTAGTTTATTACCAACTTACCAACTTAGTTTAGTAACCAACTTTTATATATATTTATAAGAACAGGATTAAAATATAGCTTTAAAATGAGATCAAATTTTGAAATTCGTCAATTTTCTTCCGGAAATTACATCTCTTTATAAATAAGGGATATTAGAATTTTTAGCATTAAATCCAATGTTGGAAGCGCCTTTAACTATTGGCATGAAGATTAACTTCACTTTAGCAGCGATCATCTTAGGCCTTGGAATCGATTTAAACCGTTTCAAAACGTTTAGCTAGAGTCGTGTGAACGGGAAACTGTCTTTTGTCGAATCGATTTGATTCGGTTTCTCGAAACTGCTTCGGGAACCAGTTTCGTACCGATTCGGTTTCCACAACCGTAAGATTAAGCTACGATAATTCGATTTGTAAAGACAATGCTTGAACACGCCACGATTTGCATATCCTTTTCAAACCGATTAATTGTGTTTTGGGGTTCACGGAAATTTCTGCCTCGTGATGAGCTATTTGTCCGACTGAAAAATTAACCTCGAAACATTGTTTTTACACCAAATTGCCGTTTCTTCGTCCAAACACCGCTGTGGCGCTATGTTAAACTAGTGTATTGCCATCATTTCAAAAATTGTGAAATGATATTGCAATCATATAGGAATAGAAACCGCAAAAAAGGTTTTTAAGGAACCTTGACCTTCCGATGTTATTACTCCATGGTCGCAAAAATATTTTTCCAATGAAACAACTATTATGTTAGCGTGTCTGATGTCACGCGACGTCCCAGAGAAACATTTTCGACGCTAACGAACTTCTAAATTTTAATAATGTTGCATAAACGATCAGGGGATTATTTACAAATCAAACACTATTAATTTACAATGTTCTGGAAAGTTCCAGAAAAGTCTTGAGTTCTGGAAAATTCTGGAAAATTCTGGAAAGATCTGGAAAGATCTGGAAAGATCTGGAAAGATCTGGAAAGATCTGGAAAAAATCTGGAAAAATCTGGAAAGATCTGGAAAGATATAGAAAAAATCTGGAAAGATCTGGAAAGATATAGAAAAAATCTGGGAAGATCTGGAAAGATATAGAAAAAATCTGGGAAGATCTGGAAAATTATAGAAAAAATCTGGGAAGATCTGGAAAATTATAGAAAAAATCTGGGAAGATCTGGAAAATTATAGAAAAAATCTGGGAAGATCTGGAAAATTATAGAAAAAATCTGGGAAGATTGGAAAATTATAGAAAAAATCTGGGAAAAGTTCTGGAAATTATATGTCCCGTGACTTTTAACTGGTTTGGGCTAGTTGTTATTATTTTCTAATCTTCAATATCAATTCTCCTATTGTCAGGTTTAATATTAACTCAGGAGTATAGGGTTAGATTTATAAGAATGTTGTTAAAAATAGACTGGTTTATTTTTATTTTATTTTTGCTTTGGTGACTTGTTTTGATGATTCATCGAAACTTAGCTCAAGTTGGGATTACTTTGAGATTGAAGTTCTGTCTCTATAGCTAACAATAAGAAATCAAATCGAATACAGCTTCGCGTCTACTGAGAACTTAAGTAGAAACTGTTTCGAAATAATATATGATACGAAACACCGCGAGGGACATTGCTCTGAATTTTATCTCGTGTTTAATAAACTGTAGATAAAGTTTACAATACAACAAATCATTTGACGGTTTAATGGGATGATGAAATGTTGAAAAAAATATAAATATATTCGATTTTTTTTTATACCAGCACTCTTAAATTTATAACGAAAATCGCTTTACGTGTGACTGAATCTATTTTCAACAGTGATTAAATTAGATCTGTTGTGGTTTTAGCTTCTCATCAATCTGTCTAGTTTTATATAATCGTAAGGTTTCAATGTTTGTTGTTATCCAAGAATAAGGAGTTATTTTTATTTGGTAATGGTTTGGAGTAAGATTGAAGGGAGGTTGAAAGTCTTTAAAATTATATTTAATTGTTTAAATCGTTATTAAAAACATTTTGGCCAACGAACTATATCTCTTAACCTATCAATTTCTATTCGCTTGATGTCTGTAAAAATACATTCAATTTGATACATTTCATAGAATAATTAATTTCCTTATCTCTAAGTAACTGTAGCATATACAGAACAAGATGGGTCTAGGCCACTCTAGTTACGCAAACATCGGCGATTAAGCAAACGTGCTGCCTAAAAGTTTTACAAGTTAAGAAATTTTTGGGTATACGCCGGGGTTGGTAATTAAAGTGAGGCTGTCACAAATTGTTCATCAACTCCAAATGGTAATTGAACAGCATTTGGGGAAAGATCGTTGAAAAATTATTCATAATTATTCATTGAAAAAAGTTAACGTATTTTCTTATATAATACGTCATCACTAAGGTCGCGTGGCTATTGTAGAGCCTACAGATGATTCTGGCACGTGATTTTGAAGTTAACGCGTATAAAAATTCTGAACGCTCCATCCTCCAATTGAAATAACATTAAAATCGACTTTTGCGAGGACATGTCCAGTGAGCGGCAAAACTATTAGAAGGAATTATTTGTTGTACTTGAAACCGAGTTTAAATGTTAGACCAAGGTTCGAATGTGGAACTTTTCAAGTTTCATTAAAAAATATTAATTCTAAGTAATTTAAAACTAATTTTGAAGTTAACCCTTATTTTAAAACTAAAAATATAATTCATAGGCATTTGAAAAACAAATGTGACAGCCTCACTTTATGAAAAAAATGTAGTAAATATGATTTATGGAAATACTCAATAGAGGTCGCTATAAACATTATCTCTAGAGAGGAATTTAGAAAGCCAAATTTTATCTCTCTATATGTTCCTTTCATAAATTATATTATGGTTCTATATTAAATACGGAATATCTTTCTCTGATGCCTCCCTCGCCAACCGGTCTCTAAGTTACCGGTGGTCACCCTGATTTTTAGTGCATTGTAAAAAAAAACCGATGGAATGCATTGCCGGTAAAATATATATTGATGGGGGGGGGGGGGAAACCTCTGTAAATGCGTCACGAGGGATGAAAGTGCATGCTCTCCATCCCCATCACAAAAGGGAAGCATTTTTTGATCCCCTAACCTTTAACAATATCAAAAGAGTTTTTTTTTTTATATATTTTAAACCTCCTAAATCTCGCGAGTTACCGTATGTCTGCTCGTTCTTTTATACCGGCTAGGTGGTGTTTTTTTTTTTTATTATTTTTTTATTTCTCTTACAGCCGTCCTTATTAAATATTTTTGCCTTTTCTTAAAGCCAGGAGAATTTGGCCCATTCTTCGGGTCACGTTTAGAATTGAGAGAACTACACGAGGGGGGAAACGTTCCTTGTTAAGATTTACAAAGAATAAAAAAAAAAAAAGAAAAAAAAATAAGATTCATCATTTTTATATAAAGGCGCCAAAAATTCCGAAACGTTTTTTTCATTTCCATTTTCTGTTAAGATTTATCTAAGATTTTAACCCTTGTTGTAAACTTCTACCCACTAACCTTTAATCCCCCATACGGTGGCAGATTATGAGATGCCATTTTGCATTTTTATTTTAACATAAAAATATTTTATTTAGGATTTAAAAGTTGTAGGGAAATATAGTAATTTCCGGGAGTATTTTAGTATGGATAAATTAGGCTTGACGATAAGGCTAAATTAGGCTTAGCGAGAAGGCTAAATTAGGCTTATCGAGAAGGCTAAATTAGGCTTAACGATAAGGCTAAATTAGGCTTAACGATAAGGCTAAATTAGGCTTAACGATAAGGCTAAATTAGGCTTAACGATAAGGCTAAATTAGGCTTAACGATAAGGGTAAATTAGGCTTAACGAGAAGGGTAAATTAGGCTTAACGAGAAGGGTAAATTAGGCTTAACGAGAAGGGTAAATTAGGCTTAACGAGAAGGGTAAATTAGGCTTAACGAGAAGGGTAAATTAGGCTTAACGAGAAGGGTAAATTAGGCTTAACGAGAAGGGTAAATTAGGCTTAACGAGAAGGGTAAATTAGGCTTAACGAGAAGGGTAAATTAGGCTTAACGAGAAGGGTAAATTAGGCTTAACGAGAAGGGTAAATTAGGCTTAACGAGAAGGGTAAATTAGGCTTAACGGGAAGGATACATTAGGCTTAGCGAGAAGGATACATTAGGCTTAACGAGAAAGTGAAAAATTTCAGGAATTTAGTCGTGAAATTTTCACTTAATAGCCATCCTTTAAGCGTAACGTTTCAACTGCCCTTTAGAGACATTTGTCAATTGTGAAAAAAAAAAAGGAAATGTAATAGTACCATGTAGTACGTAAGTTGTACCAAGATTAGTTATATTTTTAATATTTTGATAGCGTACCTTTCCATTCATTTCCGGGTAAGGAATTGTTAACTACAACTATATACAACAATAAAAAGAGTAATTATTCTCTTTTCCGGACTTCCACTGAAAACTTAAGAGCACGCGAAGTCACCAAACGTTGATGTTCCACAAACTACTTGATATAAATACCATTGAAAAACCTTAGCTTACATTAAAATCTCGTAGATGTCAGCGAAATATCTAAGCGATAACAATAAAAAACGGCTCAATAGGTCTTTACCCCCTTTATATTAAAATAAAAAACAAAGGATTTGGTTTTCGGAGTAAGCGTTTTATGTTCCTGATAAAAAAATAAGGGCTTAGCTGATTTAGATTTTATTATATCTAATTTGTATGTAAAATACTTGGTATAAAATATGTTAGATTATAACATTCGGTTTAAAGTATGTTAGATCGTATTGCACAAGGGACTACTAGTCGAGGTGCACGGTCGGAGTAATCCGACCACCCACTCTTAATTATTAATTAATTAATGTTAGATCGTAAAATATTTGGTCTAAAGTATGTTATATCGTAAAATATTCGGTCTAAAGTATGTTAGATTGCGAAATATTCGGTCTAAAGTATGTTAGATCGTTAAATATTCGACCTAAAGTATGTTAGATCGTAAAATATTCGGTCTAAAGTATGTTAGATCGCGAAATATTCGGTCTAAAGTATGTTAGATCGCGAAATATTCGGTCTAAAGTATGTTAGATCGCGAAATATTCGGTCTAAAGTAGGTTAGATCGTTAAATATTCGGTCTAAAGTAGGTTAGATCGTGAAATATTCGGTCTAAAGTAGGTTAGATCGTTAAATATTCGGTCTAAAGTAGGTAAGATCGTTAAATATTCGGTATACAGTAGGTTAGATCGTGAAATATTCGGTCTAAAGTATGTTAGAACGTATATCATTCGGTCTAAACCTCTAAAGTATGTTAGATGTATAATATTCGACCTAAATCATGTTAGTTCTTAAAATATTCGACCTAAACCACATTTTAGATCTAATATTAAAATTATAAGATGTAAAAATATTAGGCCTAATGTTTTTGGGCCTATAAAATATAAGAAAATATTGGATCTACATATATATAGATGTAATATTATCTCGTGACCTCCGATAACGCACGCGCAGTTTGTTATTATAATAACTGGAAGAAAATAGGATCCCTTAGCACCCTCTCTCATGTGTTACTAATTAATAATATAGGCCTATAAAGTAGATGTAAAACGTTTCTCTCGAAAACTATAAGAACGCATCCGTCATCCCCCTCTCCTTTTGCGTTACTAATTAACATCAAAACTGGTTGTTGATCGCTGGTGCCTCTTTCTATACTGTACTAGACACGAGGAGTACTAAATATTCTTTCCATTATATACGGAGAATGGCTTTATTTATGCTACAAAAAATGGTGTTTAGTGTATCTAAAAAATCACGACTATAAGTATTATATACTAAGTTATTAAAACCTTGAGGTTTTCAAGGTTTTTAACGTCATTAAGTTATAGTTAGCGGGCCCGTGGTTGGTCTCGAGTAAAAAGAGATTAAACAATAAGGTTAACGATTTGGGAAAACTGGCTTGGGAATTAGCCGGCGTCTAGCTACTCTAATGGTTTTTATACATTTTCACAAAACGACAACGTTAATACGAGACATTCTCATTGTTAAGACTGTTGAAGGTATACACTAAATGTATACAATATATATTAGGCGTAACTTAAGTACATATTTTTTTTACAATTAAAATATTTTTAGTTAACTGCTGTTTAAATATGTTACATTTTCCTCTAATAAGTAAGATGCTTTATATATAACTCAGAAATTATAGGAAAATATTTCAACTAATCTAAGTAATTGTAATTGTAATAAGAATCTTGTTAATTACTATTTAAAAAATGAATAGCCAAGTAAGAATAAATTACCGAATCATCATTAATAATTAATCGAATAATTTATTAAATTTCGGTAGTCGTTAATGTTTTTGTTTCTGCATGGGTGCTTAAAAGTTTGTTTGCCACTCCTATATCTTAATTTCAACCATAACTCCTCCGCATTAAGGTACTGTTTGCAGTTTTCTTCGTAATTATCTTGAAAGTAAGCCTGCACAGTATATAAAAAGTAAATAATATATTGAAGGGTTACAAGGGTGATATATTACACTGTCAAACTTCTCCTATTATATTCTTCTGGTTATAATGTCAGAAGGAAGACCAGTAATTAATGTTACAGATAATTAATAACGCTAGGTTTTATACCAAATTGGTTTCTCAATTTCAAGATTTTTCTTTGATAAATGGCATATTTAAAATAATGTTAAAGTTAGTTAATTCAGTTGCCTTTATATCCGTTCTCTTGGGGAATTTATAATTTGGTAACTTTGACAAATTATTATACAAAAAGAGGATGATAATTATAATATTCTTTTGCAACGAAGAGTGGTAGCTAACCACAGAGTCTAAGCCTATCCTGGGTGGTTGGTCGGTCAATTGCAAACACTTATAATTCCCCCCAAAAAGTAATTCAATAAACACAAGTATTTAAAACAAGTTATTTAAATTAAAAGTTGATTATTAAACTAAACTAATACTAATGATAGAATGTAAGTCATGAAATAGAAGTCTTGCCAACTTAACTCTTGTATTGTCTGCTTTCCTGCTCCAATTGCACTGAAGTTTATAAACTATTAGGCTTAATTTGTTTGCCATTTATCCTCCTCGTATAAGAGAAAACTTAGGGCTTATATTTTGTTAACCGATACATCTAATCAATCAATCTCCTGTTGTCAGCACGCACAAGTATTGGAAAAGTTTATCTTTAATTAAACAAATCGTACAGATAACTGGTAACTTAAGTTTGTACGTTATGCAAATTGAAGGAGGAATTATTTATAGCGTACATTGTTCGAATCAAAATTATTATACATGTATATAAAAGTTGGGACAGTTGTTGAATACTGTTTATAGAGTTTATAGAGTTAGACAGGGTGGTTTGGTGGTAATCATTTTAGGTTTATCCAGGAAACGGTATGTTTTGATCATGCAATAGGAGAAATAACGTTTTTAGGTTTTTTTGACAGAGAATGATTGGTGTTTAGTTTCGCAACGCGCTTTAAGAGCCCCTGGCCAATTATTATTGCCGGGGTTCTCCAATGTTTTCTAGCACCTGATTCGAATTACTAATTTTTCTCCCTCCTCCTCCCCTTTATATTCAACCGGCGAATGTAATTTTTGCTTTTTTTTTTTCTTCTTCTTCTCCCCAGTCCGAATTGATGGTCTAAGGTACGTGTTTTCGAGTCTCGAGGGCAACCTTTTTCCTCGAACCGTGTGGTAACCGTGGCATAATCTTACGAGAGAAACCCCTATAGCGTACACCGCCTTATTCTCCTCCCCATACGCGATACCATTTATACCTTGAAGGGCAAGTATGGCCAAAATTCAGATTTTTGGTTATTAATTTAATGAAATAGAACTCACTGAGAGTTTATAAATAAAAAAATTAAGGATTTAAAGTATATCTTAGAATATCTTAAACCGGAAATAGCTTTATTATATGTAAATATCCCCTCGTGACGTCATGCAACTTGTATAAGAACGTTGGGATGAACATACACTTAAAATTAAACTTACGCGACATATACTGTATTATGTATTTCAAAATTAAGGCCCATTAGCTAACTAAATTCGAAAGGGAGAGGGGGCAAAAATAAGGTACCATCCCTGTAACGCTTCTGTGATTTAGACTCTTCCTCGCGATTTTTAAATCCGTAATATTAACATATTAACGCCAATCGGTTGGGTGTTAAAAATGACGTAGGGGTGGATACATAGCGGGCTGAAATTATAATATTTTAGAAGGGGCATTTTCCTAAATAGTTTTAGTGTAGTTCAAAAATTATATCTATATTTAATTATAACTGATTTTAACTTAATCGGTCTCATTTTGAAGCTTTTTATCTCTACTAGAACCTCATGTTAATTATAAAGTTAATTTTAAATGAGACTTTTCCTTTAATATATACTCTTTAATATATATTTTCCAATGTTTATATTATCGTTCTACGATTATTTTTAATTTATATACGTTTATATATTACGTAAAACTTATAACGTATATTCTCTTAACACACTTAGAACTATTACGCTATTAAATCTACCGCGGAGGGATATTTCAATGCACCTGAACTAACAATTTGATCCCATCTAAAAGTGTAAGATAGTATATTATTATTATTATAATTTTTTTCCAAAGGCAATTCAGTATATGTTTAAAGGGAGGTTGCAAAAGTCTCAAAAAATGTGTTGAGTGTTATTGATTACTCGTATAATTACAGTGTTTTTGTGTAATCTAATATGTATATATAATATATAGCTCATCTATTTATATACTCGTGTTTAAGAACAGTTTGGGAAAAATTACTTTTTCTTCGAGTTTTAATATTATGTATCAATCCGCTCCAGCTTCTCTCATTTAGTTAACTAATCTTTGAAAATAATTATATTTAGTTGATATCATATCGGGTGTTCAACGCTTACAAAGCTAGGCATCCTATAGTTTCGTTTTATCAATGGTTTTAATTGTTTTTTTATAAACGGGAGTTTAGATTTGCTGTAAACCAATTAGCACTGATTTATATATGTTATAATTAGCTGCAAATTAATCAAATTCAATAAAACTATCATCAAAATAGAGAGTTATGAAAAACCTAGTCAAGTATACATAGTTTACATTAAAGGGGGCAATAGCTGTTCCCCTACTGTTGCCAACCACTTCTGAGCGCAAACTGAAGCAGCTCAGTTTTGGAACTGATATCTGCTTTGAACTGCGCTCACAAGCACCTGGCAACCCTGCAATCAAAGGGAAGCTGGGAAAGAGGGGTGGGATTTTCTTTTGACCCTTTATCGAAAACTAGTTTTATGTTTGGGGGTAAAGTATTAATTTAATTTTGATTCCCCATGGCATTGATCCATGGCGCCACTTTCGAACCAATTTGGTGCCCTTCAAAATCATAAGTTTTTCATTTACTTATTGTTAAATAGAGATTAATTGTATAAAACGTAATTATCGTAATAAATCAGCTTAAAAAGTTGATTTTTAAATATTGAAAACTGTTTTAAAATCGTTTTTCAAAACCAATTTCAAAATACATTTTGCGTAAGCGTTGTTTAAAGGGAGAATACAACCTAATAACCAGTGACTTTTTTATCGATTATAAAAAAATAGGCCTAATCCAACAGTAAAAAAAAATTATAAAGAAATATTAAATTAGAAATAAATTCATGGCGATCTTGAACTCGCCATATAAGAACCATTGACCTTATATAGGGAGTTCAGGATCGGGTCATGAATCAAGCTAAGCCTATTTCCGGGTAGGTTTTAAATTTATTTCTTGTTTAATATTTGTTTGTAAATTTTTTTAATGGTGGATTATGAATATTTAAACGGTTTAGGAATTGATAAAAAATCACTTTGTTAGGTTGCATTCTCCCTTAACTATAAAACCTTACGCTTAACGTATGAATTTTCGTATTGAAAACCGGTTTTCTCTATGTTAAATATTACCCTATTGAGCTCTATATCTCGCTTAAACTTACGCGTTTCCTATGTATACGATTTCTAAGCCAATATTATAATTTTTCAGGTCAAGGCTTTTTTTTTATTTTGAAGGCTTCCATGTTGTTATTAAAATTAAAATAGTAATACGAATTTGTATGTATAGGTTCTCGTTAAAAAAAGGCGGCAATAAATTTCATCTTGGACTAACAATGAAACCCCCGATTACGTTTTTTTTTTCTTTCTATCAAATATCCCGTGATAAAAAATAATAATAATGGTTGTAGTAATAAATTCCAACGAGTTGCTCTTTAAAAAAATGTTATGGGCCACATTTCTCCTTGACTGTTGTTATATATCTCATATTATAGGAGGAAAAGTATTGGAACTATTTTTCTCTATAGAGTTTAATATCGTGTAACACTCCGACGTATAATTTTCAGGAGTTTGTTATCTTTCGAGACTATTTCTCCAACTATAAGCTATAAAGATGCTCTCTCGTAATATTCCTATATGCCGAACTCGTTTTAAAAAATTTCATTTTTTTTTCGGACCCAAGTTTCTTTTGTTGTACGATAGGTTAGCTCCTCTCTCTCTCTGCTTTTTTTTGGAACGGTTCTGCTTCCGTACAATGGACCAAAAGAATTATTATATCAGCTAGGCCTATTTTTATTACACAACATTATAATGGTACTCCCCCTCAGATTAAACAGGGTGTTTTGGTGTTGTTACTATCTTTCGAAATATGGACAACGAAACCTTTAGGTTATATCCCTTTTATGTTAATTTGCCATAAATATTTAAAGGCTCTGAATAATTTTAGTTAGAAAAGTTTGAAAATACTTCATTCTCTAAAGACTGAATATTATCCAAGCGCCTTTAAGGCTCGTTTTCAATCAAACTCATTATATATCCGCGTCTCCGTTTCTCGAAGCCTATTAACCCGGATTAAACGAAAATCTTGATTTTTAAGCTTCACCTTCGTTTTGAAACCAAATATCGATTCTTGCTTTAAAGAAAATATTGATTGAAAACGAGACTTTAAGTGACTTTATATAATGGCCTAGAGCATAAAATATACAAATGTCTGTATCAACGATAGATAACTTAATTAGCAATATTCAAATTATACGAAAGTACGTGAAACTGAATGTCAAAAACTTTATAGTCAGATCCACCGCAATTGTCTGTAATCGCCTTGCAATTCTACCCGTTTTATATATATCATTTGTTGAGTTAGAGATAAATGGTGTTTAGTTTTTTACTCTCTGTCAACAGGGGCATGTGTAATAACAGAAGTAGATGAAACCCTCCTTTGAAGTCTATTACTCCCTGGTCTTGTCTACCCCTCTCTGTATGGGCTAGTTTCAAAAAGCGCGATTCGTACGCCTCCTAACGGTAGATATTTTCGGAGCGGGAGTTCGTCGAGCGAATATCTCTAGCAGCCTTGGAGTTCGTCAAAAAAAGTCGTCGTTTTGTGGAGAGAGAGAATTTCCAATTTTCCGTAGACAGGGGGTATGAAGTAGGACCCCTCCGATCTCGTAAAATTGGGAATTTTACCCATACAGAGAGGAGCGCTATATCGAACATTAGAGTAGTAGACTTCAAAGGAGGGTTTCATCTACTTCTGGTAATAATTAAGCCTCTTCCACGGAAGAAAAAGGGGAAGGGTATCCTTCAGAATCAGGCTTGAGCTCATGCGTTATGTCATCCCACTGCCTGATACTGAAGGATGCCTACCCCTTTTTCTTCCATCGAAGAGATTCAATGTTTATAGACCATCATATCGACAATTAAATTGCGTATTTAATCCTTGAACACTTGATTTACTATCAAATAGAACACTAGTCTTTGCAGACGTCCAATAGAAAATAGCCTTCTCAAAGTTTTCTTTTTTTCTGAACATCAGTTTTCAGCGATTATGATATTTATATATCATTAAAAAAGAGCTATGGAAAAGCTTTAATTTTTACTCATACCGGGTATTTTAAAAAGGAAAGAAGCTAAAGAACACTGCCTACGCAATATAAAATCTGTTTGTACACAACTACACTATATTTTCAATTTTCAAATGTAATTTACAAACTATATGGAAAGCTGTGGCGAATGACTTTTGTTTTGGATTTTAAAAGCAGTTTCATTTGGCAACGTCGCGATTCTCGCGAACAGGATTATATTGCGTAGTTTTTTACAAACTTCTAGTTTTCACCCTGTGTACGTTATACCCTTATTATTTTGTTTAGGCAGTTTTATCAGCGGGGGTTTCGAATATCGGTGATACAGCGTCAGGCCTTTTTTTTTAATTTTTTTCTTTCTTCAGCTGATAACGTCTTGCGGTTATAACCTTCTAATAAATACTTCCTATACTTGCCCGGGATTTTTCACCAACTCCTACTGCAAGCTAAACGTGACTCCGATTAGGTTCGAAAAGAACGCGAGTTTTCAAAATGAATTTAAAAGCTAAGGCGTATTGATACGTAATGATTAAACTTAATCGGGTAAAAAGTAGTCGTTTAAAATTATTTTTTATCTTCTCTTGTTTTGTTTGGGTTTTTAAACTTTTAGTGCGCCGGTTTCAGATTCTTTTTATCGTAGTTACGATGTTTTGTAATAACAATAATAATAAAATAAAAAAATTAAGAGCTTTTGTCCTTTAGACCCAGTTTAGATTTGGGAGGCCGTTATACCTCTCCCTCCCCTCCCCTAATGCTTTTTGAACCTCCGTTTTAAGCTATAATCATTGATTGGGAGGTTAAATATCGTAACTTTCTTGTCGCTGTTTTCAATTGAAATTAAAATTCAAATAGAATTTGAAATATTATTTTCCGAAAGATCGGTAAAAAAAAATATTTAAATTATATTTTCTATATGTCATATTTCCCGGGAAACTGTTTATCCAATTGGAAGAGGGTTCTTCCAGAACAGATATTGAAGATCATGTTTTATTAAATTATCCAATCATATTATTATTATTAAACTTTCATTTTAATTTACCCACTTTCGAACCTAAATTATGAGTTAAACATTTCATCAAAATATGCAACAAATATATATGATACTAATTAACTAATTAACTAGTTAATTAGTTTCACGTCTTTTACTCTATAATGATATATATGGAGAAGATAATCTCAGAATCAGCGTAATGGGGTCAAAAACTTTGATTTTTCTGTACTTAATTTTCGAGATATTTTGAGATTTTAAATCTATTTTTGGAATTTTTTGTTAATTTCCCATCAAAAGAATGTTTTGAGATCTTGGGACTCCTGCCTAAGTGTGCCCAATTTTGGTAAATGTCCTTTAAGTTGTGATTTTGGTCGGCCACGTGACCATAACCGAGTCCAAATTAAAAAAAAACAAATTTTTGGTAGATTTATTCAGGTTTATTTAGAAAGCCAACACTACAGGGAAGTTGGTTAAACTCCCTTACCCCTCGAATCTCCTTTTGGTCTTTTAGAATGCGTTTATTTTTCAAGTTACGATAGTTGGTCTCGTAGGGCCATGGAGGGATGGCGAGAGGATCCCTCTTTTATGGAAGAAAATCCCAATTTTCCATCCCCCCCCCCTGTTGATTCTTTTACAACTTTTCTGGGGATAAAAAGTTAACTTCCATCACCAGCAACATGCACCGCGCGCGCGAAAGAAGAGGGAGTGGAAAAAATAGAGAAAATTTTGTAGTTTTTGGTTGAGCTATAGCTGGCTAAAAGGACCCCCACGCAATTTTTTATTGAACGCGGACAGGTTTCATCCTGGCTGGCTGGCTGGCTAGCTAGAGGGCTATAGGACCAAAAGCGAGCTTATTACATACCGGTAGGGGATTAACAAGGGCTGAGGCCCTCAAGAGCGAAAGAGAGAGAGGCTAGAGACTCAATATTTCAACTGTCAAAAATTAATTCTTTCTCCTAGCTTCAAGTTTCTGTTTTTTCCCGACTAGTATATATAAACATTTTTTCGACGTCTTGTCTTGGTCGAATAAATGTTTTAATTATTTTAACTTTGGTCGGGGTCGCCCTGGGAAAGTAATTGTAATTAGGCAAATATAAGCATCATTTAAACTTAATTATCATTATAATTTGCGTAGGATTTTTATGGGTTTTAAGATTTTAATTATAGCAACGTCTACGTAATTAAAAATTAAGGAACTTAGTGATTCGCCATCATTGTCATTTTTCACTCCGCGAAAAACGCGACGGAGCATTAGGTTGCGGAGAAATAATTGTTTCGTGATAATTAACGTAATGTATTTTAAACCAAATAATTATGCATAAAATATACTTTGTAAGGGTTAACTTTTCCCTATCTAACATGTGGTAATTGTTCTCTCAAATTGGACGTCACGCGAAACCTTATTTGGTTCCGTTAAATTTCATTAATTAATTTTAAAAACTTAATGACGGGAAAAGGGGCAAGTTTTTAATCTAGATTTTTATTATAAAATAAACTTGTAATATATAAACTTTAGGAAACAAGATTAATTATCTTGTCAATTTTAAATTTAAAACGTCAGTTTTTCTTATTAATTTTTAAACACTTTGATATATATATTTTTTATATATCGGCCTCTAAATTTCAAATCAAACCAGTTTTATTTTCACCCCCCAAGATCTAACCTCAATGATTATAATTGTGCAAATTACAAAATTATAGATAATTTCCTCGAGTCACCATAAAATCTAATTATTATTAATGTTTAATAAATCATCTTTTGCTCAAAAGAATGTGATAAATTGAATTAAAATCTTCCTTAAGAAGTAATTTGCATTAAAAATTTCGAACGGCATCATGCTAATTTTTTTTTTTTTTTACATAATACCCTTACAATAATATCATCTTAACTTAATACCAAGAAAATAGACTAGAAGAGGCCCTCAGTTCATAAGACATTGTACACTGAATGATACTCATAAGGATATTTTAGGGATATTATATTGGAAAGGAAAAAAAAAAAAAAGGAGGAGGGTTTGAAATTGTCGCCAAGCAAAACTCCATTAACCTCTTATTTAAGAGTCCAATTATTTGGCGGTAAAATTGGGCGCGAGAGAGAGAGAGGGAGTTCATGCAGGCGAAAGGGGAACTTTAGGGGATGGGGTGAGACGTTTTGGCTCGAGATTAAAGAACAAGTCTGTCGTAAAATTAACATCTTAAGTTATCATTATGTAAAAGTATTTGGGATAGATTCAAAATGTTAAGATAAAGTGCTTATAAACATTATTAAATATATATATTTCCATTAAAAAATTACCATAAAAACTATTCTAATGTTAAGCTACTCTCGAAATCTACTGTAGTTGTGAAAAAAAATAATAATAATAATTTCAATGTTCAAAAAATCTGAATTTTCTTCGATTTCTTATCACACTTTCCCTTTAAGTTTCTACTCTATAGTAAGAAACAATGTTACTTCTCAGCAGGTTCGAACCTAGTCGAACCCTTTAATTTATACGATGTAGTTTCCTAGAGAAAGAGGCAATAATCTAGCTTTGTACCCGCTGTCGAGTGTTGCGTCCAACAACATGGAAAACCAAAGCATATTACGGTACTGCAATATAAAATCAGTCGTGCATAATATAGGCGGTTTTCTCTCGTTAAAACCTTATCGGAAAATAACACGGACTTTTACTCCTGTTGATGGGAAGTTGTCCCAATAGTTTAAGGCCCGGCGGATTGATACGCGATACTAAAACTAATTGGGAACAAAGTAGTCGAGACAACTCCGTATGAACAGGAGTATATAGGGAAAGAATTAATAGGTATTCCAATTTTTTTTTCTTTCATCTATTCCCGAAAGTTATCGACCGGTCGATTATGCTTTGCTATTTCTTATAACATATAAGTTAATTACAAACTCCCATTAAGTTAATTCGAAAAATAAGAAAATGGTCCAAATTACATACAAAGTTATAGGAACACGTTGAACACGGAGAAATAAATTCAGCTTTCATCTTCTTAAAGGGAGAATTCAATTCAAGTGATTTTCATCAATTTAAAACTTACCCTGAAAATAGGCTTAGCTGAATTCATGGAGATCCTGAATTTCTCCCATTGACGGGTCAGCGACCAATCGAATGTAATTGGGAGTCTCCTGGAGATCTCGCCTTATATAACGACTGGTCATTGCTCATTGGTCGTTGACCCATCAATGCAAAGAAATTCAGGATCTTCACGAATATAGCTAAGCCTATTTTCCGGGTAAGTTTTTTGTAAAAGCATTTTATCACAAATCTGACTTTAATTTTGTCACATTTTTTCGTGATATTATATCATACTGACTTAGTCAGTTTTCTCGTTGTCAGTTTTTCGACTTAGCATAAAATTTGGGTTCAATATTATAGGACGACGGTACTTTTAACCAAATGTACTAGAAATATGGTGATTTAGGGACCAAAATCACAATTTAATGATGATTTAGGGACCAAAATCACAATTTAATGATGATTTAGGGACCAAAATCACAATTTAATGGTGATTTAGGGACCAAAATCACAATTTAATGGTGATTTAGGGACCAAAATCACAATTTAATGATGATTTAGGGACCAAAATCACAATTTAATGATGATTTAGGGACCAAAATCACAATTTTATGATGATTTAGGGACCAAAATCACAATTTTATGATGATTTAGGGACCAAAATCACAATTTTATGATAATTTAGGGACCAAAATCACAATTTTATGATGATTTAGGGACCAAAATCACAATTTTATGATGATTTAGGTACCAAAATCACAATTTAATGATGATTTAGGGACCAAAATCTCAATTTTATGATGATTTAGGGACCAAAATCTCAATTTAATGATGATTTAGGGACCGAAATCACAATTTAATGATGATTTAGGGACCGAAATCACAATTTTATGATGATATAGGGACCAAATCATGATTTTATGGTGGTTTAGGGACCTGGTGGGAGCCCTGGGAATCGATAAAAAAATCACTTGTTATTAGGTTTCATTCTCCCTTTAAAAGATATAGAAAATCTCGTGGATACCCGTTTTGTTGTGTACCAAGATATTGACTGAAGTAGAACTTACTATGAGAGCAACAAAATGATAGCATTATATAAGTTCACCCCAAAATAGCTATAGTTTAATGTGCTATGTTTTATATTATAAATTTATATACCAACGCGAAAAGCTTTAGATCGCTCATAATTTAGGTGAAGAAAAAAGTGTTTCCAGATGTTTTTTTCTCTCTCGCTATTTTTATTACTGGGCTATCAGAAAAAAATGGATTTAACCGCGCTGCTGGGAGGGGATGAAGCCATTTCTTTTTTTAGTATCAATTTTTAGTAGGACGAGAAAGCTCCGTATATATATATATATATATATAGTTTTTCATAGGTAAACATCTTTTCAAAGTAACTCAAGCGTGTCAAAACATCAGCGGGAGAAATTTTAGAATCGAGGGAAAAACCTTTATACGTATATAACTTCCGTTTTAAGGATATAAACTTATAGGTTTCGTCACTTCCGGGAATTATATGGAATATTTGATGACCCATACCACCCGTATTTGAGTTACGTCAAAGGTTTAATATTATACTCTAATGATGTACACCTATTATAGATCGAGTTCAATTAACAATGTGTCTTAATTCGCTTTAACTTGGGCCATATTATCAACCGAGGGGTCTATAAGGTCAATATCCCAAATATCTGAACATTGAAATCCCAAAATAGCTCTCAAAATCTCTCGAAAATCATAAAATTCCGTGTCCGACTCCTCCTTACCAACTCTTAAAAAATCTCTCTACGTGCTTTAAAAATTCTACATTTCTTTCTGGATTCAGAGTTTCGAGCCGTTTGAAAGTTATATTTATATACTTAAATATGTACCAACAAGAATTCATTCAGGTTCCATAAGAATATGGGAGGGCCGCGATTCAATAACCATCCTCCCAAACTTTGTAGCAAAAGTTCGTCTGCTTCGAGTCGATTTTTCAAGTAAATCGCTCCTGACATCTATTATTAACCCGCCCCACTAACGACCTTGACATAATATTTTGGGTAATAAAAATGGAGCCGACCGAAAAAAGATCTAAGCGTACAAATGTTGCGAAAATTGCAGACGAACTTTTGTTACAAAGTTTGGGAGGATGGTACCAGAGGCTAAAGCTATGCTCCCATATTCTTATGGAACCTGAATGGATTCTTGGTACCAATTGATCAAAATGATGTTCCAAAAATTTGATATAGGTATATATTTAGTCATATTAATTTTTAAAAATGATACCGATAATAAATTTTAATTTATACAAGGTTTTCTTCTTCCGTAAATTATATTCGCATAATCCGTTGTACGTGTACTTTTTAATAATCAACTATCCAGATAAAATTTCGCAAAATATAAAAAAAATATCAATTACCCGGATATTCTAATCTCCCCGTGATGCAATGGAGAAATATTGCTTAAAACGTCAAATTTTTGCGTATAAACCTTCTCACTTATCCTTGTGTAAAATGAAGCATCGCAAAAAAAAAAAGGATATTGAGCAAAAAAAAAAAAAAAAAAAAAAAAAGGGTTAGGCGTATACATTTAAATTTTTAAATAGGACTCCAATAAATCCCTATCTTCTTGGCTTCCACCAACGTTCAAGGGATAATGAACAGGAAAATAGGTTACATTTAGAACTTTAATTAAAATTAAGCATTTAAACTTTAAACCCTGAAATAAATGTTCTGGAGTAATTAAAATTAAGGTTTTGTTTGGAAAGGGGCTATGACGAGATAGTAATGTTTCAATTGCGCAGTTTTCCATTTCATTTAAGTTAGGTTAGGTTAGTACCTACAATTAATTTAAAGGAAACCGCTTTTGATTCAAAAACGAACTTTCATTAACATCAGGAAATACGGTCGTTTTGATATAAATTTGAAATTTCGTTAAGCCTAATTGCCCTAATTTCGCATTAACTTTGTTGTGAATTATAACACGAAACCTTTGATGAATTCATGCTATTCTTACGCATATTTTAACAGTCAAAATAGATGATTTTCAAGAATTATAACAGAGTTTGAAATTAAATAGAAGGAAGCCGATTGGTTGAAGGTTTCAATTTTAAATTAATAATATTATATCTAATTATCAGATATTTATTGCTCGTAAAATGAATTGACATTCGACATTCGTATATTATTTAGTTTGCTTCAAGAAGACTAATATTTCAAAACTCTTTTTATGAGAAATTTTTAATTTTAATAGGAAATAATTAACTACAGATTTTTTTAATTTCGGTTAAAATGTAGGAGTTTTTTTCCTCTTCAGAACCCCTTTTCGATATGTCAAAACTAAACTCGATGTAGAAAGTCAAGTTTCTATCGCTTTTGCCCTCATTTTTTAGCAATTTGTTTCTTTTAAAGATTGCAAAAATATATAAAAAAAAAATTCGCACGAAGTTTAAATAGATTAGCATTAGAGATTATGCTAAGATTTTTTTTCTCTCCTTCGCTCGCTTTCTTTCTTTTGTAGAGGAGTAACGGGAGCGAGAGTTTAAAAATGCGTATAAAAAAATCAAGTTATTTGGACCATAATGAAATCGTTCTTTTTTTTCTTTAGTTTTAAAAACCCAGATAACAAAAAAAAAAGAAAGAAAAAAACAAGGGCTCTCTTCTTATCAATGTCCCATATATAATGAATAAATTCGGTTGAGTTTAGGGCTTCTCAATCGCCAACTTGCATGTTAAAGAGTTAAAGGGAGGATGCAACCTAACAACAAGTGATTTTTTTATCGATTCCTTATCGTTTAAATAGGCCTAATCCACTATTTAAAAAATTTACAAACAAATATTAAACTAGAAATAAATTTAAAACTTACCCTGAAAATAGGCTTAGTGGGATTCATGGAGCTCCTGATTTCCTCGCGTGTAAGGTCTAGCAACCAATCGCGCGCGACGTAAGTCTCGTGGAGATCTCGCGTGAACGACGGGCCTTTGCTCATTGGTCGCTAGACCTTACACGGACGCGATTCAGGATCTCCATGAATCCCGCTAAGCCTATTTTCAGGGTAAGTTTTAAATTTATTTCTAGTTTAATATTTGTATTGTAAACTTTTTATCGGTGGATTAGGCCTATTTAAACGATAAGGAATCACTTGTAATTAGGTTGCATTCTCCCTTTAAAGGGTGGATGAAAGAAACTAAAATATTTATGCCAGCACTCTTTCAAGAAGAGTAAAATAAAAATTAAGTAAAAGGATAAAAAAAATCACTTGTTAAGATGCATTCTCCCTTTAAAGAATTTAAAAGCATTCTTTTATATATATAGGGACTAACCACAGTCTTATCTAATGTTGTAGTTTTTTGGTTGGTCCAAAAAAAAAAGTGGTTAGCGGTACACTGTGTTCTTTACTTTCGTGAACATAGTACTGGACCTTTTTTTATATATAATTTAAGTTAATGGGGTTTTAAACTTCCCCGTTTTAAGATAAGTAACGCGGGGACAAGTTAAATCGTGTCCAGGAAAGTTTTTTTTTAAATTTAAAAACGTTTCTTTTACTGTACATGTCTTTATTTTTTTACATACATTAAAGCTTATATGACCGAACGAGTTCTAAAACTAGGTAAATTGTTTTAATACGTGCTGCGTATTTTTTTTTTTTTTTTTTAATTTTCTTTATCAAATTATTGGAATTATTAAGGGGCCCTCGCGTGGGAAAATAATTATAAGTAGTTATAGATAGAGATTAAAATCTTCAATTATTTCGTTTCTTGTTAAATTTCGCTATAAAAACGAAATAATTGAGGTTAAAAATAAATTTACATACAATAATGAGATTGATATCAAATACTAAAGTAACCACTTATTGGAAATTACGCATTTTTTTAATTTTTCAAAAAAAATAATCGGGTTTAAGTAATTAAGACTAGTTTTTTAACTAATAAATCCATCTTATTTCCCGCCAAAATCCCTATATTTGGACCATGTTCCCAGGGATAGAAAGGTTTATCTCTCTTTGAAGCTATTGTGATGGATTTTAAGATAGGAAAAACACAAGAAAAGAAACCGAATTGTGGAAAATTTATTTCATCTATTTATAAATTAAGCGGAATTTTGTTTTTGGATATAATGGCCTTTTTGAAAATAGGCCAAATCTAAAATTAACTTAAGACTTCGCAATCTTTGAAATCAAAAGTTTATTAACTTCTGTTTGTAAGCGTAAATTTCCTAAGAGTTCCCGTCGAATTAAATGGAAATAAACAAAAAGGGTATTCGTGTCAAAGAATTTTGGCAACGTTCTGCAAAGTATATATTTACAATCCCCTCATAATAAACTTCATATCTTTTAGGTTTAAATTTGAATACTTCAAAAACTTAAACTCGGGTTCACTTTAAATCAGCACAATTAAATCTACAAAGATACGAGTAGTGGCGCATTTTTAACATCGATTTCTGTAGGTCCAAGACTCCACCTATAGTTGGGGAAGAAACTAGTGACGTTCAGTCACGTGATAACTCCACTACTATATATATATATAGCCTTCGATAAAGGGGCAAAATAAAATTCCACCCCTCTTTCCCGTCTTTCCTTTCATTACAGGGTTGCCAGGAGCTTGTGAGCGCAGTTCAAAACAAATCAGTTCCAAAACGGAACTGCTAGACTTTCTATCTGCTTCAGTTTGCGCTCAAAAGTGTCTGGCAACACTGAGGGGAACGAAATTTACCACATTTAGTAAAAACTATACACACTAGCATTTCTTAATCAATTTGAAACGTTAAAAACTTAAAATCAAACCGATATTCAAATGGCCAGGAATCGTTTTAAGCTTCACGCGTTATCTTTATAGATCGGTTGTTGAAACCGAATCGGTGTGAAATTGGTTCCCGAAGCAGTTTCGAGAAATCGAATCAAATAAATTTGAGAAAAAACAGTTTCCTGTTCATACTACTCCAACGAAAAGTTTGCAAACTCTTTAAATCGATTCCAAGGCCTAGTATGAACGCCGTTTAATTGTAACGAAGCGCGTTTCGATCAGCTATACTGTATATAATTTGTACCTTACATTATTTACTGTATAATTAAAGTTTAGATAATTAGGAGTTATTAGACTTATAGTAAAAACGTTACCGAATTGAAATATGTTTCTGGAAAATAAGAATAGGTTCAACAGACCCCTTTAAGGTCGGGCACGTCTTTTTCATTAGATTCACGAAATAAAAGCGTTGGCCCTTTTATCAAAGAGAGAGAGAGCGAGCTCGCTATAGTGTTATTAAACGGTAATCTTTCGATCTCGGAGCAAAATGACACGGGCGAGACAATAGATTAGTTCCGCGAAAAAGAAAGAAAAGGAAAAAAAAAAAAGAACCCGCCAGCTACTGAAGCTATGACGTACAATTAAATGGAAAAATTCTATATCGTATTTCTCTTTCCCCCTTCGAAGTTTAAAACCCCCTTCTAAGTTTGAATTACAAAGTTTAATGCCGACAATATTAAGAGGGATTTCTGTAATTTCTTTTCTTTTTCCTTCTTCTTCGAAGTCTCTCGATCGAAAACTTCAAATTTTGCTTTTTCGAGAAAGGAAATTTCAAACGTCAAAATGATTCTAGTTTTAAAGGGATATTAAAACAGGAATAATTTTGATGTTTTGGTCTGACTTTATGGTAATAAGTAGATCCCTGGATAATTATTATTAAGTAATGATAAATTAAAATTATATTATTTCGAAATTTAACTCATCAGGAGTAATTAAATCGAATCCATTATCATTTAAGCTGCGTTGACACTTGACACTTTCCAACCGTTTTGAAGGATGAAATCGATATTCGAGAAATTAATTTTATTTCTTGATCAAAGATTTACACGTATGGTACCGGAGACTACGAAATTGTATTATTTCATCTTTCCAAACCGGTTCAAATCGATTTCAAAGTCTCTAGTGTGAACGCGCACCTTAAGACGTCACTCTCTACGTCATCCGCATTTTACTACAGTTCGGTTTTTCACTAACTTCCACTAAAGCGAATGTTGCCAGTACCCTGAAAGTCAAGCTATTCCGATTGGAACTAATCCAAACAGAACTTGACTCGCAGAGATTCTAACAACACTGCCGCGAACTCAAAAACTAAAAAAAAAAAGTTTTGAGTTTCGCTTTCCCTTTGCAAATCCAAAATGTTTCATTTTTATAATAGGAAGTTATATGGTGATTCATTAGTCCGACTCTTTTTAAAAAAAATGTATATACATTGCCGATAAGAAGCAAAGACGAATAATAAAATGCATCATTACCGTTTTCCGGTAAGCGGGGAGATTTCGGGCTACAAGAGAGGCTCATCAGAACCATTGCTGCCATGCAGTCGTCCATGACGTCATCGTCGGCGCTTGGACGCCTCTTACGTCCACCGCTACACATATTGAAAGGAGAAAAAAAACAAAATACTAATAAGCAAAAAAATTTGAAACAGGATCATTAAGCTTATTAAAAATCTCTTGTGATCCCATCAGGTATTATAAGTTTGACGTATTATTATAGCGAGAGAGGCCGCGGATAGATTAATAATAGAAATCTTGTAGGGTTTCAATTTCTTACTTTTAACGAGCCCTCTCTCTTACATTGAAGATAATTTGACCAATGAGATAAGGCGATGACACGCGGAAATGAGAGAGATTAAGTTCGTGGATATTAATATTTTCAATTCCTCGTACTCCAAAAATAGATAATCTCTAATCTCTAACAAATGTAACTGTACTATCTAGTTCATATACGAAACAAAACTATAATGTTAATGTGAAAATTCGTTCGTTTTTGTGCTACATTAGATAAGACGCGAAAAAAAAAAAAATTCAATATTATCTGAAGTATGAAATTAACTTTTCGCATTGAACCCTTTTATGAAACATTAATATTAAAATATGCATTGCACATGAAACACTTCTACAGGGGTTTCGTAACAAAATCATTATTACTGTGCCCCTATGCGTAGTTTTCACCCTGAACACCGTTTTTGTATGATTTAGTAGTCATGGCACTGTGCTTAAAGGAAAAAAACTGACAGGGGGGGAAGAGTTTCAACACAGAGTTGCTAAGCCTAATTTGATAAATTTTCACATAGTTTCTAAGCCTAATTTGATAAATTTTCAAATAGTTTCTAAGCCTAATTTGATATATTTCCATATAGAGTTGCTAAGCCTAATTTGATAAATTTTCATATAGAGTTGCCAAGCCAAATTAAATTGCCACACAGAGTTGCTAAGCCTAGTTTGAATAATTTCCACACAGTTGCTAAGCCTAATTTGATAAATACCACCAGACAGTTGTTAACCCTAATTTGATAAATACCACCAGACAGTTGCCAATACGAATTTGAAAACAAAAGTTGCAGAAACCCAAGAGAAGGTTGCAAAGCCTAATTTAACAACTTTAAACCCGAGAGTAGGTTGCTAAGCCTAATTTAATAAATTTAACACAGAGTTACTAATTTTTCTAGAAAATTTATTAAAATGCGAAGCAAAATGCTACGCTTCACACTCTCTTTAAAGATTAGTCTACTATTGCGTCACAATTATTTTTCGATTCCGCTTAACAATGTTTTCCCTTTAATCTACCTAGAAATCGTTGCAATTTATTTGAACAAACGATAATTTGAAATATTCCAGGAGACAAAATAATACAAATAACGCGCGATAGAATCATTTGGTAGGAAGTGGGTGTCATGGGGGAAATAAAAAATGCATAGTCACGAGCGCGCCTTTTAATTTCAAAATTTCAAAATAAAGAATTGCCAATTAACGTCAAATAATGACGGGGCATTTTAAGAATTAACCCCTCTTTCTTTTATACAGTCTCCAAAAAAAATTGGATCATTGATTTTTTTATAATTATATTACGTAAACGTAAAATGAAACGCTCGTAATGACACGAAGGGGAAGGGTTCTTGGTTAGCCGAAAATATTTGGTTCGCGGAAACTTAATTTTCGAGCCCATGCCTAATAAATCCTTTTGTTCATTTAATATTAAGCTGGACGCGGAAAAAAAGAGACAAAAATGTAGAAAAACTCGCTAAGCACTACTTTTTTTCCTATTTGCTATAATATTACGTATCAATAAGCCTCAGATTTGGATGTTTTGTAAAGTAGATCTAAAGAAAAAGTATAAGCCGGGCGGGTTCTCTTCTATGGCGTTACAGTCTGTTTCACGTCAACTTTTATTGACTCCGTTACCGAGAAATTTCGCCAGCTAGAACGATTCTCCGTATACGCACTCCTATGAACTCGATTTCCTTAAAACTCTAGCCCCTTATCGCCTTTTATATCGAAAATTGCGGGATTTTATTGAGCGTTAAAACTAAACGGCGCTTTTAAAGAGTTTGTAGATGTAAAATAGGCTTATAGATAAAATTGGTTTACAGGGAATGACCTCTCTTTCACGTGTTTTACGATTTGCTCGCGAAGCGTATGTGATTAGAGAAAAGGTGGATTTTAGAGGAGGAGATAGGCCTTGTTTTGGAATGGTTAGGTGTTGACGAGAAAAGCTGGCTTTCAAGGGGAAAGGTTTTGTATTTCTTTGAAGTTAAGGGAAAAAAGTGTTCAGGGTAAATTTTGGTTTAAGGACGCGCTCGTTTCAGGAAAAGAGGTTTTTGATTCGTTTGGTGTTCGTTAGGCTCTAGCTTTCCAGGGAAGCGGTTTTGTAATAGTTAAAATATTTATGGGAGGCGATCTAGATAACTTTTAGAGGATAATATTTGGAAATTGTTTTTGGTGTTCAGGGACGAAGCTTGAAAGTATTTTAGATGAGTTATTTGTTTTTGGAGTATTCGGTGCATGTTCAAGGAGAATAGAAAGTACGTGTAACATCGTAGTAACAAACTAAATATACACGAAGACTCTCTTTTACTGCCCCAAAAATGAATTCAAGCGAGTTCGTATCAAAAATTCTCGAAATAACTTTGAAATTCTGAATATAAACAAAACAGGTGCCTCCGTAAGATTCAAACCGAAGAAAGAAGTAACATTTCTTCTCTTTTCACTCTTCGAGTTGAGATCAGCGCTTCGCAACACCAGAGTATTCTCTCAAAGCTTCTCTTCCCCGTTACAGAGAGGGTAGGGGATGGAAGTTCATCATTTTCTGTTATCCCTCCCTTCACACACACTCTTAACTAGGCTTAGCTCGTAAACCATGTAACTTTGAATAGATTTAAAACATTTCATTAGAGGCGATTAATCGCAATTTATCTAATAGCGAGCTAAAATGTAATTTAGTTTTATATTCAAGAGAAAGGATGTCATAAGTTTTGTTCGATCTGTCAAAAATCAAGTAGAAACGTAGATATAAAGACATAGTACATCGAACGTGTATGTACGCGTATTCCCTATCTGTAATATCAAAGTTCAAGAGAGATTATGGACTACATCATAGACCCCTGGCTCTATTTTATTGCGCAAGCTAGATCGTGGCGCCATATGGACAATTACTAGTTTTTCAAAAGCTAAAAATCAGATTGGCTTAGTGAGTTTGTAGACGTAAGTTTTACACCCCTGGAAAAAATCTGACATCTTAGCAATGAAGCTAAAAGGAACATTATTTCAGGGTTAAGCAGAGACTAAAAACAACACCCGTTTTCTAACAAATATTTAATAAAATAGGCCTTTTTGGTTTTATTACAGCAAAATAAACAAAATTAGATCAATATCTTTTAATTGACAATCATTTAAATTAAAACTTAAAATCTTTAACGTGAAACTTTCCTTGAAATAATAAGGGAATTTGGGGTAAAGAATTAAGGAAATGTGGTCTGTATGCACCTGTTAATATTTATCACCCCTCTAAGCGATTCTTGCCAAATCTTTTTCTAATTTGTAAACTGCCCTTGAACTGGTAGAGTAATCATTTCAGTCATTAAAAGTTAAATAACATTCTTCAACTAATCAACGCGTAATATTCAATTAAAATTAACTTTGAAAAATCGCGAAAATAAAGCCAAAATCCCAATTTAAAAGATACTTAGTTTTAGAACTCATCTCTCAACTTCTAGTCAGAAATATTACGAGTTTTCATCGCGTTTAAAGTTAGGATGGTTTCATTTTCTATGATATGGTTTCTTAGAGATAGCTGTAGGCCTAGTTTTGAACGGGCCTTGGAAGTCCGAGTGATTATAACCGTGGGCGACGCTCTGTTCTATGAAGGTTTCGCCAGGGAAGCTATCTGGCTCGGCGCCATAGCAACAGAACCCTACAGCTGATAAGATGGCGCCGTCAGGAGCTCGCGCGTTTTCGCCGGCCGGCGTTAGAGCGCTCGTTTTTTTGTTTAGGTTTTTTTTCTCTTTTCTTTTTTTCTATATTTTAGCATTGAGAGACCGGTTGGTTGACAGGCACAGGGCCCCTCAGCGAGCCTGGTATATATACAGCCATACTGTTTTCTAGTGGGGTGTTACGGCGCTATAAGGCCTAAAAAAACTAAAGAAATATGAAGGAGAGGGGGGTGTAATTTTAAGAAAACTTTTAGGTTTGGATACAATTTTTTAAAGGGGGATTAGTTTTAGAATTACAACTATAGTAATTTAGACACTGATAATGAAGCCAGGATTCGTACAGGTGTTTTGTAACTATATTGTTATCATAGTTCATTTTAAAATCTTATAAACTACAGTAAGATTAATATCCCATGCATATTAATTAAACTTCATTAAAACTACTAAAACAGCAATGTTTCGACCGGCTGATCGGTCTTAGTGCACTATGAGTTGACAACACGCCTGAAGTTATGACTCCATTTATCTCTAAGGCTAAATATAATAGTGATAAAGGGTAGCCAAAGTTTTTCCGTGTTGTCAATTTGAGGTGGAACCAATATTATGTAAGTGGAATCTCTTCTTTAGGGATGATCCCCACAACAAACCACTCACTGCCGCCTTAACCACGTAGAACCATAGTTAGGGGGTTTGAATATTTGTGAGGACTAAGTTTCATTTTCTTTTAAAATTCATTTGTTAGAAAGCTAAATTTTAAATGTCGAAAACTAACACCATAACGAAAATTATATTATAATATACTTTTGGAAAGATATGACTTAATTCGAAGTCAATATTTTACCGTTGAATAGTTAATGAAACTTTTATAAATTTGCATTTATAATGTACGGAAAATTTGTTTCATTAAATTATGTAAATGATATTCATATTTATTTTTAGTTGCTAAAAGTCTTCAATATTAAGAAGTTTTAATAGTACATGCCTCTACCCCACCGCCATCCTTTAATTATTTTAGTTTGGTCACGTAGGCATTAGTCAACCTAAGAAGATAGTGAAAGGAAAGTTGAACACTATTATAAAATGAGGATTAATAATGAATATGCTCTTTTTAGTAAGGCCTTTGTAACATACCCTTACGTAATTTCGATAAATTTATTTGATAAAACTTTCCACGTAGTTTTAAAATTAAATACAAATAATATTCTTTAAACGGTTTAAAACTTTAATAGAACATCTCGTATGACTTATCAAAATATGAATATGTATAAAATGAGAGGAAAACAAGAATAAACGGGATTTTTTTTGTGACGGATGAGGAGTCAAAACAAAGAGATAAAAGAGAAACGTCAAAATATGAAAACTAGCCTAGAAATTGGAGTTTTCAAAACGTAGGAAGCTAGACGTAACTTTTTCTTTGTCTTTTCCGACGTTTTTTGCTTCTTAAAGCTAAGAGGTCTAGATTTATACCTTCTGAAAACTTTTGCAACCTAAATCTTTAATCAGAAACAAAGGATTCCTTATTCTATCCACGGTAATTTCTACATAAGGTACACTTTTTTTTTGTATAAAGATTTATATATTTTTGAAGTTTTCCCCACCCCAGATATCGTTGGGGATTAAAATGAGACTCGAAAAAGAAGAGGGAAGAAAATAGGAGTTAGGGTTAGTAAGTTGCGGTTGTAGTTGAAGGCATGACGACGGAGAATAATATTTACATCTTTATAAGCCTAGAGAAGGAGAAAGAAACGGAGGGAGAGAGAGAGAGGAAAAGAGACGTGAAGTGGAAAAACTAGTTTTACAAAATTTACATCCTCGAGTTAATTTAAAATAAATTTTGGAGAAAAAAATGTTTGTTAAAGACGATATTTATAGGAGCCAATGTTGTTTGATGTTTTAGTATAAATTTTAACCCCGAATGACCCGACTTTGTTTGGGATTTCTATAGGTTTGTTTACGTAAATTAAAGGGTATGAAATACGCTTTATTACGGTTGTAATCATAAAGAAAACGGGATTCGTAACGAAAGTTTTTCCAAGAAACGTGAAGGAATGGTTACTGACCTTCCTATTTGCGAAGGCACGTCGATACTGAAAGAGGAGGCTCTCCTTCTCGCTTCGGCTTGACCACCGTCATTAGCCAATCGCGAGTAATCAGTGTCCAAATCTTGCAAACGGGCCGATTTGCGGCTCTCGAGAAGCCGGACTTCTTCTAATTTCTTTTTGAGGTCGATCACTTGGTTGACGTTGGGGTTTTGCGAACCGGGTTCGACGGTCAAGAGCACTTCGTCGATTTGAGGACGGTGGTGTTTGACGCGACCGGACACTTCGCGACCACTGAAAGTCACGAAGACTTTTTGACCCGGTCTCAGTTTGACGCTGGTGACGTTTTGAAAACCGGGACCGATCAAGTCCGAAGATTTGTATTCGTGGGCCGTTTTGTCAAAAAAAATTACCGAATAAAGATTTTCTTTGTCTCCACCCTCGCTTTTGGTAGCTTGAATGACGCCCGGATGGTACAAACCGTCTTGTAAAGGGGCGCATACGCGGGTACCAAGAATGGACCGCTTGGCTAGACGTTTTCCCGTGGACATTTTCGCTCTATCCAAACGAACGGTTTTAAATAATTATGGCTCGGTTTTATATAGTATATGTACCGGAATAAAAACAAGGGTACCCCGAAAAAAAAATTATTTCACAGAGGTATACATCAAATCCACTAACGATATTCTCATCAATCCGTTTTCCTTATTCATTGGGCCGAATATACGTTCTCGAGGCTGAATAAGGTTGAAAAATCGTTTTCACAGTCACTGTTTTGGTTTGGAAAGCAACGCGGTTGAGTTTGAAAATTTGACAGAAGAATTTGATAGAAAAACTGACGCCCGGCTTCCTATGCTATGTACGGAGTAATGATGCCCTTACTAACGTCGGTCGACGACAAAAGCCGGTTCCAACATCAACAAAGCCACGTGACGAGATCGGCGCTTGATTGGACGCCGCTCGCCTGACCTACTTCCCGATTGGAGGATCGGGTAGTCAGGCCTTCGAAAGATACTGCTCAAGCTAGTAAGCGACTTTAGCTTCGGCGCTTTATAGGGCTCGAGCTGTCACCGGCCGTTTGTTCTAACCTTTTTAAAATGGCTTCTACGTTTAATTCTAATAAAAACCCGTTTTAAAACGGCGAAAAAACTTTCAGAAAGTGATTTAGGCTTAGGTTCCTACGCGTATTTCTTAAATTTCGGCGCTGTTCGAATACCGAAAACCTTGTTGCTATGGGGTTTTCCCCGCCGTTTTGTTTACCTTGATTACGTTTAGCGCCGTTCCTCCCCGTGAACGCGGAAATGACGGCTGTATTCGCTATACTCCGCATTTAAATTTGGCGCCAGATTAGCCGCGTTCTTTTGACCGTCATAAAAATCTTTTTGAATTTAAAATTGTATTAAAGTGGTCAAAAGTTTTATTTAGTGGTTTATTTTGGGTCGTCGACCTTGATAATCTTGGGGAGCGGCGATTCTTTAAACATATTTTACCAGCTGATCAACCGCTACCACCATCTATCGCCAATCCTTACTAATTAGTGCTACTCAAAATGTCGACACGATAGGGCATAATTTATAGTTGTTATTCAAAATTTTAGTTTTACATTAAGTTTATTGCTATGAAGACCAGGAAATTTAATTTGTTGATTATAATCTTAGCTGGATGTTTATACCCGTTCGATTTTCAAGTTGCTAACGATGGTATTAATATATAGAGTGTACTTTATAGATTTAAGCCTAATCCTTTAATGCTGTTGAATATGCCTAGTTAGGCTTAGTGTATGTAAAGGGTATGTGTGACTTAAGTTAGCGGGTCTTTTGAATTGTGGACCTTGAAATTGTTACAAATTACAAATTTTTAAAGCTAAAAACGTGTTCGAAATGACCTTGTTAACACCAACATGTTTTGCATAAATTTGTTTTGATTTTATCTGTGAGGAAATGTGTGGTTCGGTTTTTTGGAAAAAATTTAAAATTTTAATTTAAAGTTTTAAATTCAAAACTATCGAACTACATGTTAGCATGTTAGTTACTTAATTTGTGTTCGTAATTAAAAATTATAGATTAGGTTACTTTTTTATTCTTATTTCTAGAATTATCATGTTTTTATTTCCAATTTTTCTTCTTTATAATTTTCAGATGTGCTATTATGCAGGCAATGTGGCTTCGACATCGTAGGATCTAATCATATCAAGAATGTATTTTCCAAAAACTCTCTGAAGCACAGATACCTCTCAGTTTTAGGAAATCCTAAAACTTTGGTTCAAACCCTGAAAAATTCACCAGGTGAGAATTTTTCTCTTATTCCTTTTGCTGTTGATGCTATGATATTTCTCAAGAAATTTGGTGTATAATATTTTATAATCAAAATATACGAAAATCAGGCAGAACGTTTGATGTGATAACTGTATCCACGGCGTTGGTTGAAGGGTTTGACAAAGTGCGTACCCTTAAGTTTATTATTTTGATATTCTTGTACGAAAGAATTTGAAATACGAAAACATCCTTCCCTTTTTTATTTAAAGTTTTTTGAGGAGAACACTTGGTTTCCAGGCTACTCGTGGCAAATTTGCGCTTGCCCAAAATGTCACCAACATTTAGGATGGTATTTTTTGGTTTTTATTTCATTATGGATGGCAAAAATGTCCTTTATTATTTCCCAAAATATACCTCAAAATGACCCGCTTCAAACATTTGATATGATAAGTAGCGATATCTTTAAATAGAGCTTTCGTATCGTAAGTTATCTCAGATAAAGTAAAAATTAAGCAACAATGATGAAATGTGACACCAAAATTACATTTAAAGGCAATATTTGCGATTTCGAGAGTTCCTTAAAAGTTGCTTAGCAGACGACGTTTTCCAACTTAAGGGCAGATTATTTTCAATGGGGTTCATCTTCTTAAGAGGTAACTCGAGTCACGAGCTAAATCTAGGGGCTCGTTCTCAAAGAGATAGTCTGTCAAAGGGGCTATCCGTTTCATCTTGGAGGAAGGATATTATTACTGGAGTAGTATCTACCATAAATCTAATACAGAGCAATTGTTCACTTCAGCTGCCACGTGAAAGACCTGTGGCTTCTAGATACAAATAATTTTAAAACTTATCCACTAAGGTCAAATCTGCTAAGCTCGTGAACGGAATGTAATGATTAAGTAAATATTGCTGTTTTAAAGGGACACAAGCTGAGCCAGCGAACCCAATATTTCGTTAAACATAAAAGATCAAACATTACATTTAATGTTGTGGTCTGTACTCGATTCGACCCACTTTTCTACGAAATGGTTACAGCTTGATTGAGGTTACTTAGATGGTTTCTCTTTTAGCCACAAAAACTCGGTATTCCTATGAAAATGGCTATGCTAAATTTTAAATTTACCTCTTGGAAAAAAGGGGAAGCTTTAGGGCTACAGTATTTTTGTTTGGGAAAATGTGGGAAAGTCGAGGAATTTGAAAATCTGTTCTAAAAAGACCGGGAATGTTTTGATGAATTTCCATATCAATACTTACGTGACTTTTAAGTTATACCAAATTTTCTTGTGGGAAAAGGGGACGCTATTGGGACCAATTTAGACAAGAAAAATTATTTTAGATGATCAGGAATTTTTAATTTCCCTAGTTCCGTCATAAAATTGGCAGTGGCAAGCATTTTTGCATTTCATGGGAATTACACCTTTTTGGGTTTTGGTTTTTTTAAAGTTTTCTATTATTTTTTGTCATAAGGATATTTAAAGATTCGTCGAAATCCGAGAATGATAGGGCTGATTTTGTGGCTTTAATTTTGAAACATCACATACAAAAAAAATGTAAGTTTTTGATTTAAAATCAATTGGGAATAATTTTTTAGCCAGTTTATTGGTTTTAAAGCGAAAATAACCTCGATATTTCCTGATTTATTGAAACTAACCTCGTGATAAGGTGTTGGGATTTATATTAGATTAGATAATCGCGATTTATATATATAATTAACACTGATAAAGAGAGAATTTCTCACTTATGTTTTTAGATGCCGAAACTTTGATTAATATCAATCAGGACAGGTTACAAACGTGACGAGTACTAATTTCTCGTATATCAACGCAAAATTAGTTCATCTCTTGTCAAATATGCCAAAAAAATTACTAATTAAAATTAAGAGAATTTATATATAAATATATTTAATAAGCTAAAATTGAAAGAAATTTAAAGGTGTAGTGCAGCCTAAAACTATTTTTTACTGTTTTTTGAAAGAGCTCAAAAAAAAATTATAATTACATATTTAAATAATAAAATTGACAATGAAAATTAAGGAAAATTCTTATGATTACTGTTAGAAAATTAAAATTTAGGAATCTAGTACCCGTTATATGGTCTTAAACCACCATTAAAGAACATATTTTGCGACAAACATTGCCTTATTAAAAGAGCAAGTGATATTCTACCGATATACCTCATCCTACTTCACTAGTTATTTTTTTACAACTAACTAGCCTCAGAAATTAGGCTTAACAATAACTAACTCTTAATTTAAATAATCTCAACTCAATGTGGGAGACGTCCCTAGGACCTTAAAAACGAGCTCAAGCCTCAAAAATTAAATTTTACGGGAAACAGTGAATGAATACTCGAAATCACGGGCCATGCGGTTTCACCCGGTCTTTACTGTCAAAGCCCACGACTGCTACTTCCTTCCTCCTATTTACTTCTGGAGATTTCTAGCTTGTTTGTTTGAGTTTTTATTTTTACTAATGAATTAGGGAATTGATAGAAAGTTTTGGTTACAAAGAATGGAAGCGTAGTTCCAGAGGCTAAAGCTTTATTCTTAGATTCTTATATACTTGAATGAGTTCGTGGTCAAACAGAATTTTCCCTTCAGAATCACGATATCAATAAATAAAAACTACATATATATTTTTTTTTCGTAAGGATTTTATTTAATTTTTTGAAAAGTGTATGATGCACTTTTGTTCTTCGGTAAAAACAATTATTTACAAATATTTAATTTTGTTTGCGAAGTTATAGACTTTATTCCGTGCACTTTTTAATGTTGTATGGGGTGACATCACGGACACGCGTGCTTAATCGTTAGGTTTCTCGCTTCCTTCCCCCTAATTTGACTTTCTCGTAAGTCAAAAACAATAGCGACGGATAAAGTCTATAGGGTGATTAAGGGTGTTGACATTAACATTCATCTTTGGAAGCCCATTTTTAAAATTGAGCTAACAAATTTTTATATTTATATACTTTTTTAATTTTACTTTTGAACCTAATGGTTTTGTTTTACTACGGCTACAAATTTTAAGTAATGATAGAAACACCATAATTGATTAAATTAATTACTGAAACCATATTTACTTTTAATAATAATATCTTTAAACTTGATATGAAATTAAATTTTACGCCGTTATTAAAAAAAACTAAATTTTTAAATACTCGGAAGCATTTTGTCACGGCAGCTTTTTAATAGCGATTTTTAATTAGCCGATACAACTCTACGTCCAACCATGGGATCATAGTGCTGACTTAGAACGTGATTAATAATAAATTTAAAATTAAAGGTAGTTTTTTCTGAATTAGATACTTTAAAGAAACCATATATAATAGTGACAGGATCGTAATTGATAATATAAAATTGTTTTAAAGTCGACGATTATATCGTAGTAATTAATTTTAAGGCATATGTTAACTATATTTCCGTTAGATGATACTCGAATTCTATTTGAATTGCGTAAGATATCGATGACACCCTTTTGGTCAGCGTATCATTATTAGGGATTAATAATTTTACATAATGCGCAATTACCGAACTTTTATTTTACAATAATGGTGTTTTCTATTATCCTTAATTTTTAATATAGTTAAAACCAAAAGTCTATTAACATTAAATTCGAATTACGAGAATAGGGATTAATAATTTAAAAAAATTGGGGCTTGTCAATCAAATGATTAATTTTATTATTTAATATCAATTATAATAAACTAATTAACCCACAATAACTATAAAAAAATAATTGGAAAAACAACCTAGCATTCTAAAAAATAATTCCTACAATTTTGTCATATTTAATTGCTACCCAATAATAGCAAAATAATTACAATTTAAATTAAAAAAAATGTAAAAAACGTTTAAAAATTACGTTTTTTAATTTTTACACAATAACTTCTTCAAGCCTTTTAAATTGTATATATAAAAAGTGCCTAAATATATTTTTAAATAAATTAAAAACTTAGTTTACATATATTAGAAACAAAAAGTGCGATCTTTTTTTTTTTGTACATTGAAAGTAATAACAATTTCCGTCTAAATTGTTCTTGAGGCGTCTAGTCTATAAAAGTTAAACAAAACTATGGGCGTTTTTAAAAAAATTCCAATGCATCAAATTTTTAAAATTATAACGGTGCAAAAATATCAAACCGGGATTTTTTTTTTTTAATTTTAATTCAACCTAGGATTAGTAATAAATAGCACCCCTCAAAAGGAGTCCAAGTTTCTATTGACCAATGTAATTCAAAAGAGTGAGAACGTATTCTATCGGCTATTCAAATACCCCCTCCCGTAGAGTAAAATAGCCTTGTGGTAATGGTTAAAGTAAAGACTAGTATTAACTAGTGAACAAAAACAAAATGGAGCTAGTGGCCCCGTCCTTCAAGTGTAATTTTTATGGTACCCTGGTGTCCAGGTAAATTTTTTAGGGTAACCCAAAAATATTTGGGAGCCATAGATTACATGGTTACCCCTTATTTACAAATCTGTGTCTCTAAATCCACTTTATTCGAATCCAGTTGTAGGGTTCCCTGTTTCGATTCCCCGCCAGTGCAGTTGTATTATTATTATTTAATTAAACTCCATTATAAGCAGATTTAAAAATAAATTTAAACGTAATGGGGATCAGCGAAACCTTTCTTTTACAATTAGTTTTCTAACAAAGCTTTTAGGTATTACAATTTTAATAAATCTCTAATTGTAACATCGCTAAACCTTGGTTATAAATCCTATTGGCTTACTTGACTTATCAAAGCCACCAATAAGCCTCTTCGACGGAAGAAATGGGATCCATCAAAGAAGCTTTTAGCAAGATATGCAAAGACTGCAATTGTTGGCCTTTTTTTCCCCAGAAACTTAGACTCTTGGTCAGGAGTGGTGAGTTTAAAAACTACTCCTGGTTTTAACACAACCATTAGAGTTAATTAATAAAACAAAAACGCTGGTCGACCTTTACCTAATAATACTTAAAGTGAAACTGTCACCATTTTTTTCGAAGTTCTATGGATTTATTTTTGGTTTTTTCTTACAATTAAAAACCCATTTTAAAAATTTTACACCTCTGGGTCCTCTGGATTGACGCGTTTTTAAGGATCCTGAAAATTAAAATTCCAAATTTATATATTTTTTTTCTCTTCCAATATTTGACGTAGTTTTGTTCTAGAAAGTAATTAACACTAATTTTCATACGAAAGGTAGTACTTTCTGGATTAAGTATTTTCACGAAATAGTAAGCAACTCTATCACATGCCAGAACGCTCGAGAATCAACTGTACGCTCAATAATTGCCACGAAACCATAGTGGTGACGTAGTATTTCCGGGAATTCTATTTGTTGCTTATGGAAAATCTGTGACAGCTTCACTTTAATTTTTTGCTGATCTTCATAAATAATGTTGTTGTTTTTTATTAATCAATTTTGCCACTAATCTATTTTTTAAATCACAAATATCTTTTAAAGAAGGGATTGTAATAATTTTGTTTGCATATTTAGAAGGGCAGTGTATAACAATACAATATTCTATCAGGATCAAAATTTTATCAAGTTTATTAATAATTATTATTGAATCAATACCTTAATTAGTTTAGAAACGTTGTATTTAAAGTATTCAGCACCGATATATATTTTAAGTTACAACGTTTTCCACCTATCAAGCACCATTTCAGCCCTTAGTTATATTCAAAGTCCAACCATTGTTTCAATTTGAGGTAAATCATATTTTTGTTACTTAAAGGGATAGTACCACATTTTTTTATTTTTTTATTTGAATGGGTAGGGGATGCTTTAAGCAGGATTTTTAGATTATTGGGGAGGTTAGATCCACTGACTTAAAACCACCCACGAAACGTTTCAATATGTTCTTCTTATGTCATCTAGTGTCGGTATATTAATAAAATGTGTCATGTAATGAAGAGAAATTTTGCGCCTGGGGCTCAAATTATGCCATTTATTTTCTATATATAACTTGATCAAACATTCATTGCACCCTCGCTCAGGGGATTACTTTAAATCAGTGCACCAACAACTAAATAGCCGTGCCCCTCTCCTCAATCCGGCCCAGTGTCTACATTTAAGTGTACTTAAAACATTCTTGGATGTTTCTTAGTATTTTGCTATGAAAACTTAAATATTAAGAGTAGCATACGCTCTGGAATTTGCCCCTTTCCGTCATGCGCATAGCCTATCTTTGACTGTACAATTTGTTACGGTCAATGTCGTCTGCTAAGCAAGTAATGAATGCGACTTTAAATTCGCAGATAGTCCCTAGCTCCCAACTGTTGTGGTATAAATACGCACGCCCCCTATTCGCCAAAAAAAAATTGCCACTTTGCCCAGGGACGGAAATAAATTTTTCTTATTGGACAAATGTCGAGTAACCCCCCTTAAAAATTCAAAAGTTATCGGACATTTAACAAAATTACCGGACAATGCTATATTTCTTGTATTGAAAAGTACTTTTTTTTATCGGACATTTGTCCAGTGACCCCCTCTTAAAACTAAAAAGTTATCGGACATTTGGAAAATTTATCGGACAATGACCAGTGACTTGTGTTTATTTCCGTCCCTGACTTTGCCAGTTTTTTTGCCACCCTTGTTAAAGAATTTTACCATATTTACATACTTCATGACATTGTGACTTGTTAAGAATTATAACTAAGAGTTTTTAATAACTAAGCCTACATTTATGATTCAAATATTTTATTAGTTATCATTAATTCTTCATTTGAAAGCACCGAGAGATTTGACTAACTAGCTCGTGAGCTCATAAAATTCACAAGAATTTTGTTTTTGGTCAATTTCTACTGAAAATTGTATTTTATATTTTTGCTATGAATGACCCTTGCACAACGAAAAAGTTCATAGCAGCCCACATTTTTACCAGATCGTGGTACTATTCCTTTAAGAAACGTGACGTTTATTGATAGACGTCATCCAATGTCACACTATTAACTCGAAAGATCCCATATCATTTGGTCACCATTAGTTACGTAATTGATTAAAGATATTGTCATGCCGTAGTTCATTAATCAACACACTATTGGAATAAGAATACCCCTATTGAACAGACTAAGCATTGATAAATTACATTATTACATCAAAGTAGGGTGTGCTTTTTGGGTGGCTTGATAGGCTATTGGTATTGAAGTATAAAGTCTTATTTTAAATGTGTTTAGAAGGGGTATCTGTAAATCACATTTTGGCATTGTTTCTTTCAGTTATTTTTACAAAATATCGTTTCAAAACTTCAAAGATATATTTTTCAATTGATATTTTGGTATTTGGATTTTTGTTTTAAGTTTATTTTTTTAAATAAGCGCGTTGAACGTTTTCGACCGAAATATTCATTGTGACGTCATGTATACGCGTGGTCACCGGTTAAGAATAGACTTAATGACGTCACGATTGCCATATTCCAAGTACATTTAGATCTAGATTCTCGTTCAGGTACCTTATACTGAGTTTAAAGAGTATATCATATAATTATTATCCTTTTAAACATAATGTTCACATTTAAAACGTTTTTTTTTTTTTTATTTTGTTTTTGGGGGTAGCGTATCTTCAAAACAAATCTTAATTTTTGGGATTACTTTCCCCGTATTATCCTAGCCGTAGCTTTGGGTAAGTTAAGTATTATTTCGAGTTTATAATCTTCAAACGATTCCACATCACTTGACTAAAACGCACAATACTAAGAGTTTCATTTTTTTTGTTTTGCACAAACACTAAATTATTTAAATTTTCTTTGCTTTGGCATTATAAAAATGTTTTTGTTTAATAAGGGATCTAATAATTTAAACGTTTCTTCTGTCATGATTGGCCCGTTTTCGTTCCTCGTTATGCCATCTACGTCTCCTATGCCAGTGCCTGTTAAAATTTTAAAATTACTAGTATTTTGAATTTCGAAATTCAGTGTATTTCAGTTTAATTTGGCAGCACGAACTTCATTCACCGGATTTGTCTTCTAAAGCACTCTACTCATTAGAACCAGGCGTGCGTCGCGCGAGCTTGTCAATGAAGTCGCCAAAATGCGACGATATTCGCCCAACGATTTTAAGCGATCGTTAAAACGAGACGGATTGTCAAAATGCTACATAACGTTATAAAACAATTGGCCAAAGCGACGCAACGCCATACAAACTATGGTCGAAATGCAACGCAACGACCTAAAACGATCAAGTGTGAACGTTGCTTTAGACGATTAGCAAAAACGACACATCGCCAAAACGCGACGATAACGCAAATAAACGATCGGCAAAACACGACGCCTTACTATAAAACCAGAGAAAAATAGTAAATTTTCTCATAAAACCCGTTGGCAAAACGTGACGCAATGCTATTAAACGATTGGCAAAACATGACGCCACGACATAAAATGAAACCCGACGGCTATTAAACAGGCCAAAGCGACGCAACGCCATACAAACTATGGTCGAAATGCAACGCAACGACCTAAAACGATAGACAAAACGATCAAGTGTGAACGTTGCTTTAGACGATTAGCAAAAACGACACATCGCCAAAACGCGACGATAACGCAAATAAACGATCGGCAAAACACGACGCCTTACTATAAAACCAGAGAAAAATAGTAAATTTTCTCATAAAACCCGTTGGCAAAACGTGACGCCACGATATAAAATGAAACCCGACGGCTATTAAACAGGCTAATTTGTAGAGTGCTTTAGAGGTAAATGGTAAAAAAGTTTGTCGAGCGGCCAAATCCAGGTGAAATATACTGTAGTTAATCACAAAAGAGTGAAACTTTTACAAAAGTTGCCATTTATTCAACAGGTTAAATTTGACTTCAATTGTTAAACGATGGGGTTTGTGTATGGAATCACTTTTCTATCTGTTCAGGTTGATATTTAGAAATCAATTGGTTTTTTCCCCACATTGGTGTGCGGGTTGTGCCACCTCCCTCTTTTTGTGAGGTCCTCAATTTTTTTTTCAAATTTTTCCAACCTTCTCCTTATCTGCTAATTTTTACGCAGCACGGTTACTGTTTTCCTATACTAAAATTGGTCAGCCCCTATAGATTATGGTGATGTTACTTAAAGAATATTTGAAGGTTCTAAAAAATAATAGACCAACTCCAAGATAAATACATAGCGATATTTGTCTTTACTTAAAAAGTTAAGAAGTATAATTGAAAACTTCACATTTAAAAGCCCAAAAAAGTTTCACTCTCTCTTTAGATTATATTATTCACCTAAAATTGTGCGGTTTTGTCGTTAATATACCGTAATCTCTTCCAAGTCTATGTTTATTTTCTTTTCCTGTAATGTAAAAAAGATTGAGTGTTAATAATTACGTCTATAGCAGTGTTCCAACCGCGTTTCCATTTGTGCGATGAGGAAGCGACTTTGGCATATTTTAAGTGGCAAAATATTTGATTACCTTCTGGTTTATATCTTATTGAGCAATCTCTGGAACCTTTGCAACTTCTCAGCCTGTTAAGTAATTTATTTAGTTCCACTCTCGTTCCATCGTCCAGTTCGTTAAAAACGTTTTTCAACTGAAATGAATATGAGAAATATTAAGGTCCTGGGTAAATGTTAACCCAAAATTTGAAATTAAACCAACAAAAGGCCGAATGACATATCATTGGGATTTTTTCAGTTCATGCTTGTTTAGTATATTTACTTGATAAGGATCAATTCTCAAATTGTAGTACGATTGAAAGCCCGTGATAAACTCGCAATACAGGAAATTATGAGTGTCATTGATCGTTCTGGCGCACCAATAGGTGTTGTTGTTAGAATTTTGGCAAAAGCAAAATGGTCCGCCTGTAGTCAAAATGGAGGTAAGAAATGTATTCGAACGTGAATACTCGTATAATAAAGAGACTGATACTCACTAGTCCATCGCGGTGGTGTTTTCCAATGATCGTTGTTGTGCGAGAAGCAGTTCATTTTTTCGATATTGCAAGCCGTGTGTTCGAGTTTGGCCTTTCGTCTCATTTTCCGTTCCCTCTTTTTCATCTTTTCATCTTTGATCCTCTGCCTTTCTTCCCTCAGTCTGTTGCGTTGCTCGACCCGTTGTTGGTATCCGAAATCGTTGGTATCCTCGAAATCGCACGAGCAGTGAGGGTTCTTGTTGGGTATCGGGTCTTCGTCGGTCAATCCGTTGGAGTAAAATCCATTCGGTCTCTTCCTCTTCAAGTGTTTTCTTACCCCCTTCAATTCTCCCAACTTATTTTGAAATTTCTTAATGGTCATGTCCAGTTTTTCCTTCTTTTCTCGCCATAATCTCGGATCCTTGTAAACTCCCTCGGGGCAGGTGATGGTGCTGTTGGCGTAGACGACGCATCCGGCTACCATGACGGCGCCGTTCGAACTTTTGTAAGGGAGTGAACGAACGGTGATGGAGTGCTGTTGAGTTTCCTTTGGGCTTTCTTCGTCCTCATCGTCGGTTAGTGACGGATTATCTTCTTCTTCGTCCCATTGTACGATGTCCTGGTATTCGTCAGATTCTCGGTCAGTGGGTTCATTCTTAAATAACACAAATGCAGCTTGTAAAGGTAGAAAACCTTAAATTCCATTATGTTCTGTAGAGCCCCTTATAAGGCTTCTGCCGAATGGCTGGTCAAGGTCGTTTGTTTATATGATATAATCTTCCATTGCTCATTTGATACCCAAGAATACATGAAAAATATCTAAATGAACAAACAGTTTAAGCCCTATATATGCTCTTTAGTACCGAGAAACCAATGGAAGGCCAGACAAAATAATCATTCAAGAGGGTCTTTCAATAGCAGATGGTGCCTTTAACTAATTTTATAAAATAGCGCTCGCATATTTATTGGCGATCAATACTTGATACACTGAATCGGATACTGGATTCCCGAGAATATCCAGGTTAGATGCATTGAAAATGGTATCTATTACCTCTTCAGTAGTGTCTTCGGTGTCCCTCTTAACTCTGGCACCCAAGAATACTGGTTTGAAATCTGGAGAATATAAATTACGTTGTTCACATATCTTCGAGCAGAATTATATAAATTTTTGAAAAGGCATACCTTTTCCCAGGTGATTTTTAAGGAATCTTCTTTGCAGTCGTCTTTCAACTGGATCCATTCTGATTTTATGTTTCCCGTAAGCGACGATCAAATCGTGCTCTTCTTGGCGCCGTTTCATCTCGGCGAAATCGGCGTAAACCTCTCCATCGTCGTTGTCCGAATCGGAATTGCCGTAAGGATAGTTTGAACAGACGCAATTGTTTTTGCCGCGTCGGAAAGAGCCGTGGCATCTCTTCTTGTGCCATCGTTCACCGTCAAAGAAGCATTCCCATTTCTGCCACGGGCGCCAAATATCGAATTTCGGGGGAAGAATAGTAGAGAGGATGTTTTTGTTATTCTCTATTTTTCAACCACTGCCTTGGACAAAAAAAAAAAGTTTCTTCCCGTTCCCTTACTTGGAAAGGTTGACAAGGCGATTTATACTCCAGTTGCTGACATTCTTGGGCTAGAGAATCCTCGTTGTTCAGTCTGTTGTGGGGTGGAATCGGGGTGAAACCAAATTCGCGACTCACTTTACTGGAAAACATTTTTGACTATTTGAAAACTTTTTTTTCATATTCTCCCCCTATATAATGGCTAAAGCTTGTTGCCATCTTGGAACCGACACCTTTTCCTATACAGTAATGCCGTTTTTAACCAAGAAACCGAACGGTTCCAAGACTAGACATCGTTGTTCTCTTCTAACGCTCTCGTCTAAAACTCCGTGCAAGCCTACTGGCGATTTTTACATTTTCTAGACTCTGTAAAAAAATGTTTCTTACCCTCTTTCGATCAGGAAACTATCTCTCCATTGGCGAGCCTTTCTCGAGTCGCCTGGTCCACCTCTTTAAAATTTATAACCTTGTCAGTGCGGTCTTATTTAGAATAAAAATTTAAAGACGTACAGTGATACGTTGTATGCATCCATTATAATTGGCAAAAATGATTTGCCGTCCATATGCTCGGGTACTTCCACGCCCGCGATGTCTAGAAACGTTGGCGCAATGTCCACGTTGAGAACAATCTTGTTAATTCTGAATGAAATTCAAGGAATAATTTATTCCATGTGAATCTAAACTTAATTTTACTATTAAAGTAACTTACTGTACTCCTTGTGGAACTTTGGGACCACGTACGTAAAACGGTACTCTGACGTCAAACTCGAAGGGCATCGATTTTCCTTTGACCAGTCCGAACTGACCCAAATGGTAGCCGTGATCGGAGGTGTAGAAAATGTAGGTGTTGTCTAGTTCGCCCAGATTAACCAGTTCTTGGTACAACTGTTTTCAAAAGAACAGATTAAAATTATCAAAATTGTTCTCGCGTTTAAACCGGATTAAATTCGAGAATGGAAATACTTAATAGAATCGCCTACTAACTCTTCCAACCGTATCGTCGATCGATTGCAACGTTTGCAACCGTTTAGTGTGCAAAACGTCCGTGAATTTGACGTGAATGGGTTCCATCTTTTGAGTGTGTCGCAATATCCATTGTTTGTCTGGATTTGGGGCGTAATTCCAACTTGGCGTCCTGTAGACGATAAAAAATATTAAATTCGAATTTCCATATTATAAGACAACCCAATATCGCGGTTTACTTATACACAATTACAACTTTGGAAGGAAAACACATTCTCACAGTAAACAGAGGTTTCTTCTGGAAATTATGTTTTTTCTAAGTTTGTAATTCAGTATAGTCAAGATGAGACCGGCTTATTGATGTATTGAACATAATTATCTTGCCTGTGTGTCGTTATATTGTGAAACATGTGCTGGTATTGAGGGGCTGAATCTTCTGGACCATGTGGGGTTGGGAAGGACATAACCATCATGACTGGTTTGTTGACGAAAGACTGTTTGGATTGGCGCAAGAAGGCGATACTGTCATTTGCAATCAAGTCTGGATAGTAATCCAAGAGGTAGTTGTCGCCGTGCTTGATTCGGTTGCCGTTAACGTTGATGGTATAGTTGTAGAAACGCGAATTGCGAACCAAACCGGCCCATTCTCTCCAACCCGGAGGAATGTATGAGCCGTTGTATTCGTTCAAGTACTTGCCGAAGAAAGCTGAAATTAGAAATTTACAAATTAGGTTACAAAACCCACTGCGTGGTATATTTTTCCGTCCACAATTATACTTGTATTATATATACCTGTTCGATATCCGGCATTGTTGAGATAAGTCGCGAAGGTATTCGGTTCGTGTTCCTGTTGCCAGGCGATGGAACTACAGTTGTCATTGTTGGTGTATACATCGTGATTGTGCACGTACAATCCCGTTAACAAAGAACTTCGAGATGGGCAACACATAGGGGTCGTGACGTAAGCGTTGGGAAAGTGGGCTCCCCCCACTCCTAAAATCTTCAACGTCTTGGGCATGAAGCTCATAGATCCTAAGTGTTTTAGCCGTGAATTGAAAGTTCATAATCAAATAGAAAGCCTGGTTCCTTCCCAGACACTTACCCAATTCGATATCTTGGTCATCGGCGAGTAATAGAATAATGTTTGGTTTCTTTTCTTTTCCTATAGACGCCGACTTGCGTGGATATTTCCGCCGAGAATTGTTCTCCCAGAGCGCGTACTTGCTCTCCTCACTGTCGTAGTACGATGACAGTGAAGGATAGGAAGCGGAACCTGGCACCGAGGCAGTCCCTCCATTCGTATCCCCGTTATTCGGTTGATCCGGAAGAGGAAGTGTTCCTTTCCTGGCTCCTCCATTTCTTTGATTGTTTCGTCTCGAAGATGTCACGATGACCACGTTGGAATGTAAGAGGACGACGTTCAACAGGATGAAGGAACAGAATACCGTCGGACCGCGCATAATTTCCCGAAGGAATCCTGCAAATATTCAATAAAGGAGGAAAATTAAGGTGAGTCTGATTTTGCATACTTTATTTCTCTAACGTTTTGAAGTGTATGTTCTTAAAAATCAAAGATTACGGTATAATTCGCAAATATATGGTAATAGAAACACATTATACGGTTTATTATAACCCAGGAACTGTAAAAATACCTGAAAATTTACAAACGCAAACCATTCGTTTCAGAGAAATAATATTAGACAAAACAGTAACGTCTAGTGGTACGAACTATACTCAAGTTTGTTCTCGAACAGAGACAAAGGAGAGTTAGTCTTAATTTTGTCCTTGGTAATTAACAATTTCCTAATTAGTAATGAAACAGTATTAATTAAGCAAATATAGTTTGTTTACGTATTTCACGCCAAATTGCTACAAATATTAAACGCGGAAGGGAAATAAACCGACGTCACGCCAAATTCCAAAGGTATTAGAGAAATTAATTTCTAGGGTCAAGTGTCAATGAACGTTTTAAAGGATTATTTTCGAGAAAAGTTATTTTTCAGTACTTAGTAATAGAAATGTGCTTGATGAAATTGCGCGAAGGTTTATAGGATTTAATATTTTTTTTAAAAAAATACGCATATTACACTGAGGGGGGGAGGGATTCATCCACTTAAACCTTAATCCCCATTTCTGATTATATTGCGGCACGCTCCACTTTACGTAATTGTCTTAAAAGTACCTCAATCCATTACCGTACTTCCAAGTTTTAAATTCGGTTTAATTTTCTCGCCACGCTTACGCCGCAAAACACTTATTTTTTTTTTTTTCCTTCGCAAAAACCCTCATTTAACTCAATTTGAGTCCGCGACTTTTTAAGATCTCCAGAAAATATTCTCAAAAAGAAAATCCAATTTGAATTCATTTCCCCGTAAACTTTCGAAAGTTAAAGCTACAGTCTTAAAGGCGTAAAAGACGCGGTAACACTTGACCTTAAATAAACGGAATTGTCCTTAAATGTATATTAAATAAATTAAATAAAAATAGACAATTAACTTAATCGCTACTGCTGTCATTTTACCCCTGGAATGCAACTACACTTAAAACTATCTGATCTGCCAATATAGTATAAGGCATAAGATATATAGTAAACCAGTGATATTTCCCGAAAATAAAAGATGCTAGATAAAGCTATGTCAATACATATCTTTAAATTCATTACATTAACCAATCATCGCTATGCCAAGGAACGTTTTACAGGAAGGTATCAAATTTTGTGTCAATTACTTGACGATTTTAACTGTTTTATATAGAAATAACCGATTTAACATTACATTTTAAGATATAGTTCCGTTGATTTATAAGAGCAAATGTTTGTTATCCTATCTTAATCCATTAAGAAGTACCCTTGATTTGTTTCGTCAATAGGCTGTTTATATTTCGGTTATTATTTTTACTTTCTAAGGCTGCAAAGTTCCTATAATTTCTATAAAATCATATTTTTAAAAGTATCCCAGATACTCCAATAATTTCAAAAATAGTCCTATAAAATCCTATTTTTTTGGACTTTATCTGTAAATTTTCAGAACCATGAAGACAAAAAAAATCTGAGTGGTTCTATATTTGATTTAAAATAGTAACATTTTTAGGCTAGCCCGTATAGTAAGGTTTAAGGTTAGTTTTAGTAAAATGAAAAAATAATTAGATGCTAAAACTGTTAAAATTAACTCTGTTTCTTCTACTATTTCCCTTTTATTACGGTCTAAAACTAACCATATGAAACTATAATTTCGTAGAAAATGTCCTATATAATCCTATAATTTTGCCAGAGGAATCCTAATTTTCCTATTAAAATTTTCTGTTAACGGCTTGAAGCCCTGAATTATCGATGCAGCACAGTTAAGTTTATAAATTTCTATAAATTTGGTTTTAATCTCGATTATCCTGTTAAAGGGAGGACAAGAGTAGTTTTCAGTGGGTATTTATGGACGAAATTGAAGGTAATTCTCTAAAATTCTATTGTTTTTCTTTTTCACCCTCCCTTCAAGACGACCTATATATATATTTCGTATAAAGAAGTCGGGCTTTTGGTGGTCTCGAAAGTTACGAGAGTAAAATAGCTTTAGTCGTCGCATTAGGGACGTCAGGCAACAAAAAAGGCGAGCATAATCCAATTTGGGGGGGGGGGGGCGAAGGAGGCGGAGAGAAAAAAAGTTAAAAAGACAAGAGGTCGAGAGACAAATTACCTATGAGTTTACTTTGATGCCAACTTTTAGGGGTGTACAGTACGTAAAACGAGGAAATTCAGGCTCTATGTTGTATATTTTTTCTTGTAGCATCGCCTCGCTTTCTCATTGACCTTGTTTTACTCTATCGACCACTGTTAATTACAACACATCTTTAGTCTCGATGCCTTTTTCTCTTTGAACCTAATATATTCACGGTATTTGCTCTTGTAGAAAATTTACACAATTTAAGATAACTCTCCGGGATAATTTTTAGTAAAAAAATTATTTGAAATTTTACCCCCATATGATAAGCGTTACACCATCGACATTTCTACTCTAATTACATATTCATCTCGCAATACACCTAATTATATGACATAATTATACAATAATTAAAATTATAAGTACGCAATATAAAGCCCTGAATGCCGATATAATTTTTTTAATACCGACCGCGTAGCGAACTACGGCGAGAACTTCATGGTAAAGTCTAAAAAAATATTTCCCCATAGATACAAAAGTATAAATGCAACGCCTGACTCAATTCGGGCCTCGTTGCAAATTTATAATCTTTAGAAATTGAAAAAAATTCACGGGGATGTTTCTACATTCGAGTGACGTCTGTTTTACTTTTCATTTCAATGAGCTTACACAGAATAAGGGAATTAATCGACTTTCCCATTGAAAAAAAAAAAAAAAAAAAAAATTGGGTAAAAACGGTACAAATTCGGAAATACCAAGAGAAGTTGGACCAATTAGACCGAAATTTAAAATGTCGTATAGAGCTTAATTGGCATACTTATTTTTAATTATTAAACTTGTGATAATGATTATAAAGATTGTTTGGGGGGTATATCGACTTGTTTTTGGTTGGCGAAAAGCTTGGAGGCCTCCTTTTTTTAATTCGATATGAACTTTTATTTAAATAGTGACTAAAAAGATTAACTCGAATGTTGAGAGCTCGGGGGAAATCTAAATAATGTAAGGTATTTTTAGAATATTAAGGAACAAAGATGTAGGCGACAGTCACGAGCAATTTGTTTAGCGCCCTCGTAATGACTCTCGAGTCTCGAAGTCTTTTAAGACTTAACACCGGAGGAAGAACGATCGGTGTATTTTTTAATTCTTCTTTTCTCGACTTGTTTAGTCAAGAATTAATTAATACTCTTATCCCCGAATGCTTTTTCTCTATCTCTTATTGGCCAAATTCCCCGCGGTGCGCGCTGAAAATGAACTATCAACGTTTTAATTAGATCCCTACGGGCTTTTCCATCTTGGATCAAGGCCCGGAAAGAAGAAAAATCACCCGCGGTGTCTGCAGCGCGCTTTTCGAACTATATTACTCAGTCTCGCGTCGACTCTCGTCATTTTAAGAAAATAGCAACTTTAAATTGCCTAACTTAATGCCAAGTTTTTTTTCATTCTTTTTTCGAAGATTTAACTTTGCAAAATACAAAGATTTTAGGTAGATATGTAGTTGTCGCAAACGGCTCTTGATTGAACAAGGGTTTGTAAGTCCTAAATGATGGAAAAGGTTGCAAAATACTAATTTTATAACAATTGTTACTTAAGAATAGCGCTTATCCAGGTAAAGAGAGTTCTTAACCGCTTTTTGTGGTCTAATTATTTTTCTTAAATAGTAAATGAAATGTGGAATTTATTGGTGGTAAACTTTTCCATCGCAAATAATTAAAAAAATATGTAGATAAGTAATTATCGTAATTTACCATGTTTAAATTTCATAGACTATCGACAGTTTCATTGATTCGTAATTACTGCCTGTAATGCATGCGCCGCATAACATATAGGGTAATTATAAAGGAAGCGACAGCGTGGGGCGCCATTTAGCACTCCGTGGTACTATGTCGTAATCTATGGGACCCATAATTTGTAGATAGAACAAAGGAAAACCCTTTTTAGCTATATCTTCATCCCTAACAGGGGGGGGGGGGTGTAGGGTCTTACATTGACAGGGATGTAGTATTTATGTGTGACTTGGAAAAGGGGGCGGAAATCGACAGCCACAATTTTTAATTCCTCCTCGAATTTCATGTCCCGTTCATGCTTATGTTTGTTCTTTACCAGCCACTTTCTGGGATTAGATTTAGGGCGGTCCAAAAGTTAAAGAACATTCATAATATTCAAAAATTAAAGCATATACTAAATTAAGAATGAGGCCATAAATTTCAAAAACCTTAAAATAATTTCATAAACTTTAAAAAAGTTTTCAAAAATTTATACTAACGGGATAATGAAGTCCGAAACTATTTTCCAAAAGCCTATTGAGGTGTGGCTTCCCTTATGGACTTAAACTTTAGCCCCCTTTAAAGTCTCCTTTTCTTGCTTAGCAGACGACATTTGCCATAAAACAATTGTACAGTTTTACAGTTTCAAATCAGACTGTATGCACGAGGGAATGATATTCAAAGATCATGATGTTAGGGCCTTTTAAGGACGATGTATATTTCGACGCGTTTAATTTTAAGAAACGATTAAAGAATTAAACGAATCGTGGGATTAAAATGGGGATAAGGTACGGGTTAAGCAACGAGGTTGTTTTTTTTTTTTTCTAGAACTCGCGGTCTCTTGGAAAACTCTTTTTCGTCTAGACGTTCAGACGCGAGCTTTCTGATCCCGAAAATATTTTGGCAACGGGTCAGTTTTTGGGACGAAAGAGACTTTGGGCTCTCGACGAATAAGAAAACAAAAAAAGTTGTACTTTCGCTTTCGTTAGTAATAAGAGCGAGAAAAATATATCAACGCGACAATCATTATAGGACTACACGTTCCAAGAACGAGTGTCTACATATTCAAAGATATATTTGACTATACAGTAGTACACAAAGATATACATAGGGAATTTCGGTTTTAAATATATCCATATTTTATATTTATTTTTTCGCGCCATAAGAAAAACGAAATTCATCACGTGACTTTGCAGTGAGACTGTCACAGTAGTTTTATCATACTAACAGAAGCCGATGAAACCCTCCTTTGAAGTCTATTACTCCCGGGTCTTTTCTACCGCTCTCTGTATGGGTTATTCTGAAAAGGCGCGATTCGTACGCCTCCTAACGGTAGATGTTTTCGGAGCGAGAGCTCGTCGAGCGAATATCTCTAGCAGCCTTGGAGTTCGTCCAAAAAACGTCGTCGTTTGTGGAGAGAGAGAATTTCCAATCTTCCGTAGACAGGGGGGGATGAAGTAGGACCCCTTCTAACTCGTAAAATTGGGAATTCTACCCATACAGAGAGGAGCGCTATATGGAACATTGGAGTAGTAGACTTCAAAGGAGGGTTTCATCGGCTTCTGATACTATTAAAACGTCATATTCAAAATGTTGTATCTCTGGGTTGACGCGTTCTTAACAAAACTTCATAATTAAAATGTCCAAGTTTAATAGGGAATTATTTTACATTATATAACGTAATTAACGATATGAAAGTTAGGACTTTTACAAAAAAAAAGACCGCGTTAAAGCAACCTTATCGTTGTCAGTTTTTTTTTATTTTATTTTTCAAAACGAGTGCCAAGAGAAGGCGATCTTTGCGCGTTCTAAATTAGTTCCAAGACTAATTTTATTCATTCGAATACCAGCGAAATACCGGCAAGGTTAAGGTCCTCATTACCTGATATTAAGGTATATTAAGAAATGAAAGAGAAAAAAAAAACTACATCGCTGTATATTTAATCAACAGATGTTAAGTATAGTGCTGTAGTAGTCAACATTGACAGACATTAATAATATCGATCAATATAACATGTGGAGTTATAAAGCGTCGGAACCTAAGAGTCGGGATTATTATAAATTTTTCTGTTTTTACATTCATAGAACCTATTTTCGCTACTGATAGAAATCAAGCAAAAGCCCAATCTTAAATTGCCCGTAACTTTTCTCTATGACCTCCTAGGCATAAACTGGTTGCACCATTGGAAAGTAGACGTTCCTTAGATTATTTTAAAATGCATATATTGCGTTTAATTCTAGATTACATATTAGTATTTACATTATTTACGGCAAAGTAGGCCTACATTATGTAAACAATCAAATGGAAACTTAGTAACGTATCTAATGAGTCATATTTTGGAATCAAAATTAATTAAATTAAGAAATACAGTTTTTTAAACTAATTAAATATTACACAAACACTAGTTTGAAATATATATTTTTCACAAAAACCCTTGTTCCCTACACTTTATACTATATAGGAAGGGGTTAGTGCCAGTGACCCTTAAGTTTTCTTATTTAATGGCTTGCTCCCAAGAAAGAAATCATAGCAGCCGCCGCCGCCGAGGGGGGAAAAGGGAATGCATATTCAAGGTATACCGTCTGTCTTTAGATACCTCATGCATGCTCATAATATGGCACACGCATCTATAGTCTATTCCACCTTCAGTTGTCAGATCGTACGAACTTAGGGCCATTAAAGAGAGCCTGAAGGAAAAATTTAAGGCCCAAATATGTTGAAAAACAGTAATACTGTATTAAAAAAAGGTCACTTTCTCCAATGAAATATTTTTCTCCGCTTAATTAATCCAAAATTAAGGTTTAAAGTCAGCGTTTTATCCCCTCTAACTTATTTAAATCGTCCACCATCTTGTTCCTTGTAGAAAAAAAGATACCAGCCAATCAAAATCTTTTGTTAGATGGCGCCACAGTAACGGGATTACGAAAAACATATTTTTGCTCTAATTAATATCGAGTTTTCTAATAGGAAATGTGGCGCCACCTTATGGGGGTTTGCCGCTTGTATATATAACATTGGACTAAAATGACGCGATTTGATTGGCTTGTATCCTTTTCTCTCCGAGTAAGATTCAAAATGGTGGTCGAACTCTTAAGTTCGAAATTTAAAAGTACTTATTTAAATACCGTTTTTTCGTGATAAAACTATTTTAGATTAATATTTTTGTACTAAATAACAAATTTTATGGTCTAAGAAATCTAAAAATTAATTTATCGCATGTTGTACACTTCAGTCTCCCTTTAAATCTATGATAAAAAGGTAGCTTAACTTCGGTCCTACTGCTATCTTGACTATAAAATGAACTTTCCTGAAACTTTGGATTTAGTGACGAGTAAGATTAGTACCGAGTATAGATCTACGAGTATGGCGGCAAAGAGCTTCACTTTTCGCCTTGACATTGATAAATGGTGCTATATATATAGAGAGAGAAGTGGCTTTGAGGGTCCACCTTACTCCGTATAAAATGATGAAAACAACCTTGGGATTCGCGAAAACTTTAATATTTTTCTTTTTATTTCTTATAATAATACTAATATATATAAAATATAGTCAGAATCAGTTTGAAATGTCAGTACGAATACATCGTATTCTTCAGGACCATTTAATCGAAATACCATTCGACCAAATGGGTTTTTGGGCGGTCCCGTTCGACCGATTTTAGCTCAAATAAGCGATCATTTCTTTCCAATTTCTTCGAAATTCCATTCGACCGATCAGGAAATCGACATTAATGTAATGTTTTTTAGGTCTAGATGGGAGAGATTTAACCTAATCTGACCTAGAACATTGATTCCCATTCACCCGAAAACTGTCGTATGGAATAGAATATACAGTTTTCTAATGGAATATACATCTTATTTTGTTCATGAGAGATAAGTGGCCCTATCTTCGTACGTATTGAAATTTCATCCCCGATTCTGACGGTCGGAATCAAAAGCCAAGCGCCCTTAATCTCTACCCCACGATTTCCAAGTCTCGTTTTCCCTTATTAAATAAAATTCTTATTTTTTAAAGTTACGTTTTAAAGGGAGAATGAAAGGCCGAAACAACCTATTTTTAATCGATTAAGAATGCTGAAATAATGAGAAAAACAAAATCTTTGGAAATTGATTATAAAATAACGAAATATTTTTGATGAGTTATATTATTGTTTTTCTCATTATTTTAGCATTCTTTATCGATTAAAAATAGGTTGTTTTGGCCTTTCATTCTCCCTTTAAAGGGCTAGAGTGGCCTTAATGATATTGTAAGGGTGATTCCACGACAAATGGTCACAGCTTGTCAACCCGACCCCCACCGATTTGGCTGAAATTTGGTGTAGGGGGTTTTTACCATCGTAAAAACCGAATTTCCGATTATTTTTGCAATCGGCACAGTAGTTTCGGAGATACAGAATATGGCCATTTCCCGAAATGGCCTTCACCCCGAAAACTGACCATGGCGTAACTTTCGTAATTCTTGACCGATTTTCATCATTCAAATTTCATTTTAAAGCCCATGAAGAATACTATTCGAGTATATCAACAGCATTTTAAATAGCCTTTTCTATATAGCGTATATTAGGGATCAAACACGTTGACCTTTGACCTTTGCTTTAGACCAATAATTTAAATGGAATTTAACCATTTTTTTCGAATTCCCCGCCTGTGATTTACCCGAAAATGATGAAATCCCAAAGTATTATTTCTAGTTCTCGAGATATTCATGTTTTAGTTTAACCCCCAAAAAAGTTTATTTAATTTTCTATCATGTTTTTAATGAAAAATCAATCAGTTTTTGGTTTTTTTAAATTCCAACTCAACTTTCACCTTTAAACAAATATTTTGACTTAGTGCAACATTAAGATTTTCTATTTCACAGAGGATGTTTTCCCGTATAACCCAGCATTCGTCTTTAATTTGTTTCCAATAATTAAATAATTAAATAATTGAATGGAGGATACATAAATGAAATCCAATACAAACTCTTTCTATGAAAATAGTTGAACTTACTCGTCATCATTTAAAACGGTTCTGCAGTAAGCAATGAATGGGTGCAAGGATGCGTGTGAATTTTCACAACGAAAACCTTGCACCTCGTCCTTAACTACAAAGGAGTCATTTTCAGAAAAATCACCAATAACTTAAAAAATTTATTTAATGATTTCAAATAATCTGACTGGGCTTTAGATGTAAAGAGTTTGTATTGGATTTCATTTATGTATTCTCCATTCAATTCCGCTAATTATTATTGGAAACAAATTAAAGACGAGTGTTGGGTTATACAGGAAAACATCCTCTGTGAAATAGAAAATCTTGATGTTGCACTAAGTCAAAATATTTACCCGAAAATGATGAAATCCCAAAGTATTATTTCTAGTTCTCTAGATATTCACGTTTTAGTTTAACCCTCAAAAAAGTTTATTTCATATTCTATCATGTTTTTAATAAAAAATCAATCAGTTTTGAGTTTTTTTAAATTCCAACTCCACTTTCACCTTTTAACAAATATTTTGACTTAGTGCAACATCAAGATTTTCTATTTCACAGAGGATGTTTTCCCGTATAATCCAACATTCGTCTTTAATTTGTTTCCAATAATAATTAGCGGAATTGAATGGAGGATACATAAATGAAATCCAATACAAACTCTTTACATCTAAAGCCCAGTCAGATTATTTGAAATCATTAAATAAATTTTTTAAGTTATTGGTGATTTTTCTGAAAATGACTCCTTTGTAGTTCAGGACGAGGTGCAAGGTTTTCGTTGTGAAAATTCACACGCATCCTTGCACCCATTCATTGCTTACTGCAGAACCGTTTTAAATGATGACGAGTAAGTTCAACTATTTTCATAGAAAGAGTTTGTATTGGATTTCATTTATGTATCCTCCATTCAATTATTTAATTATTTAATTATTGGAAACAAATTAAAGACGAATGCTGGGTTATACGGGAAAACATCCTCTGTGAAATAGAAAATCTTAATGTTGCACTAAGTCAAAATATTTGTTTAAAGGTGAAAGTTGAGTTGGAATTTAAAAAAACCAAAAACTGATTGATTTTTCATTAAAAACATGATAGAAAATTAAATGAACTTTTTTGGGGGTTAAACTAAAACATGAATATCTCGAGAACTAGAAATAATACTTTGGGATTTCATCATTTTCGGGTAAATCACAGGCGGGGAATTCGAAAAAAATGGTTAAATTCCATTTAAATTATTGGTCTAAAGCAAAGGTCAAAGGTCAACGTGTTTGATCCCTAATATACGCTATATAGAAAAGGCTATTTAAAATGCTGTTGATATACTCGAATAGTATTCTTCATGGGCTTTAAAATGAAATTTGAATGATGAAAATCGGTCAAGAATTACGAAAGTTACGCCATGGTCAGTTTTCGGGGTGAAGGCCATTTCGGGAAATGGCCATATTCTGTATCTCCGAAACTACTGTGCCGATTGCAAAAATAATCGGAAATTCGGTTTTTACGATGGTAAAAACCCCCTACACCAAATTTCAGCCAAATCGGTGGGGGTCGGGTTGACAAGCTGTGACCATTTGTCGTGGAATCACCCGTAAGTTAAACCTAATGCGTAATGATATAGATTTAAAATAGTTTAGAATACTTTATAAAACGGAGATGTAATGTGGATAATTTTTAGGGACCCGCCAATATATGATGTGGCTCCAGGAAAGCTCCTCGACTTTTAACCATTTCCGGTTGAGAAATTAAATTACTAGTGAAGGCTGGGGAATACACTAGATATTTGTTAGATTGGGATCTGACGTTCCTTAACCTTCTTCAGACGAGGCGTAATTAGCCGGTTAAATCAGATTTAACCGAAGCCTTCTCAGTTCAATAAACCTCGGTTAAATCTGATTACCATAGGTTAATTATGCCTCGTCTGAAGATGGTATTAAGGAGGTACTCCTACATTAATATCCAACTCTTAAAAAAAGCCTGATTTTTGTCACAAATGTCGTGAAAAGTCATCAGTTTTTTCCAAAATTTTAGAAAAATAGTTTGATAAATAATGCTGTTATGAACTTTAAATTAAAATTTAGTCATAAAATAGTGCACAGGGACGTCGTGTTGAATGTATTTTAAATCATTTGAATCAGAGCTTTAATTTCAAAATTAAGTACTTAATATTAATATTGTGACTTGTATGCAGATATGGGTATATAGATATTTATATCTGTTAGTAACGAAATAATTAAAATATAAAAAAGTTTTGTTGTCCCTAATACCCTTTTCAGACGAGGCGTAACTAGCCGGTTTAATCAGATTTAACCGAGGTTTAATCACGATTAACCGAACCACGGCTAATTTCGCCTCGTCTGAAGAGGGTATAGGTATAACTCTTTAATATTTTTTTCATTTGAATATGTCGTCATTGACTGGTTGGTCTCATTGTGACACTCTTGACAAGTTTAAACTGAAATTATTTGTCTAGGTATGCTTGCGCTTCGAAAATATCTTTTAAGCCGCGATAACTTGTATCTTTGCTTAAGACAAAACGTCAAAAGTGAATAACTTTTCTTGGGACTTTGCCATCGATCTGTCGAGTGAGATTTTTCTTTCTCTTTTAGTTTTTCTACCTTTTTTTTTTTCGTTTCTAATACGAAAATAAAGGGTTTCTGGTCGTGTTTAATGGGGTTTCTAACTTTTTTTATTATTCGTTTTTCGGGCTGCTCCCCTTGGGATCGGTTTTTCATTGATCCTGAAATTTATGGCTCTATGGTCTTTAAAATGGGTCATTGTGTTTTAGAAGTCTTCAAGGGGGTTTCGAATAATATTTATCGTCGTTTAACAATGTTTGCCTCCAGATGACTCTCGAAAGGAAACTAGCTTAAACTTAAGATAAAGGGAAGGTGTAAGTGAAACCCAATCGATTCTATACCAGAATTTCCCTTTTAAACAACGACCCAACATCTTGGCTATATTACTTAAAATATTTAAGAGTTGGGCACAGGGACGGAAATAAGAAATTTTTCTTATTGGACAAATGTCCAGTAACCCCCCTCAAAAATTCAAAAGTTATCGGACATTTAACAAAATTACCGGACAATGCTACATTTCTTGTATTGAAAAGTACTTTTTTATCGGACATTTGTCCAGTGACCCCCTCTTAAAAATAAAAGTTATCGGACATTTGGAAAATTTATCGGACAATGACCAGTGACTTGTGCTTATTTCCGTCCCTGGTTGGGCAGCTAAGTCCAAGATTGTGTTGAAAAGAACACTTGGGGCTAAAGTATATTAATGTATATGATTACTTGGAGTCTTATTAGGGATAATTATGTACAATGCATTTTGTCGTTTTTAAAACAGTATTTTCTTGACTACATAGTCCTCATTCCGGGCTAAATATTAACTATGTAAGATGTGATCGATTTTAAATCTGGGGTAGGTCCAAATCATTTTTGAAAACTTCTCTCGAACAGGGTTACTGTAATTTTTCAGTTTAAGTTTAACTTTCTTAATCTTTGGTCTATTTATTTTGGGTAGCATACGTTTTTACTCTATTATTGGCTAGAATTAGGAATGTGCTTAAATATATTTCTTTTAAGAATTAGTCGGTAAAGATCAGAAGGGCTAAAAAAGAGAGCTAGCTTATAAATAATCCGGTGAATAGAGATAAATCTTCCAAAAACCCCAAATCCGATTATAGGATTTCAAGGCGGAAGGAATAAAGAAAAATGACAGTTAAATCGTTTCCCCGGGCTTTGGCATATAAGTGAAATTAGATTATTTAAAAATCTTTTTTTTTTATTATTTTTTTTAAGTTGAATGATGATAAGGAAAATGTTCCTCTGGGAGTGACTCGCCGCTACATCGTACTTGAATGCATGCTTGCTCTAAGGTTCCCTCTCTATATACCCTCTTCCCTACTTTAAAACGTTTTAATTAGATTCGGGAAATTGGGTCCTAACGCCCGCCTCTTTAGCCCAACCCCTGCATGGGCTTGTAGTTCACCATAATATATCGTAGCACTGTCAAAGACTGCGTTACAGTTACAACTAAAAGCTAGTTCGTAGAAAACATGGAAAATAGCGGAAAATGTGAAAACAAAAAATAGGCCATTTGGGACTGATTTTTTGCATCAATTACTGCTGTTGCTTTTAAAAATATAGACATATTTGAAATCATTCATTTTAAGTTAATTATTTAGAAAATGTTGTGAACCAGTTGATTGGTCAACAACTTTTAGATTGCGCTTCTCTGGGACCAATAAGAAATTCCACTACAAGTGACGTACGTTTGGTTTAAAAAATCAATACGTTATATAGTTACCTCCAGGCGACGATTTCTAACGTTCATAACTAAGCCTAATAGTCCTGGTCGATTTGCCGGAAATGGGCCCTTGTCTCATAGCCGCGCCGCCATCTTTTTGTAGTAACAGGTTACCAGACTATTTCTAATTTTATTTCCCACAAACCAAATTCAAGTTGTTAGTCCAACGCTTCCTATATGATAAAGTATAGGAGGCGTTGGTTAGTCTGTAGCTATTTTCACAAAAAGATGGCGGACGATCACGTGACAAAAAGTTTTCCCCGCCAAAAGTTTCGCGAGGTTCTCTAGACTTCTGGTTTTGGAAATCGACCAGGACTATTAAATATCTACGTTATAAAAATTTCGATGTTTTAAAACGTGATCATAGATCTAGAATATAATTATTTTTATCCCTAACTCCGAATAAGAAACTATAGTCAATTGGTAACACTATTTAATTCATATTATTATTTAAAATAATTTCGAAAACATGCTCTCTTTAAATTTTGCGAAAATCTGTGGCGACTAAGTTTTTCTTTTAATTTTTAAAAATCTTTTCAATCTTTGCCTCGTACTATGATTATGTAAATTTATGCAAAAAAGACTTAAATTTTTTATTATTATTATTTTTTCGAGAGCGCGCGATAAGATGGAAGCTCAATTGGCCTTTTCCGAAAAACGGTGAAGAGTGGCAAATAAAAAACGTTTTGGAATAAAAAAAATATATAAAGCGAAACCAATGGAACGTTGAACTAACCGGAAGTCTATAGCTTCTCTTTCATTATATTTTATAGCTTCATCTATAGCTTTCTTCTTGAGATTTTAAACCCTCTTTTACACCCACATCGACGAGACTGTAGTGACTTTGGAAGTTTTTAAAGAGAGCGTGGAATTAGAATAAGAATGCCCAATTTATCGATGTTAGGATTGAATTGGACTCTATAAATATGTAGGATTATGTTGAAAATTATATAGAAATGGTGTTATAACAAATATACGGAAGAATGGGATTTCGGTTCAATGAGAAATAGTTATTTTAAAACTGGCTTTTGGGCTAAATTTCAGCGAAGCATCTGTTATCCCAGGAAATTCGCAACCAGAGAAAATCCAAAATTCCACACCAAAACTTAAATCATAAATCAAACCTCACTATAAATCACGAAATATCGCGAGAAATCCATTAAATTTATTTCAAAATAATCAAATGAAATCAGATTTGTTTTCGAGAACCTTGCACTTCTTTGGGACTATAATACTATATTTCTGTTGAAGGGAGTTTGCCTGATGAGAAAAGCTGAGTCGAATGAGTACGTAGGAATGAAAATTAGTCTTTGCAAATTCACGAGGGGTGGATTAGTTTGTTTCAGAGTGTACATATATTTAATCCGCCTAATCAATGAAATTTAATCTATTAATACTTTTTTAATCCAATTTATGATTTAATTCACCGAGGTAGTGATTTTCCCATCGAGTATAACAATTTATTCAACTACTAATGCCTTTTTTTGGTTTCACTGCACCTTTAGGAATTTTTACTCAAGCCTACCCACAATCTCTAGACCGATAAAGTAGAAGTTAAATATATATATATATAACGGATTTAAAGAAAAAAATATAAGAATTAGCGTGTCCGATTCCCAGAGGAGCTTCTATTATCCTCGACTCTCTTGTGTCTGTATGCATAGTATCGGCTCATGAATTTCAGCCCGGATATGAGTTAGCTTTATTTAGTTTTGACCCCCTAGCACTTAGAGCCTAACTTGTTATATACTGTCTGTGTTAGATTAAGCTGTGTGGCAAGCAAAAAATTGAGAAGCAAACAGCTTATAGGAAACGCGGGATATGATATAATCAAAGCGTCAATTTTTTTCATATTTGTATTAAAATAATTTACGCCTAGTATATGTTTTTATCATATCCTGGCCCCTCTCTCTCTCTCTCTCTCTCTCTCTCTCTCTCTCTCTCTCTCTCTCTCTCTCTCGTGCCTGGGTGCCCCTCCAATCTAGTCCATTAATAATAATAATAACAATGAACAAAGAACGTGTGGCGTTCGCGCTCGAGTACTCTATACCAATTAGCTTTTTTTTTCTTCTCCTAATCAGGCGAAGACAATAACCCGACATTCCCCGTCCTAATCTAGATCAGCCCACGCCCCCAGCCCGCTCTTGTTACAAAGATACCGAAAAATCCCTTGGTCCCCTTCATGATAAGAGAGTTGCCGTTGTTCAAGATACATATATAGGAGTATTTAGTAAAAACCCTAAACCCTGGGCTCTCAATACAACGATTCGACCAGTGGCGGCGCCAGGAATTGTTTCAGTGTAGGATAAAGCTGGTTATGGGCCCTCCTGCATGTTCTGGGGCACATTCCAATCCTCCCCCGCTAATATACTCAGGACCCCCGTTATGAGCTACCCAGCTCGGTGCGTTGGGGTATACAAATTCAAATATAATATACTCAGGCAAACATTACTGTTTAAAGAGACTATCTGAAATTTGAAGAGTCCTTTGAAATTATACTTTTCTTGCTTAGCAGACGACGCTAGCGCTTTCATTGTAGTCATAGAGCAATGAAAGCTGTATACTTAATTAGATTTTATTGTTGATAAAAATCATCACTTGTCGTTGTTGCAGGACGGTCTAGTCCGAGAATTTTGTTTTATTTAATTTTCGTGAGACTATCCCTTTCAGCTGGTAAGGAGATATCGTTTAACGAAAAAGGCGTTTCCGCCTCTGATCAATTAGATTAATTATTGAGTGAAGGGTTTCCTATACCTTGAAGTACGCGCGGGGGAGGCGGTTATAAGCCGAGTGTAGATGACGGTTTTGTATTTTTAGGATTTGTATACTATACGTGGGAGGAATATATGGCAATTGAGAACGATTGATGCCGCTTCGCGCACCGTGTATTTTTCACGCGTGTTTAGTTTCTACCCATTATCGAGATCATTAATTACATTGACAACAACGTTACGAGTAAAAATATGGGCCCGCTATAGACGTATTAGTGCGCTGGGCTTCGGCTTGGTCAATATGAAGCCTAGGAGCTATATAAGGGGGTATCCATTTACCATAAGTGCTTTTTCTCATTTGCTTAATCCGTTATTCGGTTATTCCGAACATGCGGCGATCTTGTTGGCGCCCGTCGACTCCCGATCGAATTTTTCCTATTAATAATCTTCCAATAGAACGAGCCCGCTTTCTTACTTATAGATAATATACGTCCGTTGATTCTGATATTGGGAAATAAATGCAAATCTATATGAAGGACAAAATATTTTCAAAAAAATCAATTTTGTCATAAATCCAAAATTTTTAATTTTCCCAGAATTTTTAAAATTTATAATCTCCAACGAATTAATACAATTTATGCTAAAACCTTAAGGGTAATTATAACAGTAATTAACCATGGCCATTTATGCCTTGGACATCAAACGCCGGCCTATTATCTTAATGTTAGGACTGTTGGAGACTGAAATAATATGATTGGCCCGAATTTATATTTATTCAAACTTTAGAAATTAATTTAAACATCAAAAACATGTCTAAAAATTGTGCAAATTTCTCGTTTACGTTTTTTTGGCATGGTGATTACGAAAATAAATTAAAAAGCTGTTCCATTTTTAGCTCCAAGTTTTCCTTTAATCAAATCATGGATTAAATCAAAGCACGTATAATTAATCCATGATCAAATGTAGGAAACTACTGCCTTTTCCTGGGCTTTTTGTTTATCAATAACATGGTAAAATTAGAAGAATATTTAATATAATTAAATTTTCTGGTAAAATATATTTTTTTGATTGATGATTTTGAAATATTAGCCCCTTCAGCCTCTTAGACAGCTTCTCTCTGAACATTGATGCATTGCGCGGGGAACATTTCTACAGGGGTATTTGTATAAAGATTATCATGCAGTTGGATTTTTATTTTTTTTTTTCTATAGAAATTAAAAGTGTATTTCATCCAATATTTTTAAGCTTTTTTTCGAGATTAAATTTTGACAATATATCTAAATTTTTACTACCGGTAAAGTAAGGTATATCCGTTTTGAAACGGATTTAAATCGATTCGAAGGCCTAGTATGAACGCGGCTAGAAATAAACCATCCTGGCGTATAACATTGTATCTCAACCGCTTCGAGATGAAAAAGGCGGGAGGTTTTTGATTTTTTTTTTTTTTTTTTTTTTTTTCTTCGTGTTTGGGTCTAAGAAAATTGTGAATGACGCTCCGGCGGTGATTTGTAAGAAAAAAAAGTCCGTTGGGGGGTATCGAGGTAATTTATATGGAAGGCCTTTAATAGTACGTTTCGGGCTTCACGCTGAGTTATCGGTTGCTCGATCGCGCCACCCTTTTTCAACCTTCACTTCGTCTTAATAGACAACAAAGGTCAACTGCGCCAAACTGGAATTCCAAAAATGTTCGGGAAAAGTATATCAATACTCGAAATTCTATACAATCGCGATTCGTTTCAGTTTACAGCACCTTCAAAGCCATTTTCTGCAATTTATCCGTATCATTGGTAGTTTAACTTTATATGGGTATATTGTATCTTTCTACACGCTGCAAAAGTAAATTAATTTCGACTACTGCGCGCCCAAATATCCGATCTTTTTCTGTTTCCATCTAGACTCACAAGTTCTCTTTCTTATTTTTACTGTAAACAGCCCAATTTAAAAAAAAAAGTACACAGGATTTCTAGATGAAAAAAAAATCCAACCAACGGTATAGGCGCGTGAAAATTAAAATATTAGCCAAAATGCGATTGGCGAGGATTCTTTTTCCAATATTTAAATATCCTAATTTGGAATACTAAAATCGGGAACATAAAATAGTGTACTGCCCAGAAATTTGCCCCTTTAAAATACTCTTCCCTTATGTAGACAACCTAGCTTTGACTGTCAACATACGTCTCTGCTAAGCTAGGCGACTTAGGGGATTCAAGCTAAAGTTTAATCGAATTTAATGCGCTGATCCGTAGCAGTGACGTCTACTTCTTTATTACATGCTAGACGTTTTGGAACTGTTTTCTTTGTTACACTTGCCTATAGGCATGAAAGAAAAAGAAGTCCATGGTCGCTGTGCTAATATCTCTTAAACGAGAGTAAGCCTTGCCTCTTTTAAAATATATCAGTATTCAAATAAAAAATTGTACAGGACCGAGAAAAACATCCTGGTATTTTACATAATATTTGGTCAGTTATTTCTGATGGAATAAATATAAAACATTTTTAGTTTTGCCATTCTTCGTGAAAGTATAAGGTAACCCATTAGTTACTCTTTTTCAGCAGTGTAGATTTGAATTATTAATGAATTTTTTAAGATATAATTTTGTACGTTATCCGCATGAGTTGTGATTGGGATTTTAAGTTCTTTTCGTTACAGAACATCCTTTAAAAACTATAAACTTGCCCACAATTTTAGAGTGGAATAACGATTGTAACTATATACGGTATATACCCGACTTGTTTATTTAAAAAAACGTTACTTTAAATTGAGAATATGTATAGTTGGTTACCCAGAAGCATATTGCACATACAGTAGACGTATAGCTCGCCATATTTCCACTAGAAATATTTTAAAAATTTCGCTCTATATATATCGTACGATGTCGTTTGACGTCATTCGTTTATTAGCATAATTCATCGCGTCATACGTTTTACGTCTGTCAAAGAATCCGCGAGCTCTTGGGAAGAAAATAATTAATGTTTGACAGACAAGCTCCTTTATAGATTCATTTTTATCGGTTTTCTAAACCCATTCCCTCGTTTCTGTACGGCTAACGCTCAACTTTAGCGATTTCAAAGCTTCTTTCACGCTAGATACTTTTGAAAAGGTCAAATTAAAAAAAAATTGGGGTCAATTGTATATATCCTTTGTCAAAAAATGGATTATTAATATTATTTTTAAATTAATTAACTAGACTGCAACTTAATTGGTTGAGGAAAATAGTTTTAAATAAATTTTACGGAAATCATTTGTTAATTATCAGAAATGAAAGAAATAATTCTTTAATCACCGGAAATGAAAGAAATAATTTTTTAATCATCGGAAATGAAAGAAATCATTCGTTAATCTGAAATCTGGTCTACAAATTTTTTATGATAAGTGTGAATGAAGGCAAGGAGGATCAGAGAAGGAGAGGAAATGTGGGGCTGCGTTGAGTTAGAGAGAGAAGAGCCAACCTCCCACTCGGGTGGAAAGGGGGATAGGAAATTCTCGAGGTAAACTGTTGTCACGTGGTCGCTAGCTAGCGCGTCTCATAAAGGATTCGTTTTACCCACGTGACAACATTTTACCACGAAACGTCTCTACCCCCGTTCTCCCAGAGTGGGAGTTTAGGCCGACGCAGTAGTAACCGCGCCGTCCCCACATTTCCTCTCCTTCTCTGATCCTCCTTGCTGAAGGTAACTTTAAGTTTTATAAACTGCGTATATTAATGTCTCGTTATATAGGAAATGCTAGTTATTAAATAAATGCGGTTTACATCCAAAGAGACACCACGAAACGATGATGTAAGAAAGATTGGTATTCTCGATCCGGCGCGTAATAATTCATTTTGGGAGACTAAAAATAAGTAAATAGTCACGATAATGTATATTATAATTCAATAGGAGTTGGTATAGGTTACTTTTAACATATATGGTGTTAAACATTGCGTATCAATCCGCTTCCAACTTTTCATACGTTGTAAAGTTAAATTTAAGGGTATAAGGAGAAAAATATTATATACAGAGAGGATTTTTGTATAGAAACTAATCATTATTATGAAGAAATATCAGAACGAAAATACGAGAACCAAGTTAAAGGTATTGTTTCAGATAAGTTTATCTTTTACACAATATGAATTGACTATGGTGATTAACTATTTATAATTAAATTATTTTACTATCAGAGTTATAGAAACCTGGAAATTTCAGGGAAATAAAGTAAAGGCTAAAAACTCAGGGAAATTTGAGCTTTAGCCATATTTAATCTAAATGGGTTGTTTCATCAAATAGACTAAAAAGCACTCCATGGTGTCCCAATGTTATTACTCCGTGTTATTGACAGAAGTCCGATAGTTTAGTGGGTTAGGTTTATCTTAATATATTCGGTGATCTTGGATCTGGAAATTTCAGGGAAATATTTGTGGAAAATGCTGAAATTTCAAGGAAATTGGTTTCGCAAAAATTGTATGTATTTATTCTATAATGGACGAGTTGGGACCCTTCTTACGCAGCTAATTAAAGCTCCCCCATAAGTACTTTCTTGGTCGAGCCCCGTCGTCAATCAAAAAACCACGGAAATAGATATCACAAGGAGAAATTAGTTTTATTATAATAAATTTGACGGGTATATTATTTTTAGTAAATTTTTAAATGATCGTCCTCTAAAAATTTAAGCCCGAATTCCGATTGTTCAGTCACCTTTAGAAACTATTTACAAACCAATTTGGAGATATTTTCTCTGTAGGCAGTTATCAAATACGACAAAATTAGGCGCAACTACCCCTTTAAATAATATACTTTTGGATTCCGCCCGAAACTCGTTAAGGTTGAGACTTTAGAAAAATCGTCGGGAAAGGAAAACAACAAAACCATTTGGTGATATTTCGCAAAGCACTGTTAGCCCACCCGCGGCTTGGAAAGAAAAATAACTAGAAGTATTTAATGATTATATACGAATTTTCAATATTAAATTCATTTTTATCCGCAATATTTGTTCAAAGTATATGATTATAAAAAGAAAAATCATTTTGATAATAAAAGTTCCTTGAAAAATTGCTCCTCTATAGAAATACGATTCGTCGATTCCACGAATACTTTTGTATTCTCGCAAAAGAGTCTTGGAATTTTACCATTTTATTTTTAAAGGATGTTAGATGTTATTTTAATATAGATACGCAATGTCAGACAGCGGAAAGAAAGATATGTTATAAGTAATATATAATAGATATATAATATATTTTTAAAATAATGGAAAAGGCTGGGGAATGTAATCGTCTTACATTATAAATTTTAATGGAAAAAAATGACGAAATTAGAAAATCTGAGGTCGATTGATACTCGATGCAAACTCCCATTTAAACACGAGATTATATTACTTTTTTTGTGCGATCTCCGAGGGGGCTTCTTATACAAGGTGTTTCGAAAATGGTGGTAGGACCGACGTCCAGTAAGTTCTATGGGTCAATTGGGCGTGCTTTTAAGAAACCAGATAAATAATTAAACGTGTTTTATCATTGAATATACGTTTATTAATGTACGTTAAAGGGTCTTCCGCGCATGACTCATTTCGTAACTTTTAAACGGCGCCCCATACGACAAAACATCATAGAACATTTTCGTCTTAAAATGACCCATTGAACCCACTGTAGCTCGGTCCTAATACCATTTTCTAAGCTGATAATACTGAATTAAATATAAAATCTACGACCGGGTTTCGAAGAAGCTTGGTTTTAACTAAAATATATAATCTTTGGACGTTTCAAGCATGGATTAATCAACCTCTCAGGGATAATTCACTCTGGTAAAATGATTGTTCGAATCGCACCCTGGTGACAAAAATTGTCTATACCGGACGTTTCTAGCTACCGATAGACGGGGTGAAATATTGAAGGGGAAAAAAACTCTAAAGCAGACGATGCTCTCGTGGATTACTTTCGGATTTGTATCGGTAAGGGGGTATAATTGAGGGGCCGGATAAAATGTCTGGTAGCCATGTTTGAAACAAACATCTTCAACTACTAGTATAGCCAATTGAACCAGAGTGAATTATCCCTGTGAGGTTGATTAATCCATGTTTCAACAATCCTTTAAAACATCTTAAAATCGTAACAATGCGCGCGGTAAAACATTGCCTCTATAAATTTCCAAAGCGTGAGAAGTTTTTTAAGAAACATACATTCGAAAAGGAATTGACTGCAACTACATTATTATATATGAAGTTTAACATTGTATATCAATCCGCATCAGCTTTTACCTTAAGAACAACTCTTTTTGACCAGAAATAATGTTTTTAATGATCTTTCAACGAACCCTAACATTATTTCATTAAAAATCCGATATCAAAGTGGCTCCCCTAATTATATAAGTCGGTTTAAAAAATAAGAGGCAATTTTATTCATACACGTATTATACTATACATTACATAACGTCGTATAGTCTTAATAAATATAAATGTGGTTTAGATTAAGGCGGTACACGCTCGCAGTGTAGTGGGTAATTTCGCGGAATGAAAAGCCAATCTCTTTTTTCCCTTTCCACCCATGCAGTGTGGGCCACTAGTAATAAAGAAACGTAATAACTTTAGAAATCCCCATAGTGTACGCGTCCGTCTGGCATTCATTTGCATATTGGAGACATTAAACCACGTAGCCCAATTACAAATTCCATTCCAATGATTCGATCAGATATGTACATAAGCCTATATGATTTGCTTTCTACTATCTATGACTGTACTCGAAGAACGAATCTTTAATTCAATTCCTTACCGCAAAAGTATCGTAACTTGTAAATTCATGTTTTGGGAGAAAAGAAAGATTAAAGAGAGATTGAAGCCCATATATATTTCTTATAGTTAATGCAAATAGATCTTATTAACTTGTAAAAGTATGAACAATTTCGGACTAGTAATAAATTTTTAACACGCTCGAGAAATAGGCTTAACCATAATAGACTTTAAGGGAAACTATGAGCTAAATATGGAACAACTTTTGAATTTATTTTCACAATTATTAGACATTTTTTTGGTGTTTAAGTTAATTTCTAAAGCTTGGTTACGTTTGAATGCAAGTTGAAATTTCAATATCACGATAGTTTGTTAAAAACAGCGCCAGGTGGCGAAATCGTCAGCTTCAGAATAAATCGGCATGTCTGTACCTTACGTTGTTGAAGGCGGGAGTGGTTGGGTTCAATTTTAATACTTCATTTAACCAAACTTAAGAAATTAGTTTAAACACCTAAATAATTGTGCAATAATTGTGAAAAAGATTCTCGAATACGTTTTTTTTTTTTTTCGGTGTGGTGATTCCGAAAAAACTCAAAAGCTTATGGTTTTTCTCTAAACCCTTTAACAATCTCCAGCCAATCACGACGTGAGAAGCGCGTGTTTTTTGCCGACAATAAAACTTTTGAAACTATTTACAATTTGTCATAAAAATGATTTTCCTATATCCATTAAATTTAAATTTTCAAATAAAATTACATACGATTTTTTAGTCATCAGGTATACTGTAAGATACCGATTCACGCTTTACTTCGCTGTATCTTTTCCACCTAAAGACTTTTCCGAGTGGAACGGGCTTATATTTATAGAAATAAGTAGGACTCTCCCATTTTTGGGCGGTTAACTCGGCTCTATAGCTCGATAATTAAGGACTGGCGAAGAAATTTAGAATGGGAACCTTACCGGTTTTCATTTTTTTTTATATTAAGGGGGGGATTTAATATGGTTCGGTAAGGGAGGGAGTGGGGCATTCAAATATTGTTCGAGAAGATTTGATGAATGTAGGTAATGCGGGCGAAGATGGTGAAGCCGTTTTATTTGATAAAGTTTTCATCCTATTCATCGTTTTCTCGCTATAATATGGGGGTTAAATGTATTTTTTTCCCTTTCTTTTTGTTAAATGTCTTACGCGATGAATTTCTTTATCGGCGGTGGATAAAAAAGTATTTTTTTCATTCTTTTTGATGGCGGTGGAGTGTTTTTCGCGTGAGAGAGATTGCTTGTAAAAAAAAGGTCAAACGAACCGCCAGAGGGTCACGATTAAACTACACACCGAAAAATTCTCTTCTTTTAGATTTATTTTTTTATTTTTAAAGGGTCAATGAAATGTAAAAGATTGTAATTATAGTATTATTTTCTAGCTATTGTTATCCGTGTGGGTGATTTCATTATACCTACTTAAGTATAGTATTTATTGCTGGCTATTGTTGTCTGTGTGGGGGCTTATATTATACCTCCCTACCAATGATATAAATGACATATATGTGACTTCATAAATAGGAGATTTGGTGGTTTTCAGATAAAGGTGTCCGTCATTAATTGTGTATTAGATTTCAAATCATACAAATTTTTGGGATTAGAAAGATTCGGTCGGCATTTTAAAATTTGACCCTGATTTTAAAAATTGTTAGAGTTTTGAAAGATTCATTTAAAGATAAACGTGGAGCTAAAAATGGAATAGCTGTTGAATTTATTTTCAGAATCACCATGCCAAAAAACGTATTCAAGAAAAAGCGTCTAAAAATTCCGAAAAAATTCTCATGATGATTCCGAAAATAAATTCAAAAAGCTGTTAAATTTTTAGCTCCTAGTTTCCCTTTAATGATTTCAAGGTTAGTTCGGAATTTCGAGATTTGAAATATTTGTTCGGGATTTCAATTAATGATTTGAAAGATTTGAAATCTTCCACTGTACGAGATTTGTAAGAATGTAAATATGATATTAATGTTTCGTCTTCTCTTTAGAAATGGTAATGGCGGCGCGGCTATTAGAAAGGGAAAATGTAAAAGAATTTTTGTAAAAGTAATGAGAGGGCGCTTTTTAAAAGCACGCATGATCCTCTCCCTCTCTCTGCGCGAGTAAGATTCTTTCGTTGATATTATTACGTAATGGAGCCATTGGGAGGCGAGCGAAAGTGGAACTATATAATTTTATACGATTTTGAACCGCGGGAATGAGACTCTTAATCGAAAAAAAAAAATATATATATATATATAGCTTGACTCAACGCGATGACCATTTCGTGTACGAATTTGAGAAATAGAAACTAATTCTCGATAATTGGCGAGTAATTAGACTTATTTTATCGCGGCACTGGAATCTGTGCCCATTTTGGGATAGATTTGCAGGTGCTAGGCCTCTTAAAGGGATGGTGAATCTTTCCAGTTTCGTTTTAAACTAAAGAGCGTAATCCAAACTTCGCAATTAAATTTATCATATTTAGCTCTATTGGAAATTTATTCCTATGAGACATGTTGTCAGGGAATTGGATAAAATATAATGGAATTAAAAAGTTAGGGATTTTTTTTTTTGCCATGATTAGTTCAAATACTAATTGGTGATTAAGGAATATTATCAGAGAAAAATATTACCCGATGATCATAGAAAAATATTACCCGATGATCACAGAAAACTATTACCCGATGATCACAGAAAACTATTACCCGATGATCACAGAAAACTATTACCCGATGATCACAGAAAAATATTACCCGATGATCACAGAAAAATATTACCCGATGATTCGAGAAAAATATTACCCGATGATTCGAGAAAAATATTACCCGATGATTCGAGAAAAATATTACCCGATGATTCGAGAAAAATATTACCCGATGATTCGAGAAAAATATTACCCGATGATTCGAGAAAAATATTACCCGATGATTCGAGAAAAATATTACCCGATGATTCGAGAAAAATATTACCCGATGATTCGAGAAAAATATTACCCGATGATTCGAGAAAAATATTACCCGATGATTCGAGAAAAATATTACCCGATGATTCGAGAAAAATATTATCAAATGATTCGAGAAAAATATTACCCGATGATCACAGAAAAAATACTACTCGATGATTATGAAAAATTATACTCAATGATTCTGACGTAAAAAACCACCAGATGATCAGTGGAAACTGATAATCAGAGTAAATTTTAAAAAGCCATTGATATTTTCAACTTAAAAGCTATTTAACAATAGATTGTTTCATTCTACCTTGAAATATCTTTTACTGAAACCCCTAAGGTTCCTGCTGGTATGGTTTCTCTCCAAACCTAGACAAATTTATCACGGTATTTTTCTTTGTTCTGGACAAATCCCAACGCGCCCAAAATTCTTAACAAAACTGTTAGATCATTAAAGGTGTTTATTCCCGCCCAAAAGCTCGCCAAAAGCGCAATTTTTTTCGCACTTCCTTGACAAAATCGGCTCGCTATTTATATTCGTTTCGAAGAAAAAAATCCCCATAAAACTCTAAGGATTTTGTTCGAGCATATACCAGTGGCAATGAAGGCGTCTAACGTTATTTTTCCCATGAGCTGTATACATTGAAAGCGGAGAATTGTCAACTTTAGTTTCCGGACCATCCCTAAACGGACCGCGATTTCTCTTAGATGTTTATAAAGGTTATACAGACGTCGTTGGAGATTTTCAGTATATAGCTATTTATTTTTTCTAACGTTTCATTGTGTAAATTCGATATAATATGAGAGGAAAAGGCTACATAAAAGGTCAAAAGACCCTCGAGAGTCATAATTCAAATAGCAGCTTGCGCGACTCCTCCAGGGTTTCCGCGAGGGCCTACAGAGGCCACCTTTCAGCGCTGGCCTCGTGAATATGTACGAGGTCACCGTGAAATATTCGAGGAAGAGCCTCTTTAAAGGTCTCCTGGTTTTGAATGGAATTTAGAATAAATAATGTGCTTTAGAAAAGAAATTGTCAAAGATAGGACTATATAGTGAGGTTTTAAATATATCAAGGGTGCATACGGGAATACCTTCAGATTGCTTGTCGAGTGCTTTTCCAGCAATGGTCAAGGAAAACCTAATTTAAAACAAAGCAGTAAGATCATAATATTTGAAAAAAAAAGTTTAAAAGGTCGAAAGGTAACTAAATTATTTAAAAAATTGGGTCAAAAGGTTAGAGGTGTTTGAAAAATTTGGTCAAGAAGTGGGGATATTAGAAAATTTGATTCAAAGGTTAGGGTATTTGAGAAATTAGGTCAAAAGGTTAGGGATTTTGAAAAATTGGGTCAAAAGGTTAGGGAATTTGAAAAAAAATTGTAAAAAGTCAGGGATTTGAGAAATGGGACCTTAAAGATTAGGGGATTTTTAAAAATTGGGTCTGGAGTTTGCAAAATTGGGCCAAAATGTCAGTGAATTTGAAAAATTCTTTCAAGAGTTCCGTGAATACAGAGAACTGGGTCAAAGATAGGGGTCGATCAGGAAAAGGTTAAACTATGTCTCTATACTTTTATTCGAGATAAATGTTGAACCTCATAGGAGACAAGGAGTTTTAAAATCTCTGTATTACATATGCGGAGTAAACTTGGAATGATTCGTACGGACATACTACGTAGTTTTAAGTATTTGATTTAGTACCGCGCGTATGCAATTACAAAATACATTCAAAGTGTAAGGTTTATACCGTGGCACCGAAGAAAAGCTTTTCCATATAATAGGCTTAAATGGTTTTGTATCGAAAAGGGTATTCGTGACCAACGAACCAACGTTGAACTTTTAACGCGGCTTGGCAACCCCGCGCCGATTATAAACTTTAGCGTATTATATACCTAAGTTGAAAGGAGCTTTATATTATAGGCCAATAGGAAAAGACCTTTGACAAGTCAGGCGTCTTTCGGGGTTAATTTATGACCTTTATGCGTGTACTAACATTGATCCTTATACTAACATCCCGGATATAAAAAATAGAAAAGCCAAAAAGAAAAAAAAAAAAAAAAATATGGCGAATATAAATGGGACTAAAAGCTTTTGGTGTAATGGTTGAGCGGTCATATTCGCGCGTGTTCAAGAAGATTTGGGTCTACTACTTTTCTTTACGAGGGTTTAACATGGTGTATCAGTACGCCCCAGGTTTTTTTCATTGTGTCAAACTCATCTTTAACAGAAATATATACATTATAGTGTATAAGAGATTAAGCTTTGCATGTTCCTAATATATACCTTCACAAAGAGGTTATAGATTCCGAAGAGTCTTCTTATATCGTTGATACTGGTCTTATATAAGGGACACTACACTTAAAGCTAAGAAACGGACACTTGCCAAAAATCACTTTGACCAAATCTAAAATCACTCTCAACTTTCTCAGTGGGAAAATTAAAATTGAAATCCTATAATCGCTACCAAAATTAGCTTTGAAATCTCTAAAAATCTATCCATAAATCAAGTACACAGTGCATATAGTCCTCGACTTCGAGTATGCAATTTATTGAACTATTTAAAACTTACCCGGAAAATAGGCTTAGCTTGATTCATGTATGTCTTGAATTTCTTCGCATTTGATGGATCAGCGACCAATCGAATTTTATTGGAAGTCTCATGGAGATCTCGCCGTAACAACGGGCCTTTGCTCATTGGTCGCTGACATTTATACGCGAAGAAATTGAAAATCTCCATGAATTCAGCTAAGCCTATTTTAAAAGTTGATTGTAATTTTCTTTACTAGTGGATTATGCCTATTTAAACGATAAGGAATCGATAAAAAGTTGTTGTTAGGTTGCATTCTCCCTTTAAGGTTTCCGCGCGGACTACTTTACTTTTTCTTTGTTCGACGATAACATTGTGTATCAATCCGCTTAGATTTTTCTCATTACGGCAGCAACTCTTAACCATAAATATAGGCATCGATTGGAGAACTTGAGAGAGGGGTGGGAACCAGGATTGTCCCCAAAGTGTAAGAGGGTTAGGCGGGCCTCAAATAAAGCTTGCTTTAATGTTATGCGGGCCACATCGAAGATCCTGCTGCCACTATACTAAGCTTTTTTATCACTTCGACCTTTTTTTTTGCTCTTTCTCTCTCTATATGTACATGTACAATAATGTTGCCCCATATAGTAAGAATCAGTTGGAAGATTCGCAATTTGTATTAGGAGAAAGTAAATTAGAGAATAGCTAGTAAATGATGCAAACCGGAATTGATTCTGAGTATAGAAAGTGCACTCCCGACGCGAGACTTTTCCTCGTAACTCGATTGGGTCCCCTCCTATATGTACCGGACATTAACGCTTTAGACTGTCAGCCTCCATAAATTTACTCTAGACTTATTTCTTCCAAGCTATATATATTTTTTAGCTTTAGATTAAGATGAAATTTCATTGCCCGTAACAAAAGCCCGCGAAGTTTTCGAGGTTGAATATTATTCAATAAAACCAAAATCAGAAACTCAAAGGAAAAGCTCGGATTAACACGATTTAGACGTGTGAATTAATTTATGAGGTTTGATAAAATTTCTATAAAAGCAAATATAAATTCGGACCAATCATATTATTTCAACTTATTAGAAATTAATTAAAACATCAAAATTGTGTCTAAAAATAAATTCAAAAGCTGTTCCATTTCAAGCTCCAAGTTTTCCTTTAAGTTTAAAGTAGACTATCGTAGATATATATTTTCTGAATTAAGAGATTTTGTTATAGATCGGTTATTAAAAGAAATAAAAATTCATACATTTTGCAGTCTTATATATAAATTATTCTTTAATGAATTAGAATATCTGTAATCAGGATATCATCTTTGATATGTCACGAAATTAAGCAATTATGCGTTCGTAAACGTCTTAATGAGCATCCTTATTTAAATAAATTAAGAAATAGAAACCACGTGTTATTCTAACTTTGAAATGAAAAATAAAAATAAAAAAATAAGTCTGCGGCTAATCTAAAAGTACTCTTTTACACCCTAGTGTCTTTACGTGGGTGCCTTGTTTATCTAAAGTAAAGTTTACACCGGACGTTTTTTTCTCTTTAATTTTATTTCCTACTAAAAGATAATTTAAAGAGCCCCCTGTTATTTTTGGCCCATTTTCCATCACTTTGCTCTCTCCCTCCTTTTCCCCACGCATCACTTGGCCCTCATTTTAAAATTCTTCTCGTCTTCTCAAAGTTTCTCTTCTTCATCGTCGATTTCTGAGAAAAGTGATGTAAGCTTTCTCATTCTTTCTTTACTTTTTTTGAGTCGGTCGCGCAACCTTTACTCCCCCTTTAATAAACACGAAACCCTTTTAATGCTTCGTTCGTCTTTAGCCAGCGTTTCTCTAGTGTGCGGCTCTGCTACGATTTTTAGCCACTTATGGGCTGTTAACTTTTAGACCCCCCCTAGTGAGGTAGTAGCTGACCAGTTTGGGAGTAGATTTCGAGGCTCTTTGAGCAGATTTTGAGGTCCCACACCCAACAAAATCTCCAAGTAAAGCCTACACCAGCCTGTTTGTGGCGGCCCCACTGAGTTTCTCTTAGTTACGAGATTAAAGTGTTATCCTATCGCGTTAGGGATTTCTATTTTAACTATAATGGATGGTATTAAAACGTAAAATAACTTACTTATATTTATTGATCCGTCTTGATGAAATTACGACTTTGAAACCATGTGCAGCTTGATGTAACACAGTCAATGGATTAGGTTTTGTGAAATAATCACGGAAAATCTGAATTTTACCCTGAGAAAAAGAAAAAAAAAAATCAAAGTTAATTAAACTCGAAACTCAGAAAAATTTCAAAAATATTAGGGAATGTTTGATTCTTTGCTTCGAAATTCTGAAAACACTAACTTCAAATCGGAAAATCCAAATATTATACCACTCTATAGTTCTTAATCTCATGACCTAACCAGATTTCTGGGATAAATAGTCTAGTCAATGTGACTTTGTTCATATTAAAGTTAGAATTAAAAGTAACTTAAATTTTTGTCAAATTTAAAAATGGATTTTTTGCATTTGGTTCGTGTTTCGTCAAATTTAAATATTTATACGCCACGCAAAGATGAAGAACCATTAGGCTGATCTCTTTTCCGTACATGAATTCCCTCTATCTCTCATTCCAACTCTCCAATAGATCGGCAAAATGAAATGAACGATTCCAAGTCTTTATTTTTTTCACGGGGAAAACGTGTGCTGATGGTCAGGTATATGGGGATTTCAAAAGTGAGATTTCGATTTTGAAACTTAATATTTTCTGTCGTTTCTTAAATTGAACTGATACTTGTTGAGCTTTGTTAAAAAAACTGCTATAAAATGAAAGAGGATATACTGTACATATGCTTAGATCCGATATGACATAGACTAGTTTATTTTCCAAAATTAAATTAATCCCGAGTTTAATCCTTATAGTGGACAATATTAAGTTGAACATCGTGTCATTCACTAATTATGCCCTTTCGTTAGTTTTTAAAATCCTCTTAGAACAAGTGTTTAAAGGTGGATCCTGAATGTTGGCTTCTCTCTGAACACTGAAGCACAACTACTGAAACACTTCTACAGGCGCTATTAAAAATACTGTGAAAAGTATAGTGTTTTGATTTTCACGAATCAACTCTAGGTTCCAATAAATTGACTGGGTTCTAATTTACTGAACTTCAGGTTACGATAAACTTACTGTATTCTAAGTTTAAGATATTGCTGAACTTTAGGTACCAATAAATTCACTGGGTTCAAAGTTTACGATAACTTCACTGAACTCTAGGATCCAGTAAATTCATTGTATTGTATTTTCCGATAAATTCACTCGACTGTAGGCTCTAATATACTCACAGTTCATAATTAAATTAGAAGCTCCCCCTTTGACCCAAAGTATATAAAGTTCAAACCTTCCCCAAATTGATCCAAATTGCATAATTATTATAATAATACACCCTTTGACCCCTAAGTATATTCAATAGCGTTCAAACCTTTACCATATTGGTTCTATATATATTGTAGTACGAATCCTACACGTGTGAACTTGTAACCCCTTCCCACTCGCACGTCTACGTGCAATCTTAACTTAACGTTTGATTTTGGAAATTAGAACGTTATACACCCGATATCACGTCCCTTATTACCCAATAAAAACTTTTCTCCCTTTTTTCAGATGGGTGCTAGAGGGAATTTTTGCTTTATAAGATACAGCCCACGAACCCTCTAGCCCTGATCTTTGGTATATATCCTACATGGTTTCCTTTCGCTCGCGGCTTATTAAATAATAAAGTAGACTCTTTGGGATTATCAGGAAGTAGAAGCGGAAGAAGTCGTTATTCGGGCTGGAAGTAGCATTTTCGCTAGAGTTTGAAAGAAGCCAGGTCTCTTTCTCCCGCCTCGCTTCGCGCGTCGTGTGATAGAGGGAATGTGCCTCGGTTCTGATCTATGTGAAGCACATTTTTAGCCATATATATTGCAGCCTGACACCCTCTTGGTGTAAGGCGCAACATCCATAATATTGATGCTAGTGTAAGACATAATATGCGTGCTTGCTCGCTTGTTTTAATTTTTTTTTTTTTTTTCATTCTTTTTTGGTTTTTCTTTTTTAACTGCTTATTTGATAAGAAGGGCATGTTTTTTTGGTTTCCCTGGATGAGGAGGAAAAAAAAAATTAAGGAAAAATGAAGATTGTCTATCTTTCTTTTAAAGTTGGGTGAGGTTTCTCAAAGACAGATGGTTTCAAGCTAATCACGAATAATATAGCCGACAAGGTTATGTACTACATAATTCTGTTCAAGATTACTTCGGAGTTGGGATTATGGTAATAGCTTAGGCGTATTTATACGTAGTGTTAAATCTAATTGGGAAAAAAGTAGTCATTGCCAATTCTTCCTTGAATTTTAGTTTCGTATTAGTTCATTTCTTGAAATTTATTTTTCTACGGCAAGTATATTAGTCAAATCTCGTTTTATCAAAATAAGCAACGAAATTTCAAAATATATCTTTAAAAATAAACAATACCTTAAAAATTATATTTATGTTAGATTACAGATAATATTTTGCTACTGGTTAAATATTTAAATCTTTAATCACCAGTGAATTTAATATAATTATTATAATACTTGATAAAATCACTAAGCATTTTCATCTTTAAATCTTTTTAAAATGTATCATGAAGTTTTATCTCACATGTGACTTTAGCTACACGTTTTAGCATCTATATTATCACTATACTATATTTTCGTGCCATTTTCCTATACAAGGAAAAGTGGTTTTATTGGGTATATAGACTTGGAGGTTCCAGCTGCGTCGCAATTGCTTGTTTGATATAAAACGCGCCGTTTTTGTATACTTTCCCTCCTGGGTGTGTATCGTAGGAACACTCTTTCTCCAGAGACTAGCTACCCCTGGAACCACACGATAAAATATTTTGACTCTACAAAATGCCAAAAATGCATGGTCCAAATCCAACGCGACCTAACGAACTTAACTCACGTTAACTCATAAAATAAACAGGGCATGCTTCTAAAAAGCGTTGGCGATTTAGCTAAGACGCGTCGCTTAGATTCTTTGAACCGCTTTGAAAATAACGAGGCTGGAGACAAAATTGCTTACAAATCTTCAAATAATGTGACTAAAATTCAAATTTTCGTCAAAAAGTTCACGTTTAAATATTTTAAACTAATTGGTTTGGAAGTAAATATTCATAATTTTAAAAATTATTGGAATTTCTTTAGACACGCTAAGCTTTCGTTATGGCTGAATCTATCTCAAAGTAAAGAAAGATACTAAAATGTTAGTCTTTCTAACATACACAGTCTTTTCTTTGCCACTTTCACAAACGAGCCAAAGTTCAAAGGCCATGAGTGAAACCAGAAGCCGATGAAACCCTCCTTTGAAGTCTATTACTCCCGGGTCTTGTCTACCCCTCTCTGTATGGGTTATTCTCAAAAGGCGCGATCCGTACGCCTCCTAATGGTAGATGTTTTCGGAGCGGGAGCTCGTCGAGCGAATATCTCTAGCAGCCTTGGAGTTCGTCCAAAAAACGTCGTCGTTTGTGGAGAGAGAGAATTTCCAATTTTCCGTAGACAGGGGGGATGAAGTAGGACCCCTTCTAACGCGTAAAATTGGGAATTTTACCCATACAGAGAGGAGCGCTATATGGAACATTGGAGTAGTAGACTTCAAAGGAGGGTTTCATCGGCTTCTGGTGAAACTGATATTTAAAACCAACTCGTAAGCTCTCAAGATTCCTTTTGCAAACTTTTGACAATAGATGCAGTTGATTCCCTTCGTTTCCCGCGAGAATGTTTCGGACTTTAGCTCTACACATGAGCAGCGGATCTGCTACAAATTCTCGGTCGCTTGTAAACAATGTCATCATCGTGGATCCTGGAGAAAGCTTGAACTTGTGATCCAGGGTGGCTAGTCTCTGCTTTCATTCTCTCTCTCTCTTTCTTCCGCATTGCTTCTCCTCAGTCCTCTCCCAATACCGAGTCTAAGATCAATCACTATCGAACCGCGAAATGTGACAATATCTCTTGGCCTTTTGATCCTAGCAGCGCTTCTCTCTCGTACACCCACCCTACCCAAAATCAAAAACCCTCTCTTTCTTTCTTCTCCCATATATACTTCTTCCAGATTCTCGCACCCGCAAAATTCCTTTCTTCGCCTTCTTCCGATATCGATAGTGTGTAACTCCAAAGAGTCGATCCGTGCTCCATTCTCACTCGCGATTCGTTAGAGTTAGTTGAAGCCGTATGTACCGATTCTTGTACGAACCTAGCGTGTCCTCATCATCCACCTTCCGTTTATTTCTTATCCCCCTCCAATATTCCCTTATTGAATGAAAAACTTCGAATGAACTTAAAAATTGGAAACAGTTGCGAGTTTTCATCACCCACAAGCTATATATAGCTTCCTCTTTTTCACTCGCCTAGGTTGCGATCTTGGAAAGGGTTTTAATTCTAATAAAAAGCGGGCTTTTCTGTTGGTTTTATGATCCTTTCAAGATTGTACTTTAGTATAAATAAAGGAAGGCCCATCTTTGTTATTGATGGAGACTCGGAACTGACTTTCAATGCACGCTTCATCTTCCGTTTATTATTTTCGGGTGTCCGGAAGGATGTTGTACTATATACGAGTGGTCCACCATCCTCGCCCCTCTTTCATCCCTTGTTGCTATTGGCAACTACATGTCGTCTGTTCCATCTTGTATTGTCAGTACGTCAAGTTATAGGCTTTTTTTGTTATCGTATTTAAAGGGTTATAGCCTCATTTCTTTCCAGGAATAGGTGTTTTAAACTAAATATTGTGTTATGACATTCACCCATCCCAAGTAAAACCGCTCAAAAATACTCCTTTTTGTAATAGGAAAAATATATATCTTGACATATATTCTGAATTAGCTAGAATCTAAACAATTTTTTTAGATAACTGGTAGCGTATAGCTTTGTACGTACATTTCATTAGGAGAAATTAACAAATATAGATATATTTAGTACATTCATAAGTACAAATATTAATCATAAGTATGCCAATAAAGCTTTATCCGACATCAGCTGACTTTTACGTCGTCCACTTACACTCCATTCCATCCAGCCCTGCGCCCCCAAGCTCCCGATGGGGAAGCATCTGGTATCATACTATAATACAGTCCGTGACATATAGTTCGCTATAGAATTAGTAGTAAAAAAAGGTTTTCCACATTCTTTATTATGGGAATTGGTTTAATGTCATACTTATGTTTAATTATTGTACTTAAATGTTTATATTGTTTCAAACAGGGTATTAGGTTTATTCGCGGTGCATATTCTGTGTGAATTTAATTGAAACTATCCGTTTTACGTAAATATGTAAAGAGGGGAAAAGTGTAAAGCTCATCTGTTTTATGTAGAGTCAGGGAAGACCATGTTTCCGGGAATTTTCTTCCGGGGAAATGTAAAAAATAAATGCAGTTCGTTCAACTTATAGGAGTCAATAAGTTTAAAGCCTGAAGTTACACACTTTTACTCGTCGTTTCTTCTCCCTCTAAAACACCTTCGTTGCATGACTGGCATAAAATGAACAAACTGACAGTTTAAATTCATCGGTATTCAATACTCGTGTAATACCTTACGTAAAGGTATACTCCTAGAGGTCAGGCGATGGTCTTTGTGTTGTCCTTGTTAAATTTATACACTGGTACGTGTTCTTTGTACGATTTTTCAACCTCTCCATTGAATGTTATAAGACCTGCCAATATTTCTAAGCCTAACTTAAGTCTAAACTGAAGAAGTGTATATTTGGTTGCGTTGAATATTGGTTCCGGGATGATCTGCGAAGGAACTAACCTCCCGTGACTTCCCCTTGCAAGGTGAGGTCGACGTCGTATCGCGACTTTTCGTGTCCAGCTTAGCTAGCTCGCGAGTTCTAGAGATATTTCTGAAAAAATTGCAATGATGCTCGAGGAGGAAGGGCGACGACAATAAAGCCCAATTTTTCTTTAGCCTTTTTAAAAACGGCTGTTTTCCCGCTTTGTCGGTTAGAATTTCTGAAGCGGAAACTATTGCGTCGCTTGGTTATTAAAAAAAAAAATACTAATAAAAAGTATTGTGAAAGTTTCATTATGAGAAAACCGCGAGATTCCTTTTAAATTACTTTTCCTTTTTGTCTCAACGCGTTTCGATGGAATATGGGGCAATAAGTTGAGTTATTTTTATCCCTCTCTCTGGCTCTCTCTATGATTTTCTTTTTAAAGTATACCCGAGTTTGGTAATGAGGGCTAGAAGTGGGTTAACCAATTCATTAGACGGCATTGTTAAAACATCGACAATATACAGTACTGAAGGACTAGAATGGGTATAGACTTTGTATTGGTCTATACCTCGGCTAATACTAGATATGTTCCGGATCCGGTAACGGATGATTGACCTCAAAAGCAATAACCAATTGCGTCATTTAATACGACCCGCTTTTCGAATGCAATGTCAAAGGTGTCCTGTCATTTAGCCATAGCGACGTTACCCAATTTGACCCAAGATTATCCCAAAGTCTTCTAATCATTCTGTATAGTTTTATAGTTAAAAATATTACCAATATTAATTAAATTGTAGTTTTGGTTAAAGGGAGAATGCAACCTAACAAATTTTTAGTTTAAATAGGCCTAATCCAACAATTTGTTTTACAAATGTTAAACTGGAAATGAATTAAAAACTTACATTCAAAATAGGCTTAGCTGGATTCATGGAGATATCCTCAACTCTATAAGGACTAGAGACCAATGACATTGATCATGGAGATCCTGTATTCTCCATATTAAAGAGCCATCGATCAATGTCATTGGTAGCTAGTGCTTATATGGGGAGCCTATTTTTCGGGTAAGTTTTAAATTTATTTCTAGTTTAGTATTAATAGTCAAATGTCATATAAACCATGTTCTTGAAAGTAACCAATAGAAAGAAAGGTCAATAATATCCTGTTGTATTTCCAAAAGTGAAAAAGAAAGAAAAAAAATTACAAATTGCCTAACACTTTTTACATCCGATTACGAGGCTCATTACCCTGTTAATAAACAACTGGTTATTTTTAGCGGCATGCAGCCTGCTCGAGTCTTAAACTCCTGGAGCCTGGTAATTTTTTTTTACGTAAATAAATGAAATAAATCTAATTTATCTGTCAAGAACCAAAGGCACGCGAAAGGCTGTTAAACCAGTATGCATCGGATTTTTAATTTCCATAATAAAATATGCTTAATTTAACCGAACCCCCTTTCTCACCCCTTCTTAAATTATCCTTCATCTAGCAACAACTGCTTTTGATTTAAGCCCTCGCGAGTTTTAATCAAATCCTTCTCCCCTTAAAGTGATGCTGAAACTATTTTTGTTTTTTCAAACGATTCGACCAGATTTTTATCTTTCTTCGTAGAAGATATTCGTATAAATCCTTGACAGTTTCACTTTAACCTCTCACTTCGGAGTGAATTCCTCTTATAAAAAAGTGATTGCCGGTATTAATCCATCGACTAGATCGTATAGAAAATACGTTTCTGACCGCTTGAAAACGAAAAAAGTTTATATATACATCTCAACGTCAGACTTAGTAGGCAGTTAAAACTCTAACAAATAGAACTGTCTTAAAGTAAACGTGGTCTTAGTGTATTTACTGAATGCTGATTGTGACTAAAAAGGTCCCACTTCATCATTCATTCGTGTTCCTTCAATGCGGCGGCGCCATTATATCCCGCTCCTACTTAGTTCTTTCTACGTTTTAATTTAGACCCGATAAACTCGAGATAATTTATGGGTTTATTTTCCTGAACGATATCTTTGCAGGAATTAGAGCGATAATGATTTATTTTTTTACTGTTTAGCTTGGGTATTTAGAGTTAATTGGTGGTACTTAAGTCCGATTGTTTTTTTGTCTTTAGCAAAACTTCGGGCACTTTAAGTATTTTATGGATTAATCATATTTTTTTCTTTTAAAAACAATTAATTAAACTAAGTTTAATTTCGGTAGGGATTAAGCCAATGGGCAGGGGACGCCAAGATAGCCCACAAATATTACGATTATTCTAAACAAAATGTTAGCGAGGGCTTTATAAGTTAGCTTACCCATCTTGTTTTCCATCTTGGTAGCAGACACGCGCGCGAGTACAAATTTTTTCGTACTAATAAAAGAAAAGTTTTAGGTACGATATAGGTTAACAAGTTTACGACGGCGAACTAATGACGCCAAGACACGCGAAATCGCGCGATCAAAGCTGGAAGGCCAAGGCCCGAAGAGTGTAAAAATTACTTTTCAATGTATACCGTCCGGGAAATGGGAGTAGAAAATGATCTTATGCCAGGTAACTGCGGGTAATAGAAGAGGGAGAAAAAAACCTTAACTTCTTTTAGACTAATAATGGTGGCAGTTCCCGTCCTTTGACAACGTTAATGCCTATGGTAAAGTAACGTAGGGTGACTGGTGTCTATCCTACCGCGTTCGTGTTAACCTGTTACAACTTTCTATACACAAGTAGCCTCTCGTAGCCTTTGTCTTTAGTATCGAGTCACGTGTTACGGGAAAAAATACAGTTTCAGGCGTAAAAGAAGTAGCCGTCGTGGTTACTAGAAAATTACTTTTAGTTTTCAATATTAGCCTATAACCGATACTTTAAAACCTCTAATCACGTAAATTATCCACTGACAAGATTAGATCTTACGTAGTTTTGATTCTCAACTCATTTAAACATTTTTTATATATATTTTTTATTTGAAAGTAATAATTTTCGATCCACCTCTCGAAGACGAGTGTCGCCAAAACTGTAGATATAGCCCCGGGAAATATACGCTGTTCGTGGATTTAAAGCTAATGAGGATTAAGCTTTACACGGGATCATTTCCATACTTCTTTTAATTTTCCTTATCTTCCTAGCAGCCTTTAATTTTCATCAAATTTAATTCGTCTAACGAATCGGCCAATAATTATTTTTGTTGGATCGCGTGACGGCATAGATATATCTAAGAATTTTCATTTTTTTTTTTTTCGGTGCGGTTTAAAAAAACACTCGTCCTTGTCCGTTAGTTATTAATGAAAGTTACATTTTAAAGAAGATTTATTCTTAATCTTTCATTCGATTATAGGCGAATTTGCAACAAGTTCTAAAGTATATCAGAAAATAATTGCGATTAAGAAATTAGTATGGACTCGGGAGATTCGCGTTGAATTAAATAATCTATCGAATTCGAATGTTTGCTCAAACATCTTTTTTATCAGTTATTGGACAAGATTTTGATGTTAGCATTTCAGATTCAAATTATATATACAATATATTCATATGCCCTATAAAAATTACTGTAACAGTAAAAATGTAATATTTTTTTAATGCCGCACAAAATTCTCCTTTACTGATTTCTAGTCTACGTTTAATTTCTGGTATAAAATGGCTTCGAAATTGAAAAACATGAATGGTTATTCTTTGTTCGCGAATGTTCCAAAGTAAATATTCTTTATTATTAAACATATTCCCACGTTTTAGTATAGCTTTGTAAGTGTTGCAAATTACTAGTGAATTTAGATTCCTATCTATACTGCTACTTTGAGGATTCTATTTCAAGCGCAAATCCCGTTAATTCGCCTTCTTTAATTCCACGACGCGTAAAGTGATTTTGCAGAAAAATTTATTTTTCAATGAATACCGTATAGTCTCACTCGCACCCTTTTTAAATTCTACCCATCTACCTAAACCGCATTTAATAGAGGCTAAAATAATCTATGGATTTTTCACGAAAAAGTTCTTTTTCGTAACTATCGCTATCAGGACATTGTCACTCCTCTGCGTACGAAAAGCCCTTACTTTTGCTTAACTATATAGTGGCTGATAAACCAACTTGTTTAAAAAGGTCTCCATTATGCCCTCACGCATTTGGTGGAGTGAATCTTCAAAAATTATGTCTTCTCTGTATTTTTCAAAGAGCAACCGATTGGAAGCACTTTTTTAAATGATTTAATTGGAGGATGGAATAATTTTGAAATTTTACGTTCCACTTCTCTATGCTATAGCGAGGGAGGGCAAGAGCATTTCAGCAATATTCAGAGCACTCTCAAGAGTAGTCCAGTGGAATTATATCTATAAAAAAGTATAACCAACGTAACAAATCCTTCAGTGATTTTTTTTCATTTCGTGTTTGGCGCGAGTTCAATTTGACGAATCCCGAAATGCCTCTAGGTTGCGTGTTTACTTTTAAGTCTATTTATTTAGTCTATTTTTATCGGATATACTCTGTATCTCTCGCCAATAGGAGAGTTACGAGTTACCGGAAGTAGAGATACCCTAATTTATGCTCGACTCAATCCGACCCCTAATTGTTGTACAGGCAAGACCGAAGTTTCTAAACTTTAATTATATTTTCTGTACCATTAGTCGCATTTTTATCCGCTTTTTTTATTTTTATTTTTTTTTTTTTTTTTGACATACCATAAATTCGGCGACGGAATTTTAATGACCCTCATTGGGAAACCTCTACCGCTATAACAGCGCGTGATCAACTTTGACATTGAGAGTTAGGTTTAACACGAGTTAGAAACTGCACGCTAAGCCTAAACACAATTTTAATACGACTTTGGTGGTAGAAAACCACCGAATTCAATACGAAAAACTATTCTGTAAAGCTACGGTCACATTAGCATTTCTTAATCGATTTGAACCGGTAAAATCAAACCGATATTCAAATCGCCAGGAATAATTTTAAGCGTCATGTGTTCACGCATTATCTTTATGAATCGATTTATTGTAGCTTCATTTATCGGTTGTTGAAAGCGAATCGGTTTGAAACTGGTTCCCGAAGCAGTTTCGAGAAATCGAATCAAATCGTTTCGAGAAAGGACGTTTCCTGTTCACACGATTTCTGCGATACGTTTTGAAACGATTTAAATCGATTTCAAGGCCTAGTATGAACGCAGTTTAAGATAGGCCTAGCTACAAAAAAAAAATCCTTTTGTTGGAGTCCCTAACCCTAATATTAACGTTTCGCTCTCCCTTTCTCGATAAATAATTTAAAACCAAACACATTGGATACTTAATATTAAATATATATCGAAATTATATCAGTATGTCATGTCAGCATAAAATAAATTTAAGTATATTTAACTAAACAAGATTGCATGCTATCAAAAAACACGTCGTAATCATTTTAACACTTTCATATATAAAAAAAAAAAAATAAACTTCCCTTTTCAAAGAATGTGGCATGGTTGCATCTATAAGTTTAGATCCCTAGATTACGTATTGTACGAGCACAGGAACAGTTCTACTTTTTTTTTTTTTTTTTTTTTTTTAATGTAAGCCTCATAAAATTCTTAAATTTTTATGCGCAACTATTTTTTATATAGTACTCGTTTACATTCTTGAAAGTTACTTAAATTTCTGATTAAAACAGGTTTTACTATGATAAAATAAACCCTTCTAAGGTTGCGATTGACGTTATATACGTGAGGAGAATTTTAGAAGGCCGGTTTTATGTATTCGTTAACAAAAAAAAAAAAAAAAAAAAAAAAAAATTTTAGAAAGAGATGGTCCTGGAATGCTATGGGTGTGCCCCTAATGGGAGGGGTACATTTCAGGGGTACCTCGCTCAAAGGCCCAGTCTCATTAAAAACGCATTTTAAACTAACGAAGGATTGGAGTAACGGCGATAAAGCGATTAAATATTTTGTTTGTATGATGATTACGCAAAGATCTGGCCAAAAACAAGAAAATTAGTAATTAAGCCCAGTTAATAACGACGAATTTTTCAAAACTTATAACGTGAGGCAAAAGTCTAACACTTTTTTGCATAAAAATAAACAACGCCTCGTAGCTTAACACTATCAGCGAAGGGCCAGGTAAACGTTCTAGCCCATGGATCACTATAGTAGAAGTCGCCAGCCATTCAGCTCGTTTGCTTCATAAAATACGTCATACGTGCGGGGTAATCGCGAACCATTTTCAAACAATTCAACATTTTCATAGAATTTTAAACATTTTACGTAAGTTAAAACTTTTTCAAATGTATGTCATCAATTATATTAAGGATGACTTAATTATCCCTTTAATTTATTTCACGAGACTTTCCCTTTAAAGGCCTTTTATTTTGCTATAAAAGGAGGTCAATTTTATATACTAAAAGTTAGTTTACGTTCACGGCACTAAGCCGAATGAAGTGAAAATTGGAACAGGTGATGAAATCCAGGTTAAATTTCTATAGAGTTGTCTACCTCGAGCCGAACATTCCTTCGACGTATTTCGTTTATTGTACGGAAGATATGGTCAGAATCAGAAATATTTCAGTAAGAACTAAGCAAAGTTCCATTTTATTTTATGTAGTAAAAAGAGGATGAGTTAAAAGTTAGGTTCACTGTCTGTTTTCATTCGGTTTGTTAGTGACCGTAGGAACATTGCTTTTGTAGTTGCAGAAACATCCGATTACTACTTCATCGTAAATTCCAAATTTTATCGAAACACTGCCCTTCAAACGCGTTTTTCGCGCTCTTCCTTGAAAATAACTGACAAAACTTTCGTAATTTTTAAAGGGTCAATGAAATTAGCAATTCGTTTTTAGAAATGATTATCATGGTTCATATAAACCTCGAACACTTGGAAAATTAAGAATTTTGAACCGGCCAAATATAGTAATGAAATTTTAAAATTCAAAGAACTAAATTGTGGTATTGAGTAGTTAGTTTTGTCAGTCGGAATGAATTCCATCACGTGATCAAAACCTCGTGCAAGGTAACTCGAGGGGTCCGACACTCTTGAATTCGCTGTACACTGAGTTCACTTAGCTCAGTTTTGACAGTGCATTGAGTTCGAACTCTTATGAACTCAGAGTTCAGCTTTGATAGTGCAAAGAGTTCAAACATTGTGTACACCTGAGTTCGCGAGTGTCAGCCCCCTCGAGGTAACTTTCAACGATTTTTTAAATCTAATTTCATCAACTAAAGTCAACTTTATTTCGAATTCTTCATACTCTCTTTAAAGATACTTAGTTTTGGCTGTATAAATTCGTCCAAAATATTTTTGGTATCCCGCCTTCATTCATATAAAAAGAAACCTAACTTTTTCCGCTTCAAAGTGAAAATACCGATTTGGTTTTATATGCTTAGCTCCATCTCAAAGTTGAAATTTCAAAGTTTTTTTTATTTATGAGTTTTAAAATTTTTTTTTTTGACCGGAACAAAGGCCCACATTTTTGTAAGGATTTTTTTCATCGCCTCTTCTTTCTGAATTAGTAGTTTCAATATCAAGAAGGGAGACTCCTAACCTTTTTTTTTTCGGTGCGTATAGTGTCAGAAAAATTCTGTCATTAACCAAAAGTTGTTTTTGAAACTTTGCCACAAATATTTCTAAACTGTCTTTAAACTAATTTGTCCCAAAAATATCTGAAAGACTAATGTTATAAAAACGTCGAAAGGTTTCTTAAAAAAAAAAAGCATTTGGGTATTGACCCCGAATTAATAATTATATCAAACGATTAAGGCTTAAAAATATATATAACTAGATAGCCTAAATTATACTTATGGTGGAAGATATGGTGAAAGAATACGTATTTAAATGGAGAATGCAGCCTAACCTCGGTTTTAAATAGGCCTAATCCACCAAAATAAACCAGTAATAAAACTTACAAATGTTAAACTAAACATAAATTTAAAACTTGCCCTGGAAATAGGCTTAGCTGAATTCATGGAGATCCTGAATTTCTACGCATTGAAGGGTCGTTGAACAATGAGCAAAGGTCGGCGTTAAGGTGAGATCTTCACGAGACTTCCAATAACATTCGAATGGTCGTCGACACTTAAATGGGAAGAAATTCAGGATCTCCATGAATCCAGCTAAGCCTATTTTCTCTAGGTACGTTTTACGATAAGTTAAGTTGCATTCTCCCTTTAATAAATTTCAGCTCTAGGGTAAAGTGCGTGTGTTTAGATTTTCGAGAGATTCAGTACCCTTTCTGAAAATACCCGTTTTAAAATAATATTTTAACGAAAAACTTGGAAGAATTTCAGCAAAACACCCACTTATCATAATCGTACGATGATGAAAGTTAATGGTAATAAATTTCACGTGATAAATTGTATTTTCGTAATCACGATTTCATTGTGTTTCTTAACGAGGAAATGCCAGGGGGCAGTTAAGAATCTCGGCAAATATTTACCTTGACTATATAGTTTGACTTAATGATCTTGGCGGTTTTGTTGTCGACTAACCGAATATTAAATAAATTTTCGGCTCCCCTCATCCTGGAAATTTCAGATCTATTCCTTTTTCCTTCTTTGATAATATACGGGCCGCCCTTAAAGTGAGGATATAAAGCTATCGTTTTTTTTAAGGCTCATTAAGACATGATATCAAATATTTAATATTAAATTAACTGCACTATCCTAAACTGTAATAATAAATTAGTTATTTCTATATGAAATTATTAGTTGTAAATCGTAATATATAGCTAGATAGTGAGCTAGAATTTCAAAAATATTATTTGTGAAGTAATGCCATTTACCATCAATGTTTTTCAGCTTAGATTTTAATCCCAAAGCTAGACCTTGAACTATCAAGCTAATTAATAGTTATGACGTTTACTATTTTCAATTAAAATTCAATTAAAACAGTAATCGCGTATGCAGTATGGGTTTTTGAACATTTTGAAAGTATATAATTTACTCTATCTAGTTACGTTTTTAATTTTCGATTTTTCTCCAATTAACAATGTAGCTGTTTAAAGTAGGATTCGTCTATAATTTTTTCTTAACATCCTCCCTTTAACGTAAATATAGGCGTTTCCTCTCTCGACTTGAAAATTAGTAATAAGGACGAATAATTATATACTCATTACTAACGTGATATTTTTTTAGGTCTAACTCCTTATCTAGATTTTTCTCTTAATATTTACTGGTAGGGCTATATATACTAATATTTTATTAGTCATATCTGGTCATAATAAGTTACTCAATTATTTCGTGTTGTAACTCCGATTTTAGGGGAGTGGGGGTTGAAATATGAAACCCTCAAAGTTCCAGTGACTCAATTTAAATACGGTAACTTTCATTTCATTTATTGACAATTAGATAAATGTATTAAAAATGCCTATTTATTTTTCACCTGCTAAGCCTGTTTATTTTTCATCTGCTAAGCCTGTTTATTTTTCATCTGCTAAGCCTGTTTATTTTTCATTTGCTAAGCCTGTTTATTTTTCATTTGCTAAGCCTGTTTATTTTTCACCTGCTAAGCCTGTTTATTTTTCATCTGCTAAGCCTGTTTATTTTTCATTTGCTAAGCCTGTTTATTTTTCATTTGCTAAGCCTGTTTATTTTTCATTTGCTAAGCCTGTTTATTTTTCATTTGCTAAGCCTGTTTATTTTTCATTTGCTAAGCCTGTTTATTTTTCATTTGCTAAGCCTGTTTATTTTTCATTTGCTAAGCCTATTTATTTTTCATTTGCTAAGCCTAATTATTTTTCATCTGCTAAGCCTAATTATTTTTCATCTGCTAAGTCTATTTATTTTTCATCTGCTAAGCCTATTTATTTTTCATCTGCTAAGCCTATTTATTTTTCATCTGCTAAGCCTATTTATTTTTCATCTGCTAAGCCTATTTATTTTTCACCTGCTAAGCCTATTTATTTTTCACCTGCTAAGCCTATTTATTTTTCACCTGCTAAGCCTATTTATTTTTCATCTGCTAAGCCTATTTATTTTTCATCTGCTAAGCCTATTTATTTTTCATCTGCTAAGCCTATTTATTTTTCATCTGCTAAGCCTATTTATTTTTCATCTGCTAAGCCTATTTATTTTTCATCTGCTAAGCCTATTTATTTTTCATCAGCTAAGTCTATTTATTTTTCATCTGCTAAGTCTAATTATTTTTCATCTGCTAAGCCTAATTATTTTTCATCTGCTAAGCCTAATTATTTTTCATCTGCTAAGCCTAATTCTTTTTCATCTGCTAAGCCTAATTCTTTTTCATCTGCTAAGCCTAATTCTTTTTCATCTGCTAAGCCTAATTCTTTTTCATCTGCTAAGCCTAATTCTTTTTCATCTGCTAAGCCTAATTCTTTTTCATCTGCTAAGCCTAATTCTTTTTCATCTGCTAAGCCTAATTCTTTTTCATCTGCTAAGCCTAATTCTTTTTCATCTGCTAAGCCTAATTCTTTTTCATCTGCTAAGCCTAATTCTTTTTCATCTGCTAAGCCTAATTCTTTTTCATCTGCTAAGCCTAATTCTTTTTCATCTGCTAAGCCTAATTCTTTTTCATCTGCTAAGCCTATTTCTTTTTCATCTGCTAAGCCTATTTCTTTTTCATCTGCTAAGCCTATTTCTTTTTCATCTGCTAAGCCTATTTCTTTTTCATCTGCTAAGCCTATTTCTTTTTCATCTGCTAAGCCTATTTCTTTTTCATCTGCTAAGCCTATTTCTTTTTCATCTGCTAAGCCTATTTCTTTTTCATCTGCTAAGCCTATTTCTTTTTCATCTGCTAAGCCTATTTCTTTTTCATCTGCTAAGCTTATTAATTTCTGCTAAGCCTATATTTGTAAGAAAAATGGTTATTTGATTCCAAACAGTATACACATTGACAACATCTATTTTTGTTTTAATATGTCACGATATTATTGCTGATCGTAGTATTTGCATAAATAACAATTTTTAATCTATTTTTAACTGGAAAGCCTTGTCACACACTCTTTTAAATCAAAATCCCGGGACGAAACCTTATCACGCGATCATCTTTGCATACTAAAATCGAGATGAAATGAAAAATTATTTCTCCGCGGCAATTATCCAATCCAGTCAATTTCGGGCCGCAAATCGGCTGTGAATTCCTTATTGGAATTTGTTAAACTTTGGAAACGTGTTATTACGCCAATTTTTAATTCCTTAAGCCTAAGAATAAGTCTTAATTAATCTTAAATATACTTAAATATTTTTCGAGGATTATGATTTGAAAATTTTGTACTTTGCAGAGAGCTTTCAGGCTTTATACTCGTTGAAATTCCAAGATTATATCTGTTGTAACGTTTCGAATTATACTTTTATTCAAGTCTACTTTCTTCTCTATAATAAGGGTTTAACATTCTGAATAAATTAGCTAAGTTTGCTTTTTTTCCATTAAGCCAAATCATATTCATTATTAGTTTTGATGATTTTATTCTTGCTTAACGCGTTACCTTGACTTTAGGCTCGTAATCTTTTTATTTTAATCGAGAAAATTAGTGGTTATCCCTCAAAATATCTGGTTGCACCGATGATATTCAATAAAATAACAAAGCTAAATTAAGTTTAACTGAAAATAATTAATGCGCTAAATATTAAATGCCCTTATATCGCGGTTAGAGACAAAATGCGTATTATCGGATTATCTCCGCGTTAAAAATAAAACAAAACCAAAGTACAAAGTTCGCTGTGACCCAGACTTCGACAGCCGGAGATTGATTAAGCGCGTCTCATTTAGCTTGTCTACGCAACTTCAGTTTTGACTGACAAGATGGTGACGTCATAGCACTGTCGTAAATTTCCTCAAGATCTTTGGGTTTTATTTATAGGGAAGTAGTGGGAACAAATTAAATTTTTCGCCAGCTCTTCAATTAAGAATAGCAAAACGTGAAGGGATAATTAAGATATTTTTAATCGTTTAGAAGCTTTAAATGCGTAAATACGTCATTAAAACTCGCCAAAGAGGTCTCGTAATTTATTGCTATTTGAGCTTGTTAAGCCTATTTACATTTGCATATTGATTAAAACAATCATAGAAAGATTCGAAAAATCGTGATGATCTTTTAGTTTTTTGAATATTTTAACACTATAACATGTTACTCGTCTTCATTGTCACTTTAATGGATGCATAATGTCAACGTGGATATCAACCGAGACCCCTTAGACTAAAATTGCTGAAATCTTTCTAGTAAGGAAAAAAAATATATTCAGCCATAGCTGTCTGTCGCCACAAAATATGTCATATTTTTCTGCTTGTCTGTGATGGCTGTCTTTTTCGGTAATGACGTGAGCTATTTTTTAGCCAAAAAACTCTTACTTGTTTAGTTCTACAGCAAGAGAGGGACAAGTTCATCTACCTAATTAAACTCTCATCTTTTTCGCGTTAGCGTTGGATACCATAATAATATAGAGGAAAGCTAATGTTTAAATAAACTTAAAATTGTTGAATAAGGGAAAATATAATCCTTCATAAGGGAGCTTCCCATAAAATATATATATATATATATATAACCAGAGGTATATAATAACCCCCTTCGGGGGGAAGTATGAAAGGTAGGCAAAATCGACGAACAATAAGTGCCCGGCGTAAATCGCGGCGGATCGACACACCGCTTTACTCCCAAAAAATAGTTACACCATTTTGAACCTCACTAAATTTTCCCTACGCACACTTCCGGAACTTGCGAGCTGAAGTCAACCTTCGACTCCATTTTAACAGACAGCCTGACTCCTGAGACAGGAAGTTCTAAACACAAATCGAGCCGTCTTGTTTATACAAAGACCATTTACTAGAGTAGCGACATTGAGAAGTCCAGCGCGAGCTAGTGGCCTAGATAGTCAGCAGCGGGCTCTTGTTGTTCGTGATTTTTAGCATTGGTAGTATAGGGGCTTTCATACTTCCCCCCGAAGGGGGTTATTATATACCTCTGATATAACTTAGTGAAGAGGGGGCAGACTCTCGCGAACTCAGGTGTACAAAAGTTTTTAACTCTTCGCACTATCAAAGCTGAACTCAGAACCCATAAGAGTTCGAACTCAATGCACTGTCAAAGCTGAACTCAGGTGTACAGCGAATTCAAGAGTGTCTGACCCCTCGCTTAGTGAATAACTTAAACATTGTTCCGGGAGTTAAAATTCATTAAATGGGTAAAAAACGTTCATTAAAATCTTTAATTTTATTTTATTATTTTTTTGCTTGTAGAAATTTAATCCTTTCACATCTTATAAACGTCAAAACTGCGGGTTGCGTGACAAAACCAAATAATTTTTTCTGAAACGTTGAAACTTGATATATTTCTACTTTTGTATAGCAAAACAGGGTAAGCCTTAGAATATAAATGATGGAAAGAAATATTTGAAGGATACCCACGTCCTTCGCAATAATTTAAAATATTTTTAAAATTTAAACCGCTTTCACACTATACACAAACCTTTTTGGAAATAGGAAGGTCTAACTGAGAGTGATCGATAGGACTCGATCGGCAAAGATAGGAAGTAACAAAATCTCGTGTGTTAACCGCAATTAATCAAACTGATAAAATCTATTTCACTACAAAAAGTTAATAATTTTTAATCCAATTCATTCATGATTTAATTATGACCAGTAAAGATATTTGATGAATGAATAATTGTCTTCGACAGTAGCTCGATTTGAAGATTGAAGTTTGAAATCAAATTCAAAAGTGGCTATTGCGAATGTAACTTAAATTCAAAGAACGATTATAATTCGTTAAGAAATTCAAAAAAAAAAAACTTTGTATTTCCATAAGTCTATTTAAATCTTGAACAGAATATAAATAGGTAAAATGTTTCTTCAAAATCGAATGAATTCTTTCATTTACTATCGAGACAGTTGAATCGTTTATGCCGCCTGTAGAAGGGTTTTAACTAGAGTTCGAAATCAATATAGCTAAGCGCGGCCCGCCTAAATTCCATCCCTCTCTCCCGACTCAAAATATCGAGGAAGAGTACAAACCACTCGAGCCAGGCAGGGGTGATGACTTTTTGTCTATTTTTAAGTGATGGGCTATGACGTAAAACTTTGCTTATAGTATTAAGCAACCGGGCTTTCTATACTTTTATGGAATAGACTTTTGGTAATAATGATATTATCGTGATCAGCGTCAAAAGTTATTTGGAGATTTATTTATTTTGACGCTATTTGAAAATGTTTAAAAAAAAACCACAAATTTTTAACACCTACGTGTTCTCCTTCGTGTGGGGTTTCACCCAATTGAAATTATTTTAAATTATCAAAATTTAAAATCGTAAAAAGAAAATATCAGTCACCACCAATATTCGGTTTGGTTTCTTAAATGTTATTCGGACAGCTTCAAATTGGTAAGGAAACGATGAAAAATGATAAAACAATGAAGTGAGACAGTTAAACATCATGGGAACAAAATGATTTTTGACAGAATCATTGAGAAAAATGATATCTGAATACTTTTTTAAAGTGGGTGGCCCAATATATAAGAAGAAAAAGACGTAATTTTTTTCTTTGCTCTTTTTGTAAGTTGGTGGAGAAAAAAAGACATCAGTAAAGACAGGGTATAAAGCTCAGAGTTCTCAAGGGATGTGTCTCAAGTATATTTTTAACGTATTTCCGACTTTGCTAGTGGTACGAAAAGAATCGTTTCTTTCCTTAACTACGGTAAACTCTGGCAGTGCATGAGAAAGAAAAAAAAAAATAACTTCTTATAGAGGATGAAATCACCATTCTTCCAAGTTCCCAACAGACGGTAATGTCCTAGCTCGAGGAACCAAAAAAAAATCACTCATTACTCAAAAAGAAGGGGTATGAGAAATCCCTTAACAGTTTGGATGGTAAACTATGTACTTGAAGAAAAGAGACAGAGAGAGATAGCCCATATGAAAGGAAAAAGGCGGCAAATAATTTAAATGTTATAATATATCTATCTTAAGTTGCGATTAAACCAATTGAAAATCTCGCTTGTCATCTAGAGTAATAATCAGAGTCCCGCATAAGGACTGCATGCAAGTTTTATCACGTATAAGGATTTCTGGAATATTTTTAATAATATAATTGGTTCCTTCTACAAGACTCGATAAAAAAATATGTAGATGTTGGCCAATTTTAATTGGTGCGCACTTAATAATTAGCTTATAGTTTCTCTTTGCGTATGACATTGAGTTAGATCTTTGGCTCGCGCGTTGCGTTTTCAGGGTTAACTTTAAGTCTTCCCGAAACTTAAGAGAGGAGAATTTATGTCACTATGGGTGACACGGTCGGATAGCGATTGGAAGTTATTAAGGACGCGTTTTGGATATAACGCCTGCATTATTAAGGCTGATGCACACAGACGTCGCAACTGTTCATCGCGCACATGCGTGGATCAAGCCAGCGACGTCGCGAATTGCGAAGATATATCACTTTCAAGTGTGGATTAATTACGCTTGAAACGCACGAAATCTTTGCGCTCGCGCGAGTTTCAAGCGTACGTGATTTCTCACGCGACTTTAGGTACTTTTCGGGCGTTTCACGCTCGCGCGCTCATGGAAGTCGATGGGTGCGTTCGTGAAATTCGCGAAAAGGGTTCTGTGTGCATCCGCCTTTAGTATTTAGGCTCTTAGTTAACCTGCCACGCGCCAAAAATTGGGTAACAAAAACCACACGCTTTTTCCCAACGATTATACTCAATGCCTTTAAAGGCTATACTAGTTCGCGAAAATGATAAAAAGAAATTGGGAAATTTGATCTAACGAGCTTGTTAAAATATTTTATCGAAATTTAATTAGGGGTTAAAGTGATGCTGAAAACAATTTGCCGTGAAATACAATTACATGCATGGAAACCAAAAATTGCAGACATTTTACGTCATTAACATGATCGCGTAACTATTATAGAGCCAATAATCATCACTTAATACAAAAGTCATACAATAAGTATTTAAACGTATCGTTAATCATGTGAGAAAAGTAAAAGGTACTTTCACGTAGACGTACGCGTTCTTAGTACAATTTCTAAACCCGTCTAAACTCAACTTTCAATTGGATATACTTCATATTTGATAAATAAGTCATTATATAGAAGGACTTCTGTCGAGCGCCTTCTGTCTTATTTAACGCGGCCAAATATTGATAGGAGGGGGTTTTATATGAAATATATCGTTAAACATACTTTCCCCAAAACCAGAAAAGCGTAGAATCGCGTGGGAATATATCGTTTATACCTCATGCAGCTACCGACATTTTTTTCCTGGAATGTTTATAATATGTCGTAATTTAATTATACAAATTGCTGGAACCGGTCATACAAGACTTTTTTAATCATTAGTTCCTTTACCACAAAATCAAGATGATTAAGTTTAAAATAGAGCTGCACCCTTTCGAAAAAAATATATGTTAGAAATGTAATAAACCTAGCCCCCCCCCCACAAGGTGTGCGTAAAACCTTAAACCTTTTCCGATACCTTGACCTACATAGAAAGTAATATCAAGAATCCATTCAGGTTTCAAAAGAATATGGGAGGGCCGCGATTCAATAACCATCCTCCCAAACTTTGTAGCAAAAGTTCGTCTGCTTCGAATCGATTTTTCAAGTAAATCGCTCCTGAAATCTATTATTAACCCGCGCCACTAACGACCTTGACATAATATTTTGGGTAATAAAAATGGAGCCGACCGAAAAAAGATCTAAGCGTACAAATGTTGCGAAAGTTGCAGACGAACTTTTGTTACAAAGTTTGGGAGGATGGTACCAGAGGCTAAAGCTATGCTCCCATATTCTTATGGAACCTGAATGGATTCTTGGTAATATCATATAAAAGTTTAACACTATATTTCTAGGTTTAAATTCAGTGCGTTATTGCAAGAGTATATGAAAACTTTCCTTAACATTGAGGACCAACCTGTAATATTATAAACAGAAGCCGATGAAACCCTCCTTTGAAGTCTATTACTCCCGGGTCTTTTCTACCCCTCTCTGTATGGGTTAGTTTCAAAAAGCGCGATTCGTACGCCTCCTAACGGTACATATTTTCGGAGCGGGAGTTCGTCGAGCGAATATCTCTAGCAGCCTTGGAGTTCGTCAAAAAAACGTCGTCGTTTGTGGAGATAGAGAATTTCCAATTTTCCGTAGACAATGGGTATGAAGTAGGACCACTCCGATCTCGTAAAATTGGGAATTTTACCCATACAGAGAGGAGCGCTAAATGAAACATAGACTTCAAAGGAGGGTTTCATCTACTTCTGTTATAAACGATAAGGAATCGATAAAAGAGTAACTTTTTAGGTTGCATTCTCCGTTACCATTACCCTGGTAATTTACCAATTTACAACTCCACTCAGTTCATAATTTTTGTTAATCAAAACGGTATCTTCGGATGGGATGATTTTTCATTGCCTCGCGCTACGATTTCTCGTTTCTAAGCTAAAAGAGTTTAAAATATATTTTATGAAGAGGCAATTTGACACCCAATATATTTATCTATTTTCTGTGAATTGATTTCGTTAATTTTATTAGCGATAAACTTGGCCACGGTTCTTTAGCTTTGTGGATTAAGTTTATCTTCGAGGAAGGGTAAAAGTAAAATTATATTAATTGCTTATAAACATGAAATAATCCTTCATACTTTGTGAAGTCTTTGTACTATCAAAGCTGAACTCATAAGAGTTCGAACTCAATGCACTGCCAAAGCTGAACTCAGTGAACTCGGGTGTACAGCGAATTCAAGATTGTCTGACCCCTCGTGTAGAGCCTAAAGATGATTCTCGCGCGTTCTGGCACGTGATAAGGTCGCTTTCGCGCGGTCTTTTTCGTAAAAGTACTTAATCCAGAAAGTCACCTAACTTTGGTATGAAATTAATTGTCAAATACGTTCCAGAAACTTAACTACGTTATGAATCGGAAAAAACCCAGAGGTTAAACTTTTGGCGTTTTAATAGTATGATATATAATTCATATTGTGACAGCCTCACTTTAATAATAATCACGAGTTTATAAATAGCCAGCGTCCCTCGAATTTCAATTGAAACCTTTTATTTGAATAAAAGAAAACACTGTAAATTTAAGCCAGGAAGTGAAGATAGTTTCACGCAATGATAAACTTCGTGAGAAATAAACAGCGCGTAAAAAGTTAAAAAAAAAATAATTTCAGACAGACACCATCGTATCTTCTTTTACAAATTATACGATAGACGCTTCTCGAAAAAGGTTATCTAACCTATATAAAAACGATAAAGTATGACTTCCTTCCCCAAGTTCCCGTCCAACCCTTAAAGGGAGAATTAAAAAGACTCTACTAGTTTCGGCTTAATGCGATTACCGCTGCCATAATCCTTATTGTTTAAATAGGCCTAATCCACTAGTAAAAAAAAAATTAGAAAAACATATTAAACTAGAAAAAAAACTCTAAAACTTAATCATCAAAATAGTCTTAGCAGGATTCATGGAGATCCTGAATTCTTCACTTTAGCCGCGTTCATACTAGACCTTGGAATCGATTTTAAAGCGTTTCAAAACGTTTCGTTGGAGTTGTGTTCTCGAAACTGATTCGCTGAACCAGTTTCGTACCGATTCGGTTTCAACAACCGATGGATGAAGCTACGATTAATCGATTTATGAAGATAATGTGTGAACGCGTGACGTTTGAAACAATTCCTGGCGATTTGAATATCAATTTGATTTTACCGTTTCAAATCGATTGTTCAGTGACCAATGAGCAAAGGCTTCCAATAAAATTTGATTGATCTAACATGCGAAGAATTCAGGATCTCCATGAGTTCAGAAAAAGTAGTAATCGCAATTTTTCTAGAACACTGTCATTCATTTAATCAGAAGCCGATGAAACCCTCCTTTGAAGTCTATTACTCCCTGGTCTTGTCTACCCCTCTCTGTATGGGTTAGTTTCAAAAAGCGCGATTCGTACGCCTCCTAACGGTAGATATTTTCGGAGCGGGAGTTCGTCGAGCGAATATCTCTAGCAGCCTTGGAGTTCGTCAAAAAAAACGTCGTCGTTTGTGGAGAGAGAATTTCTAATTTTCCGTAGACAGGGGGGTATGAAGTAGGACCCCTCCGATCTCGTAAAATTGGGAATTTTACCCATACAGAGAGGAGCGCTATATGGAACATTAGAGTAGTAGACTTCAAAGGAGGGTTTCATCGGCTTCTGATTTAATGTCAAAATGCCACGAATGATTTTATTTTGAATTTTTTATTCGCAATTTAAATTTATTCTCTCTTTAAAAATCTTTGTGTGTCTTTTTACGCCTACTTTGAATTCTTTCGCTCGATAATGCTTTACAAAGAAACAAAAGCCATTGTCTTTTTGGTTTAAATAAAAAAGAAGAAAAAAATATTCGCCCACTACCGTTTTATTAGTAAATATAATCGTAATTGGCATATCGCGTGGGATTCTTTCTTCGCTTTATCTTTGTAGTAATTAAGCGGTGAGACTGAAAACCTGGGCGAGTGAAGAATGAAGGCGAGGCGAATTCTTATATTTAGTTAGAAATTGTTCGGCGAAATTTTTGAGAAAAGGTCAGGGTAAACGTGGAAAAGTCGGGGTAAACGTGGAAAAGGTCAGGGAAAACGTGGAAAAGGTCAGGGAAAACGTGGAAAAGGTCAGGGAAAACGTGGAAAAGGTCAGGGAAAACGTGGAAAAGGTCAGGGAAAACGTGGAAAAGGTCGGGGAAAATGTGGAAAAGGTCGGGGAAAATGTGGAAAAGGTCGGGGAAAATGTGGAAAAGGTCGGGGAAAATGTGGAAAAGGTCGGGGAAAATGTGGAAAAGGTCGGGGAAAATGTGGAAAAGGTCGGGGAAAATGTGGAAAAGGTCGGGGAAAATGTGGAAAAGGTCGGGGAAAACGTGGAAAAGGTCGGGGAAAACGTGGAAAAGTCGGGGAAAACGTGGAAAAGTCGGGGAAAACGTGGAAAAGTCGGGGAAAACGTGGAAAAGTCGGGGAAAACGTGGAAAAGTCGGGGAAAACGTGGAAAAGTCGGGGAAAACGTGGAAAAGTCGGGGAAATTCACATGTAAATTTTTGTTACGAACCCTGTATAAGAAAATATTTGTATCCGTATAAATATGAAGTTAGGCTTAGTGGGCTCAAATCGGAATTTTATAAATTCTCAGTAAATTAACGAGGAACGTTTGTTGAAATTTAATATGGTTCGTATCGAATATTTTAACGCTCTTAATCGATTAAAAGGCTCGATACTATGCCTAGTCTTCATTATCCCTTTAAATGTCTGATACTAAGGGGCTAAACTTGTGATAAACATTCAATCCTAGAGACAAAACATGCATTGGTCATATGGCATTATCACATTTTTTTCCCTTTCGATATACACATAGGCTCACTTGACCTAGAGCTAATTTAACAAATCATAGAGATAGAGGGTATTATAGCTTCTTACGCGCTGTCAATTCGAAGTGGATTTGTGTATAATTAGGTTTTTTTGTCTAGTCTAGAGTCCTCTAAGTTTTTGCGGATTAAGTACCATCACGTTTTTTCCGCCCTTTTTTCACGCAAAATTAAATCAGTTTTTTGTTTAATTTAAAACGTCCGGTAATAAATAAGAAAGTAAAAATTGGAATATTCTTAAGGACCTCGGGGTCCACGATTTCTTCTTGCCTAAAAATATAAAACTCTAAAATTCAGTCGTGACCTTCGAGTTTCTGAAACTAAAATCCATCGAGTCTATAAGATTAAAGGGTTATTTACTAGATTTTTTTTCCTCATAAATTTAAGACTATTTTCCAAGCTTTTTAGACACGATTCAGTGGTGTACAAAATGGGCATAACATACTGTGATTGGCCTAAACCATTCTCACATACAAGTTCTGTTCTCGAATAAGCTTAAATTTACTTGCCAAGGCTTAGAAGTATTACTCAGTATTTCTATATAAAAATAGGTTTTTTTAAACATAATACGCGGTGTAATTGTACTAGAAAAACTGCTTTGAAAGACCAAACACGTTTAAATCTAAGAATATCCGTCAATGTCAACTTCCTGTCAAAATATATCAACCCACCAATAGCTTCTAAAAGTATATAATACGAGGAAAATGTATGATACTGTCCCTTTAAAGCCGCGAGGGCGTTTATAATTCGTAGGCCTAACGTATTCGTCACGTATTCAAAGAAAAGTCTATTGTACAATCAACGTTATAGCTACGCTGGGACCCCTTTTATTTTATAGACAAGGCTCCTTAATGGCCTCTTTGCCGCCTAAAGTCTCACACTATCTCGGACACCCAGGGAGCTTGAAAAAAAAAGCGGGAAAAATATTGCGCCAAAATTCGCTTTCCCTTTACGGAGGCACGTTTTCGGAATTTTTTTTCTAAAAAAAGTATCGCGAATGAAATAGAAGGCGAAGGTCCGCGATCGCGGCTTATAAAGGTGGCCCGTAACTAATGAAAAACATTTTCAATTATCGGTGTTTTAAAATGGTAAGAATTATCCGTTTAACACGTACTTCGCTCGGGGCAATTTTTTGGTATTCCGGGAGGCTTGTACGCTTATTACGATATACAAGTTTAAATTGGACTCCCTTAATTTTTGTTTAATTGAATCGAATTATCTTAATCGTTTTTAAAGCGATAATATTTTTAAATAGATTAATTACGGCCTAAATCGTATATTGAAATCGTTAATCCTAAAAATGGAAAATTCGAAACGTTTTTAATTTAATCTAGAATAATAACTATGATCTTATAATAGGGGAAGGTGAGGGGCATATTGATCCTCTCAGATGGTAACTGATTTTTTGGAGGTGTTGATATGCAGAGTAATAACCTTATAATCAAGGGATATCTCTATAATCGTAATCGGATATAGTAATCTGGAATTAACCCTTGGAGGTAACTCGGTCAAATTAGAATTCTATTCGTAATCCAATTGGAAATGCGTTACATTTGGAAAGCTCTTTGTGTTTGCTTTTACTCGTGAACAGGTGTATGAGGGTTGGAACATTTCGTGTACAAGAAGCTAATATTTCAACTGCTAAGATCCCAAATTAATGTATTTCCTTTGGAATCAATTAGAAACGAATCGTAATCTTTGCATCTCTCATGAATATAGGAAAATAGCTCTAGTATTCTATGGTATTATGCTTTTAAGTAATTAATATATTTTACCATTAGTAATAGCTTTTAAATCTCCAATCGATTCGTATTAGTCTTGCAGCTCTCGGACTCGTTTCAGAATGTAAATTTAGATTTAATAGGATTTAATCAGGCTAAGTAATCGAATAATTAAAAAAAAAAAACATGGGCTGCATGCACTGTGATATAGTTAAGGTAATAGTTTTTAATAAAATTTAATCTTAATTTAATTATTAGCCAAGGGTGTACGCTTAATCAAGTTAGTGACCAACCCCTCGTTGGAATCTATAGGGACTAAAATTGAACACTGTATCTTACCAACAATTAAGTTAATCTAATTCAAAGAGAAATGCTACATGCAAATACAAATAAAAGAACGAAAAGTTTATAAAGGGGTCCGTCCTGTCTCTGCCCGTAGAAAATACCTTCTTAACCATCCAATAAAACTCAATTTTAATGCATTAGATAGTACCCCGGGAATATGTCGAGTCTGAAGGTACACGGTCTAACATAATCGGAGCGAGGAAAAACTCTCTCTCTTCTCTCTGCGCCCGCATACACGAACTATTTTGTAGCGGTTCTGGATACTAAGTTTTTCCTCCAGACAGTGAATATAGGCATGGAAATTGAACTAATCATACGGAAGTGGGCACTCAAGGAGGCCCGTTCCTCCTTGTTGGCTTTGTCCTAGACTTTTTGTTATTTTATTTATTTTGTAAGTTCGTTAGTCATCGTAATTTCCGCCATTAAAGGAGAATGAATCCTAACAAGTAATTTTAAAGTAATTTCGTTCGACGAAGCCTTTTGATTTTATCTATCATTTGGTTCCGTCACTTAATTTTAGGCGAGGGGTCAGACACTCTTGAATTCGCTGTACACCTGAGTTCACTGAGTTCAGCTTTGACAGTGCATTGAATTCGAACTCCTATGAACTCTGAGTTCAGCTTTTATATTGCAAAGAGTTCAAACATTTTGTACACCTGAGTTCGCGAGTGTCTGCCCCCTCAATTTTAGGCTAACTTTGTTACATTGTACTTAATTACGTTTAGTTTATATAATGAGTATTTTTGAATATTATTTGAAGGAAGAAATTCTTTGTTAAGGCGTCGAGTAATATAGGAACTTTATCAGCAAATTTTATTCTATAAACGTAAGATAGAATCTTGTATAACTAGTTTTTTTTTTATATTCTTCCCTCAATATCTATATAGAAAAATATATATATGAAATATAATTTTTTTATTATAGTCAGAACGATCAGTTTTAGTTTCCAACACGTATTCGTATATAATATTCTTCGTTATATCATTTTTAATTTTTATTCTTTGAGGTAGAAAGGTTGCCTATAGCTTTGTTCCTTTTTGAAATCTTAACCTGATTCCCATTAAAGATACCGGTGCATGGATATAGATATATTAAGAAAGGTTATCAACCTTAATAACTAAAGTAATTTATGTTTTTAAGTATGGTAAAGTTTTTAAGATTTTAAAAAAAAAAAAAAAAAAGTAAAGCTCAAATTTCCGAAATTTCAACGGTATTCCAAACATCGTAATAGATTATCGCGTCTTTCGTACACTTTGTTTTGAACAGTTATAATTTGCATAATGTTCAAAATTGGTGCGGATTAATACTCAATGCTGAAAATATAATTTCCAATCTCTCTATTGGATTGTTCCTATAATTTCCTATAGTCTAAAAGGTTATTTCTATATTTAGGATATTTTTAAAAATATTTCCATAATTTACTATTTATAAAAATATTCTGATTGCATTTATAAAAAAATCCGATAATTTGCTATATTTCTAAAATATTATATCGATAATTTCCTATACCTCAAAAAATCTTAAAATTTCCTATACTTCTAAAATAATTTTCCGATAATTTCTTATATTCCTAAAATAATTTTCCGATAATTTCTTATATTCCTAAAATAATTTTCCGATAATTTCTTATATTCCTAAAATAATTTTCCGATAATTTCCTATATTCCTAAAATAATTTTCCGATAATTTCCTATATTCCTAAAATAATTTTCCGATAATTTCCTATATTCCTAAAATAATTTTCCGATAATTTCCTATATTCCTAAAATAATTTTCCGATAATTTCCTATATTCCTAAAATAATTTTCCGATAATTTCCTATATTCCTAAAATAATTTTCCGATAATTTCCTATATTCCTAAAATAATTTTCCGATAATTTCCTATATTCCTAAAATAATTTTCCGATAATTTCCTATATTCCTAAAATAATTTTCCGATAATTTCCTATATTCCTAAAATATTATTCCGATAATTTTCTATATTTCTAAAAACATTTCTTTAATATAGTATATTTCTAATAAAATATACCTTTAATCCAAAAAATAATTAAATTTTGTAATTTCTCATAATTCTAAAATAATTCTATAATTTCTTATATTTCTAAAAATAATTATATAATTTCTTGTATTTCTAAAAATAATTATTTCTTATATTTTTAAAAATAATTCTATTTCTTATATTGCTAAAAATAATTCTATTTCTTATATTTCTAAAAATAATTCTATAATTTCTTACATTTCTAAAAATAATTCTATAATTTCTTACATTTCTAAAAATAATTCTATAATTTCTGACATTTCTAAAAATAATTCAATAATTTCTGATATTTCTAAAAATAATTCAATAATTTCTGATATTTCTAAAAATAATTCAATAATTTCTGATATTTCTAAAAATAATTCAATAATTTCTGATATTTCTAAAAATAATTCTATAATTTCTGATATTTCTAAAAATAATTCTATAATTTCCGATATTTCTAAAAATTCTATATAATTTTTTATATTTCTAAAACATAATTTTATAATTTCCTATAATAATTCTATGGATTTTTTTTTTTTTTTTTTTTTTTTTTTTTTTTTTTTGCTATAATTATTTGTGGTTTAGTGGGGTTACATAACAAGCAGTTGATTCTCGCGCATTCTGGCACTCGCATTACGGTATAAGATTATGAATATATATACTTTAAGAAACAATGATTTTAGATCGATTAAATCGTTCTTGTAACTATAATTTTATAATGCTTTTCGTGCACGCATCGATTTGTACTAGTACGCATTATTCTTCGTACGATTTATCAAACTCATTTCTTAAACTGAATTTATTAATTCGACTTGTGTTCAAGGGACATTAATGACGCCTATTTTTATCCTATGTACGTCAACATTCTGAATTAATCCGCCTCAACCTTTCGCACTTTACAGTTTCATCTTGAACAGAATTATAACTCTATTCAAGGGATATGTTATTAATAAATTTCAAGTTAAAACCAGTTTTTTTTGGGCACAGATTGATGTTAACTTAAAATTCTTTCTGATGCTTTCAAATCGATTAAAATTTACATTTGTCTGAATAATTAGAAATAGATTTATTTGTGAATAAATTCGTGGATTAATTTTTATGAGATCGTTGGATAACCAATATCAAAATTAACGTAATATAAATTTCTTTTAAAGTCAAGGATTTTTCCAAATAGAAATTGAGTACCATTTTTTGTTAGATTGTTAAAAAACGATTCAAAATTTATATAAGTATGTCATTGAAAAAAATTACCGCAACAGTAAAAAAAATACAGATTTTATAATTGCCAGTAAAAATTAAAATTTTTCAATAGCCATCTTCAAATTTTTAAAATAAAAATTTCGCGCAAGGAATAGATCATTTTGGGCGAAATGGGAACACACCTCCCGCAATACTACGTCATCAATATGATCACATGTTGTAGAGCCTACAGTTGATTCTCGCGCGTTCGGGCTTTCGTGCCGTCTTTTTGGTAAAAGTACTTTTCAATTATTTTAAACGTTTTTAATTCAATAAAACTTTTTAAATTTATTTGTTTTACCGATTTTATTTCTATATATTTCAATTTCAAGCTCGAAATGATCTTAATTTATAATCTAATTTATTTTTACTACAAAATTTTTACTCTTAATATAATTACTAACAAACAACCCGAATAATTATGACAACACCCCAAATTGAGCAATATTTTAGTTAGAAAAAAACTCTTCTTAAAAAAAAAATGAAATTCTAAATAACCGCTGCATTTAGTCCATTATCGCCTCACTAATGTTTAAACATCCCACATGGATTTTAAGTACACCCTAACTTAAAAAAAAGTAATTTTGTTTTGGCCCACGTGGGAACCCCGTAAAAAAAGTACTTTTAAACTTCGTAATTTGTCTTATCCGACCATATCAGGAGTCGCGACAAAAACTTCAGAAGAAAAAAAAAAAAAACATTCCAAGTCCTAGTTATTTTACTTTTGGAGGAAAATATTATCAGATACGCTGATACGGTATTAAAACACGAAAGATATTAAGATTAGAGATTACGGATTTTGGAAAATAATAAGATAAGAAAACTTACCCAAAAAGTTTTCTAACTAATCTCGGATGATTGTTTATCGAAGCCAATCAAAAAAGTTCCTTAAAATGCCAAGGTTTTTCAAGTTTTATATCAGAAAAAAAAAACGCCTTATTTTGGACTGAGTTTACGCGTCCTAAAGTGTGAAAAAGTGTAAAATACACACGCGACTTTTCCAACTTCCCAAGTAAAACAGCCAACGAGCGAAGCTAGACGCTTTTAGAGGGAGAGTGAGAGCTGGTTTTCCCGGGTCCTTTTCACATCGGGAGCTGATCCCCTCTTGAGTCTTGAAAGAGCTCAGCTTTTTTGAGGAGATTTCTCTCTGAACGTTGTACCACTACAACCTACCCGCCCTCTTTCTCTCTCTCTTCCCTCACTTCTACGCAAGTTCTTCCATTCTACTCGCCGCACTCGCGCACGATACTCGTGGTCCTTATTCCTTAGTCTTTGGGTTGCGTTCCGCTACGTCACGGCTTTTCTGCCCTATCATTTGTCGAGTAGGCCACGGGAAGAGTCCATTTTACTTCTCCCTAGTTAAGTGCCATAACCATTTAACTAACATTTCAGCGAAAATTGAGTTTCATTATATATAGTTTTAGAATTTTGGGCTTTTGACACGCAAAAGCTTTTGAGGATTTGTCTGTGAGAACAATAAGAGTTGAACAGTGGAACAATCTCAAGATTGTATTTATTTATTCGACAATTAGAGACTCCGAAGGTTTACCCTAATTTGTTAAATATCTGTGAATCTGCGCACGCCGTATCGTGCTGTATACAATGGAGATATTTTAATACATTATCTAGAGTAGTTAAATTTCATATAGTCTCTAACACGTGAGACATGAATACAAGTTAAGTCACCGCCTATTTATATTTTAACTCGCTTGTACTACAATTTATACTCTTTCAAGAGTGTATTTAAAATGATGGTATCACCATAGATTACATTTTTAGTTTTATCATAATATACAAAATTTTATTTCTCTTGGTTGACAAGTTCTTAAGAAACGTCAAAATGAAAAGTCAAAAATATATGTAATTTTTTTCAATATATTACGTGATTAATTTTCATACGAAAGGTAGAACTTTCTGAATTAAGTACTTTTACGAAAAAGACCCCGCGAAAACGACCTTATCACGTGCCAGAACGCGCCAGAATCAACTGCAGGCTCTACAATAGCCACGTGACTATAATAATGTCGTAATATCTCCAATTTTTATTTTCGAAAATAAACGAAAAAGGGGTTTCATTTTAATTCGTTTTTCCCTTTAATTTAGTATATAGCGTTAAGTTTTATCCTCTTAATTTAGGAAAAATCGCGACGTCTTGTTTTCTAACGTAACTTGCGCCGATTTTAGAGTCCATTTGTTAGACGTAGCTGCAGGAATGTGATGAAGTTGTATATCGTCCACTTTTGGGCCAGAGCTTTATTCTACCTTTAAATAATTAAAATAATTTATCTCAGAAGTTTTGAGATATTCTTGAAGTATGGATTTTTTAGCAATTAAATTGTATCCAATAAACAAACTAATCAGCGATGATTAAACAGCGTTGATTTTAGATCTAGAACACAATATTTATCTTTGTATAGTACATTCCGTTATGAGTCGTCAGCACGGATAAAGCAAAGCTAAAGGCTCGTCCGTTCATCTCAAAGCGTCTTAATGTCTAGAAATCATATAAATAATAAATAATATAGCTTTGGGCACTGCCAATTTCAAGGTGGATTTGGCTGTAGTAAATAAATTAACATAAAATAATTTACAATGTCTGTACGAACGTATATACTTTTTCCAGAAAGGTGCAATAGGTTGGGCTTCACCCTGAACACCGGAGCTTAGAGGTTGGAACACTTTTACAGGCGTTGAACCAATTTATATTATTGACCGTATCATCAACATATTTCATTATCCCTTGATTTTTTTCACGGGTTTTTGCTAGTATATTTATAATTTGAGAATGTAGAAATGTCCAAACCGTCTTATTTCGGGGTTTATATTGAAGCTAATCACCAGTGGCACAGTATTACGTGTAATCCTTATGGTTTTTGGGTTTTTCCAATTGATCGACCATGGCTTAGGCAATGTTACGTAGGATATAAACTTTACGTCAATCAAGTGAACCCAAATAATTCTTATTATGTGTATTGTTCCATTTGAAGCTTTTAATCAGCGACAATCTAGGAAGCTAGCCGACACCATAGTCGCGTTTACACTTTAGAGACTTCAGAAACAATTTTTAACTATTTTGGAAAGGTCAAACTGCAAATGTCCCAAACGCCTTTAAAGGTATTTCATCAAAAACATAATTATTTTTTTGTATAAAAGTACGAGTTCATGGAAACGTAATATCTTCTTTTGTACGTTCTCGGATATCATAATTTAGTTCTTGATATGGAATAAAAAATGACCCAATTAAAGCAATAAAAACGCGAATCGAGTTACTTGGTTTGGCCTTTTACGTGACGTTTTATCCAGACGTTTAGAAAAGGAGGAGGGAATGAAGTATACCATCTCTTTTATAAGTAGGCGAACTCTATCTTTTGGTCCATCGGCGTGCGTGCTGAGAAGTCCCCCCTCCCCTCCACACACACCTCTCCTCCTTCTCTATAACCGCGTGCTTTTCTTTAAAATGTTTTTTGACGCTAAAGTGAAAATTTTCGCGCGTAAACCGAAACTAGGGATTTGCCGCTTGGCGCGCGCTCGCGTCTTAAGACTCGTATATCATTTCCTCCCCTCCCCCATTTTTTTTTTTTTTTTTTTTTTTTATTTTGCGCCAAAATTTTATTTTTCTCTCGTTTCCTTTTATTTCTTCCGTCGCTTCTTTTCTTCGAATATCTTCTTTTTGTGTTTTGGCCTTTCTGCCGGCCGCCGCTCCTTTACAGTGGCAGAGTTTCAGAGAAGAAGTGATGGGATATAAGACCACTATTCTCCTGGGGAGAGTGGGGGGTTGACGTGATGCACTCCTGTCCAAGATTACTTCGCGAAACTCGGCGAAACTACTTATAATAAGGAGAAGGCAAACTGCCAAAGACGAAAGAACATCTGACGTCGTGTCACCCCCTTACTGGTGGTGCATTTATCAGGGTAAATACCGTAATTCCCTCACTAAGGGGGATGATACCTTTTAGGCTAGAGGTAGAAGCTTCTGACGTCAAAAGTTCGGGATAGTTTTATCCCTATATCTTTCGTTTATATGAATTTGTCCGAGATAGCTTTTACTACTTTGTTAATAGCGGTGGAAAGGGGTTTAGTGTATACATATAGTCTGGCAAAAGGGGAAATTTAATCTTTTGTGAATTTTACTGACAAAGGTGACAAGGCGTATTCGGATTTTGCCGCGCTTCCATCACTATATTGTAAAGCGTTGTCCAATAAAAGATAGAGATCCAAGACATGACACGAACGCGCGACGATATACGATAAAATAAACGACCTCCCACAGGAAATATACGTCAATAAGGTCAAAGATTTGTTTAGAGGGTTAACCCTTAAAAACTACCACGTGACTGTTAATTGGATGACCAAGATCTAAAAATGTGAAACAGGATTGCGGCTATGAGAGAGAATTCTCCTGAGAATTTGTTAGAAAATCAAACTCTCAAAGGGAGAGTGTAATTAAAAATAGTATCACAGCTCGATTTAAGACTTACCATATGGCGCGATGTTTAGGGAGGGTTAAAAATTTTATTATTTTGTTTGATCCAGTGTAGTTTTAAAACTAACGGAATAATACACAATCAAATTATAAAATAGCTCCTTTTGGCTTATTAATTTAGCATAATTCTCACTTTAGACGTCATGGTGCATATTAATTTATAATAAATTAAAAACATTTTATATTCTGGAGAATCGGCGGGGTGGCGTTAAGGGAAACATTTTTAAGGGAGGTGGAACCAAAACTATGCATTAAATTATTTAGCCTGAAGCTTGCTTTGATAGATTATTTGGGATCGAAGGTCAAAGGTTGGATTTAAAGGTTCATAGCTAAATTCCTTAATGCTTTTGGGTTTGTGCCAAAACTCCGCTCTGTAGCTTTCGATTTCAAATAAACCCTAATATAGAAATAAATTAATATATCCTAAACGTATTATTTAACATGATTTTAACTATTTTACAGACAAACACTATACGATAAATAACCTTTTTATTGGTTTCATAATCCCTTTAAAAATTATACAAATTAACGCTGGATTTGTTGGGCTATGGAATTTTGATTGAATTTTATTTACCGGGCTCCGCCATTACCTTACAACCAATGAGCAAAACCCACTCCAAGTGAATTTCTTGAGTTTTTAGTGTTTTTTTTTTCCTCCCTCTCCTATATCGCACCCTAGAAAGGTCTATACATATAGTATAACGTTAGTCGTTTGAATCTATAAGGTTGACTTTCAGTGAGAATAAGCCTCCGATCAACCGAAATTGCTTTTTAAACGGTATTTTAATTACAACTCGATTTTCCATAACCGCGCATTCGTGAATGTCAACGTCGACACACGGGGAATGGGTTTAGGTGGTAAAATACATAATTTAAAGTCTGTTTACTAGCTTAGAGACAATATAATTAAAGGCGCGGAGAGAAACTAATTGTGCCAACAATGCCCATGCAGCTCTTTTCTTTCTCCTCGACATTTCCTTTTATTGCTTCAAAGTTGGGTAACGAACTAAAATACGTCTAAGTTCGAGGGTTCTGTACTGAATTTCAGTCTTAAAGGGAAATTGGGAGCTAAAATGGAACCGATTTTGTTTTTTTTTTTCGGAATCAACATGCCAAAACAATTTTTAGAGACGTTTTTGGTGTTAAAATTAATTTCTAAAGTTTGATTAAGTTTAAATAAATATAAATTAAGGCCAATCATATTATTTCAGCTTTCAACAGCGCTTGTAATGTCCTAACATTAAAAGAATATAGGCCGGCTTTTGATACCCAAGGTCGATTTGTAGCTTCTAGTTTCACTTTAAAACTAAATGTTACTGTTATAGTAGCAACTTCAACGCTTTTAGAACTTCATCCCTGTTGAATTTAATCGTTGGAAAAGACCCTGATGTGTTATGTTAAAATTGTATATAGGTATCGAACGTAAATGGCATATTTTCCATTTATAAGCGGGCTGTGGGCAGTTTTGAAAATTAACGCGCTAATATAATAATCTTAGCTGCGTGCTACTTTTGAACTGATGGAGGAAAGTTAAGTAATTAGCGGCACGTCCCCCTCTAATTAGATCGCGCAAAAATCGACGACAAAACGTTATGTAAATTAATTTTGGAAGCAAAAGTCGTTTTCACGAAGTAATTAACGAATACCTTTTCAATTAGTTCTTCCCACCCATATTTAAAATAAAAGCACGTACCGAAGGATATAGATTAGTACAATTAATTAAATGGTGATGAAAACTAAATTGGCAATTTAAATGATGTGTTCCGTAATCGTGTACGGAAATATTTAGGCGAACAATTTGATTGATCAAACTTTGACTTTATATCTAGCTAACTAAACTCGGAGAAAGCATTAAACACCTCCCCTTTTACGTTTCATTTTTACTTAAGATTCATCTATATTTTGAGTCGGATATTAATCGTATTTCCTGTACAATGGCTTCGGTTTACGTCATTTTTTCCGGAATTCTCTTTTTCTAATTCTATTTTCTACCCAAAAGCGTGTATTTTCGCTCGAAAAATAGTCGTATTTTAACTAGTTACAGAAGTAATACGTCTTTCAAACATCCCCTTTGTTGTAACTTATTTCCGTCTTGGTTACTAAAGGATTGCTTAGCTAGGGTCTGAAAATACTATTGCAAAATAAAAACAGGCGCTGAGAGAAGCAAACTAAGTATAGGGAGGAACTTTGTGTCTGTCTAGTCTACTTCTTTATTTTCCTTCTTCGCAGACGACGAAGAAGGATGCGAACCATTTAGTAGGTATATAAAGAGCCAGAGAAAAACCCCAAGCATTATCGCTGTTCGTTTCACCACGAGATTACCACACGCCTTCAAATCCTGCTCGCCCGCTATCTCTTAGATTATCGCGATAGACACACTTCAAACCTCACCGAACTCGTGATATCATTCTTACAAATGTATACTTATCATGGCTAGACAGGAAACGCCGGGTAATTGCGAACTCCTCCTTCAAAATGAAGTCCCATACCTTTAGTTCCTTTCCTCGCTCTGTTAGTGTTTGGCCGAGCTTGTGTTAAATTTAAAGTCTTGACGATGTATCCGCGAGATATTGGTGACCACTATCAGTGTGCATCCGCCTTTAAACTCAATTCACGCGCAATTTTTATTCGCCTAAGCGATAATCAGCAAAATCTCGCCAATAGGAGAGACTTTAAAGGGATAATGCAACCTAAAAGCAAGTAGTTGCTGTTTAAATAAGCCTAATCCATGAATTTGCATCGTTTAATTTGCATAATAGTCTCTATTTCAATTACTTCTCCGCAATTGATAGTATCACTGACTCGCCTAGCTCTTAAATGATTTCCCACTATCCTTACCAGCCGGAGTGTACATAAACCTAACCGTGGCATCTTAATATTGAAATAAGTTCAATCGTATAATCGTATATAAAATAATTTTGAGTGGGTGTATCGTACCAAAAATACGTATACCTCCTGAAAAAAATATGCCTCTTTTTCAATATATCCATTCTTGGAAAACGAAAGGTTGCAGATGCGAGGTCGCTCGCGGGGAGTTGAATCAAAATAATAATAAAAAAAAAAATAAGTTTATCTTTTGATGTAACTTTTCCTTTCAAATGACATTTGACGAATGTTTATTTCTTTTTCTCGTTTTCCCTCTCTCTCTCTCTTTCTCTGAAACTGCAGTCAGTATCAAGTTGAGATTTTAGAGGATATAATTCCTATGGCATTGCCTTCTATCAGCCGCAAACGTTACATAGAGGTCGATTGTATATTTTCTTATACGCGTTGAAATCTCTAACTGGTTATAACAGTAAATAAAGTTTATCGCGAAGTATTTCATTTAGCTGGTTGGCGCTGGGGTCCTGGGGAGACTCGCGGAGGCCGAGTCAATAAAGATTAGGACTTGAGGTCGACCCGAGAAAATGCCAGATGGTGCAGCGAGCGCCCTTTTCTTAACTCCCTAATATATATATAGACTTTTTGCCGCGCCTTATGAAGGGAGCTGCCATTTTTTCCGTTCCCCTTAGTTTCGACCCCCCAATCCGCCATTTTGGTCACCCAGAAACGAGGTGGTAGTGGCTCTGCCTACTCGTTTCTGGGTTACCAAAATGGCGGATTGGGGGGGCGAACTAAGGGGAACGGGCAAAATGGCCGCCCCCTTCATAAGGCGCAGCAAAAAGTCTATATAGAAGGATCTGCTACGTAGAATTATTTTTTTTCAATTTAAGTTTATCGGTTGTGATTAGTGACGGAATGTTAACGCTGATTTAGGAAGCTCGTGAGAGTTAATTAGTTCTTCCTTTTATTACAGTAATATTAAAGTGAGGATACTCTTTTTTCGTAGCCCTGTGAGTTATATTTTTATCTTTTTCAAATGCCTACTATTAGTAAAAATGTTAAGCCTTTGGGTTGACGTGTTTTAGGGAATTTAAAAAGTAAAACTCAAAATATATATTATAATATAAATTTCTTTTGCGCTTGATGACGTAGAATGTATGAAAACTTGTTTAACTAAACGTTTTTAGTATGAATTGAGGAACATTCTGGATTATGTCCTTTCGCTAAATTAACTATATAATACTCACAACCATGATGACGTTCAATGTCCTGGGTATTTTGTTTCCGAAAATATCGTGTACGATATTTCCAGAAATGCTAATTAAAAATCATTTTAATTTGTAGCAGAAACAGATGAAACACTCCTTTGAAGTCTACTACTCCAATGTTCCATATAGCGCTCCTCTCTGTATGGGTAAAATTCCCAATTTTACGAGTTAGAAGGGGTAGACAAGACCCGGGAGTAATAGACTTCAAAGGAGGGTTTCATCGGCTTCTGTTTGTAGTAAATCGGTGACAGCATTACTTGAAAGAATCGTGGAATAAACTACCTTTTTTGCTGTACAATTTTGAATTTTTATGACTTTTGACCTTATGTTTAACCTTTTCGACCAGTTTTCGAACTTTTCGTTATAGATTTCGTTCTTTACCCTCAAGTTTGTTGTTATAGTTTATATGAACTTGGCATAAGATTCTAACTCTGCAAATGAATATAAAATGCTCGTCAGTAACAGTTCTCCATTCAAAATAATTATTTCAATCTTCAAATATTGTAAGAACCTTCATATGTGTACTTAAAGTATATTTTTCAAACAGAACGCCCTTTTTAGTTGTAACTATCGTGTTTTAGTTTCGTTATTCGTTAATGTATCTCTGCGAATATTATTAAACCCACGCTAAATGTTTTTCTCATATTTGCATAATCTTTGAAATATTCCAAGTTTAGAAGGGACAGGAAGCGTCTTAAAGTTAAAAATACGATGCGGGTTTTCTGGATAAGTCTGCAATCTGCATGCATTGGCCATGTATTCTAAAGATTTCAAATCAACGACAAAGATGGTTTTCTGTTAGTAATGAAGGAAGGGAATTCTTGCGGATAATTCTGCCATATTTTTCGTTCGTTATATAAACATTTTGAATTCGTGATTACTTGGTTTCCAGAATCCACCCTAAAAAGGGATAAAATAGAAGCTTTTCGCCTTTTTAACTACATTCCCCTAGTGTGGGGTGTAGGTATTACATTTGTTGCGGCATTGCCGTCGCCGTTGGTAAAGACGAAAAACAAGTATCCGCGTATGATTACTTCAAAACGGCAAAAAGAACTTATATTTGTAACATTCCCATTTTCAAGGGGAAATGTAAAGGGAATGTCACAAACATTAAAAAAGGGAAAATGGAACCCATTGAAGTTTACAAACGTAATAGGTGTCGTACGGGACTTGACCATCTTGTTAAAGTCTGGAATGACTGAATCTGGCCCCATGACGGTTTCTAGTATCCTTTTTGACATAAGCATAGCACCCCAGGTCCTCCCTTTAAATTCCGTAATACATTCAAAGGGAAAAGACGCGACATTAGTCTAAAGAAATCCTCCCTCTCATCTTTTAAAAACTATAAAGAGGCCCGAAATGTTTTTTTCTCGATTCTCGCTGGGATTGAAAGAAGAGACAGTTTTCTTTTTGGATTTAAGAAACGTGAATTATTAAAAGAAGACTATTTGGCGTAAAGTTTTTGGCGACATTGACTCGTCGTACTCGTATCGGTTCTTTGTCCGTGGGTTTTTATGGACCACCCATCTCCGGAGAGGTTCGACTCGCTCCGTAGGTCAAGTGATTCCTCGTCTGGCGACGTTAGGACCACCCACTTGTAAACGGTTAATACCTTTATGTCGACATTTTTTTATTTCTCTTCCTTGGGTCAAAAAGTCAGACATTGTACTTTTGAATAACGTATTTTATTCATCTTCATCCGAGTTGTAAATCTCATCTCTTTCTTGTGAAAAAAGAACGCCGAGATCAAAGATGTATTCTGATGGTGACGAAACATATTCCAGTCAACCGTATCAGAGTAAACATTTCAATTGTTTTCGGGGCATAGACGAAACGTTGAAAATATGATTTTTTTTTATGTTATTTCCTCGGTTATTTTACGTTTAAATGAGCACGAAATAGGCTTCGTTTGTTTGAACAGTGAATAATTAAAATCCACAACCCCTCAATTTCTTGCCCGAGTAGTCCGGGACTTCTGATTTAAAAGCATAATTACGATAATATTTTCGAGTTAAGCCTTGGCGAATAAATCTACAGTTGTACGACAACATTTTAAAGAATCTTCTACTCGATCCTTGCATACACGATGGATTTAAACTCCAAACAAGATATTTGGAAAATGTATTGCTGTACTTTGAAACATACCACGACTAGCTATTTGATTAATTGTCATACTTCTATGATATGTTACTTATGGTTTAACCAAGAAAAAACTAGCTTTTTCGTTTTAATATAGTGGATTTATTTTACAGATTAACAACCTTCAATGAAAATTATATAACATATTTTTTTTTCTGTCTGTCTATCTTATATTCTAGGTCTTTCTTCATTTTCTGAGCTGTCGAACTGCAATCGTTTTTATGGCAAAAAATTAGATGAGATGATGAGGCGCCAAAAAACTCGCAACCGAAACTTTGCAGACCTAAAGTCGGGCGACGCTGCTGGACCTCTCATCCTATGCGCCCTTGCACCTGGCCCAACTGCGAGGTGATGCCAAGATCTTTCCAACCGATTGTTTAAAGGTGGGTAAAAAATAACGAAACCCTAAAACTGTAAATAAGACGAGGCTGCATTCATCGAAGAACCCTTCACTCCGTATACGTAGATAAAACCTTTGTTTTTGGAAACTGTAGTGCTAAAACGTTTAAGGCTTCGTGACTCGGTTTCCCAAATTATCACAAATTTCTCCGAAAAAACCTAATATTTTTACCCGGTATTTGGCATTTATTCGTTATCGTTTGATTTTTCACCCCATTATTGAAACTAGCTCAATTTAGATAACCGCGTATAATTCCTTTTCAAGAATGCTATTTTAAAGGGAGGTTGAAGTATTATTTACAAATATGTAGACTTTTGCGGTAGGGCGTGGTCGCCTTGGTCTTTTAGAGGTTACATTTATCTCGTTGGTCGGGAGGTAATGGTGACGTAGCCGGTAAAAATTCTATATAACAATTCAGCTATTAAAGGGTCTTGAATTTGTCAATCGAAAATAATTTTCCTTATGCACACAGCCTAGCTTTGACTGTACAATTATGACCAATGAAGTCTGTTAAGCAAGAAAATAAGGCGCTTTTAAGGGGATTTACAAATCAGGAAGAACCTTTTATAGGACGTAGCCATTTTCTCTAGAATTTGCTATTTAGACACAGTTTTAAAGATATATTTCTAACTCACGTTCAATTACTTTATAAATTTTAAAATTATTATTGTCCATGATTAGTATTTAAGTATAATATAATTGAACGATGCCCCATCTAGGACTTGGCACATCAAGCTTTGTAAGATACGTTTTTAGTTCTATTTCATTATGCTTCATTTTACTTTAGACACCCGAATTAGTTTCAGGAGGAAGCTATACTCAAATGGGTGTGACTTTACGAAAGATTGTCTTTTTATCCAAGTTTAAGTGAACCAGAACAGCAGTAATGACTTTGATGACGTTTCAACTTCTATTTAACGTCATTTGTGTCACGGGAAGGTTAAAGCAAACGGCCCATGCGGTACGCAAACCTTTTCCTGACATTTCGGGCTATCGGAGAAGAATGAATGACTTTAGTTTCTCGGTTTATATACTTCGAAGAGTCAAGTATATTAGAGATCGGAAGAGGAGTAGGCGTTTTACGGGATTTCATTGATGAGAACGAGTTGCTTGGAATAGGGAATCCATTATATATATAAAGAAGGGTACCGTTTCTCGGAAATCAGCCTTTCCGAAATGGGGTATCAACAGTTCCCGCCTTTGCCCAACTACCATCATTAGTTATCCATTTATCGCGGGGTGCAACGTTTATTGCTAAAGGTATACTGGCTGGTCGTGGGCTGTTTTATCAATCAAAAACCGATAGTCCTATTCGATAAAAGGTTAACAAAAGAATTCAACAGCTCACGCGCGATAATCGAAATGCCTGGCTGTTTGAATTTTATCTTGGATTCTCGAAAGGTGTATCAAAAATCGGATTTATTAATTCTAAGAGATGATTGAGGAGGCTTTTTATTTTATACCGCCGTTTTTCGATATTCGTTCCGCACTTCGCCGTAATATTATATCGGGCTAGTTTTAGTTCAAATCTTTCCACGAAATTTTAAACGATTTCCTGATAACTCAAAACTATATAAGGGCGTTACTAATTTTTTTAAAGAATGGAATGAGATATATTTCCTGGAAGATTGATGTCTTAAAAAGTATATAAAAAATTGTGGATAAATACAAAATTGAAATAATGCACTAAACCAGTAAAATCAAAGTTGTAAAGTTTGTCAACACCAACACTGATGACCTTTTGACAGAGAAAACGACGTGTAAAAACTTGATTTATCGTAAATAAAGTTTTTCGTTCAATACCATGTCGTTTTCTTTGTAAAAAAAAACTTAATTATTTCAACTGGTTCTACCCCGATTCGCCCAAAACATTTGGCCCAATTCCCATTTCGCCCAATCTCAATTGGCCCAAGCTCAATTGGCCCAATCCTAACTGGCCAAATCCCAACTGGCCCAATTCCCAATCAGCCCAGTTTATTCTTATTTCGCCCAATCCACACCCAAGGCATATGCGAACAAAATCCTCTTGATCGGTTCATTCGTCCTGTTTAATTATTTCTACCTAACCTAACCTAACCTAACCTAACCCAACCTAACAATTTTAGGCGAAACGGGAAAAGGAATTTTAGGTTGAGCGAAATGGGAATAGATAATTCATTACTAACTGATAAAACGATTGGGCGAAGTGGGATTGGGCGAATTGGGACAAGGAAATTTTGGTTTGGGCGAATTGGGAATCGATAATTTTGGGCCAAATGATAATACGTTTGGGTGAAGTAGGATTGGGCGAAATGGGAATTGATAATTTTGGGCGAAATATTTGGGCGAAATGGGAACAAACCTTTCAACTATATCTTAACCATGATAAATAATAAGTTTAATTTGTAACATGTTACTCTTTTATATTAAATTATTTTAATTAAGGAGATTAATACATCGTGTTTTAAACACGCTCTTCAAAATTTAGGTTTAAATCATTATTTAAATCTAAAAATGATGAGACCCAGATTGGGACAGCTACCAAATTTACTATATTTTCTATGGTTTTACCTTCACTTCAGAATACAATTTAGCGAATAAAAATGCACTGAGTATAGTTGCGCCTTTGAAACTTTAAAAAAGCACTTTTGTCGTAATTTCTATCCTTAATTCTTATCTATAATTATCCAACGATACGAGCTTCCTTTCGAAAATTAACCTGCGAATTCAGACTTTTATGACGAGAGAGAATCTCAAGTATATCAAGAACGCGCGGACTTTGTCCTCGTATTTGATAAGACTGTACAGGGAGGGATTAACTTTTATATCGCGACTTATAATTTTACCACTGCATGCCTTTAGACGCGCTTTTGAGAACGAAGAAGCAAAATCTTCGTTTTAATTCTGGGAAAAGGGTCTCAGAATAACGAACACATCGCAGTCGGCTCTCCTTTAAATTTATATCGAAGTGATGATAGTTAGAAAGATGAAATTAGATCGATCGATTAATACGAGATTAATGATCATTTAATACGTTCTCCATGATTCAAGGCGAAGAAACTACCACGCCTCGGAATGGCGAAAATGGTTCCACTGATGACCGAGGGAATGAAACTCCCAGGACGTGGTCAAAGGAAGATGGTTCGGAAACCTTTGGTTTGGAATTACAGTCTTTGGACGTGAAACCTTCGAGGAAAAGCACTTTTAACCTGGACTACGTCGATGAAGACACGAGTTGCGGTATCGGTAACTTCAAACCCGCTTATCTCCAGAGATTCGCGACGCCCAAATCTTTTTTGGTCGTTTCTTGCGTCATTGGGATACTTCAAGGAGCCTTCTTTACTTATTTCATCGGTGTCTTGTCTACCCTGGAAAAGAGATTCTCGTTTGACAGTAAAGTCTCGGCTATTATCCTTCTTGCCGACAATTTGAGTCCGGTTTTCACCGGATCGTGTCTAGGTATATACTTATCAGTCTATAGTTCTGTTTTTTATCATAAGAAGACCATTAAAACGTTGTGCAATGTGAAAATTAGATATTATTGGTTAATTAAATCTTAAAAATAACAAGGAAAGATAAAAAATATAACCGAATTTTAAAACCAGCATAACTTGTTCGTTTGGAATATATATATTTTTTTATTGTTACCAGCGATAAAGGTATAATTAAAACCCAGAACAAGTAATTTTACTATGACCCGGGTATGTCGAAACAATTCCTAATCCATTACAACTTTCAACAATAATAATTAATTTCAAATACATGAAATGTTGATGGTAAAATTTTAAATTTAATCAGAAGGAGATAATTGGAGAAGAGAGAGACGATGTATTATATACATAATATTTTTCTTGTTAAATAACGGACACTTCCTTTTTTTGTATACGGGATTTTAAGATTTCGGAGAGATTTTGAGATTTTAAAGTTACTATGGTAATTTTGCTGTTTTAATTTCCCATGGAGAGCCCTCGTTGCTATACTACTATAAAATAATTGTTATAATGGATTCAATGGAAAAATATTCGTTACGTTGATCAATATATAAAACAGATTAGTACGTCTTTATCATTTCCAAGGACTGTAATCAGTTACGTAATTGCGTAATCGGTTTACAGATTTTACGAACGTGGTTAACCAGGTCTCATTCTCGGCTCTACAGCCCAATTCTGTCCACCTAGGTTTTCGGGTTTTATTAATTATTTATTTAGGACACTGTAATAAACTTTTTTATCGAGAACCATTTATATCGGCATAAATTTAATTACGGCATGATAACGCTTCTTACACCAATAATATTTTAGCTTTCAAGTAAATAGTCGTGTTATCTTTAGTGTCTATAAATTATATCTTGTCTTCCTTATTACAGGGTATTATGGTGGCAGAAGCAACCGTCCACGACTGATATCGCTGGGCATGCTAGTAGTTGTTCTCAGTTGTTTTTTGAGCGCCTTACCGTATTTTATTTATGGCCCATCCGATCACCTGTTGGTCGAGGGAGACGGAGGTCCCAATAGATTATGCCCCGTTGGAAACGCCCAAGGCAATGATTGCGAAAAGGACAGAGGAGCCACGGTGACCTTTCCAGCCGTCGCTCTGTTGTTCGTCGCTTATTTATGCAACGGGTTTGGCTCAACTGCGTTTTACACGTTGGGAACTCCCTATATCGATGACAATGTTAAGAAGAAGGAATCTCCCATGTATTTCGGTAAGGATTATAGCGTAGCTAATTTATATTGGGGTACTATAGACCTGGAGCTAGAGGGGGACCAGAAACTTTGAGTTTGGGATACAAGAGAGCTGGGAGATTGAGTGGAACTAGAGAGATGGGATATTGAGGGGAAATAGAGACCTGTGATATTGAGGTGGACTAGAGAGCGGGGATATTGAGGGGGAAGTTGAAAGCTGGGATATTGACGGGGGACTAGAGATATGAGCTGGCGATTGACAGGAGATAGTGGATATAGTTCAGAAGCTCGATGGGAAGATGAGGGCTCGAGACCAGAAGATTGGGGGGGGGGGGTATACACCAAAGGTACGGAGGATTTAAACCGCTAGATGCTGAATAATTACTAAGACTACATTTATTCATTTAGGTATCATGTATGCTTTACGAATTCTTGGTCCGACTTTGGGGTTTCTACTCGCTGCTGTTTGTCTGAAATATAATGAGGATCCATTCAGTTAATGAGCTTTTAATTTACACATCAATTTAAACCAAAAGAAGTTAATTGAAAATCCGTAATAAAATATTTCAGGCGATCCCGGTATTGCCAACGACGACCCCAGATTCATTGGCGCCTGGTGGATCGGGTTTGCCGTGCTGGGAGTCCTTATTTTCGTTTTCTCCTTGCCTTTGTTTCTATTCCCTAAGTCCTTGAAGAAGACGCCGGGAATGAGCCCCGCTGTCAAGCAGAAAGAAAGGAATGGTATAGCTGAAACTTCCAAAGAATTATGGGGAACTTTGACCAGGCTCTTCAAAAATCCGATCTTAATATGCTCCGTATGTAGCTCCATCTGTACCCTGATTGGAATTTTGGGTTACTTCGTCTTTATGCCTAAATACGTCGAAAATCAGTTCAGATTCAGCGCTTCCCAAGCCAATTTCGTTACAGGTTGGTTTAACTAACAACAACAGACCAATTCGTTTAGCATGGTTAACTCAAATACGTAAAATAATAGCCGAACCTTGTCTATTTGAACTTTGAATAAGGTTCAACCACGTCTATGGCAATGGTATTGGGAATGTTCACCGGCGCTCTCTTGATACGTCGCTTTAAACCAAGTCCTCGCGTTATGACATTTTGCATGTTAATAGTCGGGCTGGTCAGCTCTACCGGCATGTTCGTCACTATGTTCTTCAAATGCGATCAGATTAATTTACCAGGAGCGAAAGAATCGGTCGAATTGTAAGTAGGATCATTTTATAAAGGACGTTTTTATCACGTGAGGATGTCATTGATACGAAGATTCTTAAACCTTCGTGATTTAGTAAAATCGAATTAACCAACGATTGTAACGCCAAATGCGGTTGCACCACTCAAGTTTATCATCCAGTTTGCGCCGAAGATGATTTTTCCACTTATTTTTCGCCTTGTTTCGCCGGATGCAAACATTATAACACTACTCGCGACGAAAGTGTAAGTAATAGCGCTACTTTTGGTATTTATCTTTGTGGTATAGGCCTAAAAGGGTAGACATTAAGGTTCTCCATAAGCGCGAGAAATAGAAGACACAATTGGATTGAAATCTGATTGTAAAACTTTGTTTTCTATTTTCATGGTTTACTACAGTTCTATTCGTTATGCTCGTGTGTCGAAGGTCTTTCGGGTTCGTACAGCCCCAACCGTCGCGTATACGAGGGATACTGCCCGGTCAATTGTTACATGTTTATACCATTCATTATTATTTTTACTATCAACAAATTCGTTTCGTCTTCGTCCAGAATAGGTTCTACATTAATCACGCTAAGGTAAACTTCAAATGTTATAAAATAAAGGTTAAATTTTTAATTTTCGTAATCTTACGCAGATGTATAAAGCCAGAAGATAAGGATTTCGCTTTGGGAACGATCACTACATTGGTCTCTCTCTTAGGTATTTAAAGTCGATTGTTGCAAAACTTGGCCATGTTAAAGAGAGTATATAAACCAAAACGAAATTTTATTAGCCTTAATTCCGTATCCAATTATCTTCGGAGCCTTAACCGATTCTGCGTGTATCGTATGGGAATCAACTTGCGGGGTGCCGGGTAATTGTTGGATTTACGACACTGACAAGTTGCGTTACTCGTTGCACGGGGCTGCGTCCGCTTTTCTCTTTCTGGGCAGTTTCTTCGATCTCGCCGTTTTTCTCATGAGCGGTAATAATAATAATTAATTACTATTAAGTTAAACAGTAGTATTCAAATGTAGACAGGTATTCTTTTCGTGTCCTTAAAAAAATTGTCTATGCTACCTCCTCTTGACGTTCGTTCCCTGGAAAGTGTTTAGCCAATGTGAGGCGTTCGTTCCTTGTGATTAGCCAATGGGAAGGTTCGTTCCTCGTGTTTAGCTAATGGGAGAAGTTCGTTCCCTGGAAAGTGTTTAGGCAATGGGAGACGTTCTTTCCCTGAAAAGTATTTAGCCAAAGGGAGCCTTCGTTCCTGGCAAAGTGTCTAGGTAATGTAAGGCGTTCGTTCTTGGGAAATAGATGTTCGAGTTTATCATTTTGGGAGGTTTCTCCAGTCTCTCTCACTGACTAAAAGATGGCTTATCTTGTATGGAAGACATTTCTGACTAGATTATTGAATACTACCCCCGCGTAACACAATAATTGTAATAATGAATTATTATAATTAATAAACTAAAAGGAAGAGTAAAGAATCTGTATGCCGAGGATGATGCGGAAACGGATTCTGCTACGAGTGGAAAGGAAGAAATCAAAAGATTTTTAAGCAAGATTGGTGCCGAGACTGCCGCTTCCAAAGATGAGGAAAAAGTATAATATAGGATAGGAAAGTAGCTCAACAAATGACCATGTATTCTTGTCGTAAACAAACAATAACGACACGAAATACGTGTTTATGGTGCTAAGTCATAACGCTCAATTAAAAAAATATTAATTTCTAGACAGTATATAAGTAATAATCGCTAGCTCAAAGGATCAAAATAACTACACTATGCCAGTGATATTTAAACATAAATGTATTCTACCAGAAGCGTACGAGTTACTCGAATTATACAACGGCAATGCTTTATAATGCCAACTTCATTGCATAACCAAATAATCCGAAACGGGATAAAGTAAACGCCAATCTTGGAAATTAACATTTTACTCGCTTTCCGAACTTGCATACCCTGCATGCGCTATCCCTTTTTTAGGGGAGCTCTGCATGCCACTCGAATGGAAGATATTTTCAGTTATAGTTTACTACTTTTTCCCTGATACCCCTCGCTGTTGTACAAGCAAAATGATTTTTTCGCTTGTACGCCACGTAGTGAGAAAGAAGCTTTGGGGTGGCACGGCCGACTCAGAGTATAAAAAAAAAAAAAGAGTTAAACAATAATTTTCCTAATTTCCTTCCTTCGGGTCTCCATGTTTCTCTTGCTCTTCTGATTCAAGATATTCGGTAAAAGTGAGACTGATATTATCATGGAGAGATACGTAATGGTAAAGTTTCCTTAAAGGGATAATGAAGACGAATAACGTTATTTATATAGAAAAGGAGCTTTAATATTTTCATATAAACTTAATTAAAACATTTCACGCTTTGATTTTCAGTCATTTTTAAATAGTTTTTATCTGAACAAAAATGGAGATAGGCTTAGCGCGGGATCAAATCGCAACTTTGTTTTACCTTAAATCGTGAATATGCTAACGCTCGTAATCTAATAAAAATAACTTGTTTAACTAGTCTTCATTGTTAAAGGAACTCATAGTAGCTGACCAATTTTAAATCCGGTTTTTATGACGTTACAGTGACTTTTTTCGAAATGAGTACGGCACCTTATCTTGAGTCCCTTTAATACAAATAAAAGTATAAAAGCAGTAAACAGCGTATCTCCCCTCACTGTTCCGACTAGCAACAAGAGTAGTACTGTATTTTGCAGTTTCTAAAGATAGGAAAACTCAAAACTCAACCATTGTTTTGGTGAGTTGAGAAAATACCCGTTTTCTTAAATATTCTAACCTCAGTGATTTCAACGGCATTCACTGTTTTAGATCCATCCTGTCTGTTAACAGAGATATTTTTAGTTTTTTCTGGATAATGTATTGAATTATTATTAATAAATTATAATAAACCTTCGACCTTGGCTTAGTTGCGATCAGGCCTAAGTCTAATACTCTTTTCCTGTAAAGACTGAGCAACGAATTTACTCGCCCACGTATGTCACACATGACTGGTGCCCAACGGTCGAAACCAGCAAATAATCCCAAGAGAACCGCTTAGGAATTTACTGTTTAGGCGAACACCACAAGTAAATCATGTGCAAACACTTAGTCATAATTGGCTTTCATGTCGATACAATACTTTTGGCACAAAAATTTGAAGAGCCAGTATTCAAATTGTTGCCACATCTGGTTCTCCTTTTTAGTATCCTTCCTCCGTGATTGCAGTACGTTTCATAGATACGGATTACTCGTTGATTCTATTTAGAGAGCCTATAGTTTTGTCCGTGCTTCCAATTCTAGGTGGAAACCTTTAATAAATAGATGTTTAGTTAAAAAATCCATCTACTAGAGAGGGATAGAAAAATCATTATAATTTTTGTAATGATAAAGACGTCAGTTACCAATTTTTTTTAGTTCAGTGGCAAATCGTCTATTTCCAGTTATTCTTTATAATTATTATAAGAGGTTGATCACCACTCTAGATATGTTTGCTATGTTTTTCTTGTTTTTAATCTTTAAAATTTAATCAGTGATAAGCCTTTTTTCCAATTAACCGTTTCCAGCGGAAATTAGATGTAAATGAAAATTGTTATCATTATAAATTAGTATTAATACATGTACATTTTTAAAAAATATATCGAAGAGCTAAGAAATATAATATTACATCGGCTCTTTTACTGAATGATGTTCCATTTTTTTTTATTAGTTTTCAAGTCGAAAAAACTCGGCCAGAGATAATAGCAAAAAAATATTATTTGTTATTTTTTAAAAAAGTACTTTAAAAGAAAATATGCTTTTGAACTTTGAGAGTTTCAAACGACCGATAAATTAAGAAGGAATAGTTATTGTCGACATTTGCACCGACCATATGCTTGAATAGTTTGTTAATTATATCGAATTAAGTTTTAATTTAACTTAAATTGAATCGGTACAATTCCCGTTCGCTTGTAGTGGAAGTATTTGAAATATATTAATCGTTTGGTAAGTAGTAGCGTTACAATTTAATTTATTCTGTAACAGGTGTGAGTTGTATTGTGAGTTTGTTATTTTACACTATAAAAAAATCTACTCTATCATTTTATTTACGTCACATGTTGTCTCAAATTTAGAACACCCCCTTCCCCCAATTTGTCAAATTAGCTATCTTATTCGTATCCTCATTTTTATTCTCCACGATTTTTTTTTCTAATCTTCATATGGGTTCCGACCTTCTGCTAATCAACTTCTTTTTAGGATGGCTTGGGTTTCACTATTACAAATATTTCCAGAAAGATTATTAGTATAGATGTTTAGTTTATTGGGGAAGAGTATTGATCTTTTCAGTAGTGAAGACTGAAAACCGCGGTTCACGTTCTAGGCTTCTTCCTGTATTGGTGGATGTATCGTCGGTGAAATTGTATTCAAGTTTATGTGAAAGCAAGAAAAAAAAAAAAAAAAAAAAACGACCCATCAATCATCCGTTTCTGTCTTCCTCAGAAAAAAGAAAATCTGATAATCCACGTTGATAATTGTCCAGCAAATTATAATGGAGACGAGTGTGAATATGGAACATCCAACCGTCGCTACGGCCAGCGAGAGGAAAGGTTTGCGATCTCTTAATAAGCAACAATGGACTTGTTTGATATGCCTGGCCATTGGAAACATGGGTAATATATGGATTTTGATTTAATTTTATTAATTTAAAGCTTATTCATATCATGTAGTTTGCGTTATTTGTTCTTCACGTTGTAACCAATTTCAGTTAAAAATTTTCATAGATTGAGACGTGACGTAGTTAGTAAAGCAAATGGTTTACGATTTAGCGCGAAGGTGCAAAAGGGCAAAGCCATATTGTGTCTAAACTTTCACAGAGTTACTTAAAATGAATCTAAAGTTATTTATTTTTCATAGGCATCGCTACTTGTTCTTCACTACAAGCGCCGTTTTTTCCATTAGAAGTACGTTTCATATTTTTAATTATTAACCAAAAAATTTTAATTATCTTTTCTACCCACGTTAAATTTAGGCGGAAAAGAAAGGTGCCACCCCTTCGGAGTATGGTTTAGTCTTTGGCCTGTTTTACTTGACAATTTTTGTGTTTTCACCCATATTTGGGAAGATGGTATGTAGTATAGTTTCAAACAAATCAAATTGAGCTAAGGAACACAAACACTCGTTGATAATCTCTCTTGTAAGTTAAGATTAAGTGTAGATGTGTGATGAAACCATTTCGCTTTTTTTAAGACATCAGAAGTTAATTTATAAGAATGTATCGTAATTTTTGGTTTCAGTTTGGGATTGTAAGTCCCGAATTTATGAGGGACAGTGGTATGTTCGTGGTAGGAGTCTGCTTCGTTTTATTTGGGTTGGTAACAATCGAATCAATTTTCTTTTTCGTCGATAAGTTCAATAATTGTCTATTTTAAATCAGATTTCTAGATAGTTCACCACCCGGTAGGACGTTTTTAGTTTTGGCATACGTCATACGTATCGTGGAAGGTATTGGTAGCGCTGCTTTTAAAACTTCGAATTTCTCACTGGTGGCTGCATATTTCCCCGATAACATGGCAACAGCTTTGGTGAGTTTTACAAGAAACTAATTGTAAACAAGAAATCCGCCAAAGAAACGTTACTTTGACGCTTTGCTGTCGAACCGTCGATTGAAAAGCTCTAATCTCCTGGATACATCAGTCAAAATCTGTAATATGTGTAAAAATTGAAACAGACAGTAATGGGCTATTTTTACTGAAAGGCGTGAAGGGTGTGATTTCTTGTTTATTTTAAAAGTTTCTGGTTTTACCTTTGTTCATAAAGTGTTTATAGCTAATCGGGGATAATTTTCCAGGGCGTTTTGGAAACTACGTTTGGATTGGGGTTGATCCTTGGCCCATCTCTGGGTTCCGCCCTGTTTGAAGTAAAAATAATTAGGCGATAAAACATAATTTGGGTCATCATTCAATTTGCTAATTTTGCGCTTAATTTAGTGGGGAGGTTTCAAATTGCCATTCGTCTCATCCGGCATTTTTCTAATTTTGGTTACGGCCTTTTCTTTCTGCTTTCTACCAAGATTAGGTACTTTTTCACCTTTTCCAAGTTTCGCCTTTTTATTACGGTGCTGCTAAGTTTATAAATATAAATTGTGTCGCATGCAGCCGATGAAGTTCCATCAACCAATAAAACTAAACCTCTCGGCATTTGGAAATTCCTCAAGAACCCATTAGTTATCATTTACATCTCCATGCTAACATTGGCTCCCATGTGTTTGGGATTCAACTTGGCAACTTTAGAACCTCATCTTAGACAAGTAAATCATAGTTCCTTGACCATATTATACACACACGTTGCGGAGACATTAAAAACATTTTTTTATTTCAGTTCAAGTTATCACCCCTCGGAGTTGGTATGATGTTCGTCATATCTGGTGGAATATATGGTTTTACTTCATCTATATTTGGATATTTATGCGATAAAGGGGTAGGATAAAGGAAAAACCTTTAAAAGGGTCAATATGACGACCTTCCGTGACATTGACGGCGAATACATAAGACGGATTTTAAAGTTTACTAATTCTGTAGATAAGCCCGAAGATTCTCTCGTTAGCGTCGTGTCTATTTCTGGCTCTTAGTTACACATTTATAGGCCCAGCACCGATATTTACGTTTGATAGGTAAGTTTTGAGAAGATAAAACTGAAACTAATTTTCTTAGTTCTTGACTGAGCGGAGATAAAACACTTTATGATAAGACGTCATCACTTTCGTAACTTAAGCTTTCAATATATTATATAATATACACAATTTGGGACATAATTTGGTGTATAAGCTTTAAATCTACCTAATCTAATCAGAAACGACAAAATAAACATGGAGTGATCACGTGACTTCATTTCCCAACTGTGGGGTCTGTGTTTATACCGACTCTGTTTTTTGGTGTAATCTTTTGACTAAAATGGTGTATTTTCTCACTTAGTAAGTTGTGGATAGTCATTGTATGCTTAATTTTATTTGGAACTGGATTTGGAGGTACTAGAGTAATCGCCTTCGTTGATTGTTTGAACGAGGCCGTGTAAGTTAGATTAATTTAAGCCTTATTTAATTCACTTCTACAAAAGTTTAAATTTTAAACAATTGTACAGAGCATCTGGTCAACCAAATGATTTATCAACTAGTGGAGTTATAAGTGGAACGTTTTCATCAGCATTAGCCATAGGGTAGTGTATTTATCATTATTTTTTAAATTTACTTGTGAACAATCTTATATATTTGTATTATTTAGGTTCTTTATTGGCCCGACGATCGGTGGAATATTTTTGGAAACCATTGGTTACAACATGGGATCCGCTATCATGGCGATCCTAATGTACTCCCAAGCTATCACGTTTCTGGTTTATATATTCGTTATGAAATGCAAAAGGCCTAAATCTAATGATAAAATGGATGATATTAGGGTTCAATATTCGCCGATTGTGGAAGAAAGTCCCCTAGTTAGTGGTAATAGTCTACCAACGGCTTACGGGGTTAAATGAAATATCTTTTCAAGTCTGATAATTTATATTTTAACTGTTGAATTTTTTTGCATTTTTTTTTTAATTGGTTGCCTAAATAAATAATCTATTATAAAACGCGTTATTTAAATTGACATGGTTATGCTATTCTCTGCGGAAGTAACGTCTAAATAGACCAGTAGTTTAGGACTAGTTAGACAAAAGGCTTATGATATTATCCGCCTCGAAAGTCCTTAAGTTTCACCAACAAAAAGGAAATGCCCATGATCGAAGCAACCTTTACAATACAAATAGTTTTAGGAACCTAGGTACGTAATCACTAGTGTTTCATTTGCACAAACCAACTAAAACGTGTTGCAAAATCCATTGCATATATGGGCGTCTTCCGGGATTTGCCTGCCAGGCACCAGTCCACCACTAATGGCCAGCAACGTCATTGGGCGAATTACTTTGCCAATCGGTCTATACCTACTCTAATCACGGACAGTGCACATATTAAACAGAGTATTAAACGTCACCCGCGTGCAGAAAGTTCTTTTAAAATTTGCTCGCTCCACGAGAATTTTCGCGACCGTTTAGGCCTAAAAATTGGAAGACATAAACTGGAAAAACAAAGCAATGGACGTGTCTTTTTCGCTCTTTCTCTATACTTTATCAACATTTTCTGCATTGGCGTTTTCCAGTCGTTTTGACGAAGCTGAAATCGTCCGAAAATTCGTTTCTAAATTGGAATCGGTAAAAGTCAATTTTCAGGATGGTGACCAAGGCTTACGAGTATTGGTAAACAACGGTGCCCTATACGAAGCCAATGATCCGTGGATACCAGGGATTCTCTTGGCATACTTCGACATTCTCGATCGTGAATTACAAGACAATAACTACTCCGAGAAAACTAATCGACTTTTAATAGAAGAAACGGAAGATTTCTGGCTGGAACGGTACTTGCCAATATGGGAAAACAATCACAGACGTTTCCGATTTGGGAATATGAAGGTCAAGGAGCAAAAGGCGTCGGCCTACGAGTTGGGAGAAACCTCGGAAGATTCGGAACGGGAAGAAAAAGAAGGAACTACAGCCTGGTACTTGTTTGTGGGCGTAACGCTTGTCATAGTATTACTTAGCGTAGCAGTGGGTATTTTCGTTTACGCCTATGTGCGCCGCAAAAAAAAGAACTATTCTGTCTTACAATCCGCCTCTGAGGATGACGGTGAAGACTTTGTAACCAGGAGATCATCCGCTAAATCCTCTCGAAGACAAAGAGGTAAAACCCCCAAAGGAGCCAAAGAAGCGAATAAAAGTTTTCGATACTAAAATTTGATGTTATTTCCAATCGTTGCACCATTTCTCCCTGCCAGTTTTGTAAGTTTAAATTAAAGATCATTTTATTTCTATCAGTGTGTTTAGTCGTATTAATGACATAGCCTCACCCGTAATATTACGATGGAGCGGCTGAAAGCGGAATATATTTCTGGGTATAGTTTTCCCCGCTATTTCCTGCTTTTATAATTTTTTGTGCTCATAGTCAATTTCGCCGAAAACGAACCTTTTCTCCGCAAAGTGGAAACGCTGCCCTTAAGTATAGGAAGACCACCCCTCCAGAAGTTTCATACTCCCTCCCCCAAAAGGAGGTTTCTTATATACTCCTGCAACCATTTTTAAGTGATTGCCTGTGTAAATTCAAGGCTGTATTCAAAACAGTCACATGCTTTTATTAATTGTAATTGGAGTCCCATCCAGATTAACCACGATAAGCAAAAATTATGAATTCTGAAGTGGCCGGTATTCAATAAACTGGTTTAGTTCTTTATCGGAAGTAACCGTTAGTAGTATAATGTCTCTTGCAGTCAACGTCAAAAAAGGTAAAATAAAATTGTATTTGGGGAGAGATACAAGTGAAACATTTTCTGGGTGTGTTTATATGATAAAATCTAGGAGTATCAAAAAAATCCACTATTCTTACTCCAAGTTTGAAAATTACAGTCACCCCTTTTATCAGCTAAGTTACAGTATTCAGCTAAATATATAAAATAGCCGATCTTATTACCCATTGAGCTGAATATCCAAATATTTCCAGATATTTTTTTACCCCAATGAAAGGCTGATATCTAATTTTCGGTGTTTTTACCTCTTATTTCACAGGAAGGGTTTGTAATCGTAAATATGTTTCTGTGTCTGTTAGTTGCGGGGGTGTACGTCTGTTCACTGAGTTCATAATTTGCGTTGTTTGACTGTTCACCACGTTCGCAGTGTTACTCACTCTCCACCCAGGGGTTGGAGTAATTATTTAAATAGGTTACAAGGCAACCAGATGTCTAGAAAACATTAGCAATTTGGCCAGCCAATGTTATCTTCCGCCATATTTCTTCCACGTAAACATCTAGTTAACTTGGTCTATAAGGAATCGATGGTGGTCGGTGGATGTCTTTGTGGTAGATCATATTTTTGAATCCATTGGATAAAATCATGGCAAGTTAACTTCCACCACATTCCCAATCCATCTTATTTACAACTAATTTACCGTTTTCTGACCACCTTAATCGTCTCGGTAATATCTTATCAACTAGTTTCTGAACATTGCTTTTATACTTAAGTGGAATGACATCCATCGAAGACGAATTCGACTCTCTTTACGTCGCTTACGTGGGGCGTCCTTTAACAACACTCTCAGTGGACGGCGGACGCTTGGCTATATCATGTAAGTTAGTGTGTCGTTGCGGCGTTGCCACGTCTGTTTGTACAAATGCCATTTGAAATCTCGTCTAAATACATTCTATCTAACATGGAATAAATTTCGCCATCTCATTCTGTTACGACTTGTTTTTGGTGATGATGGAAGGGACCATCTTTTTAGGCCGAGCTAGGTACTAGCAACAGTAACATTTTTTGAGCGTACTGCTTAACTACGACTGATTTCCAACTTTTCCGTCTATGGAGAGGTGGGGTAGTAATTGGTATTCGGAGAGGTATTGTTATGGCTCTCCCAACTTGTTTGTATCATTAGAATTTTATCGAAGATAATTCTTTTTTTCCATTTAACGTTTCCATTGGAATTTTGGTGTTCGGTTTTTGTCCGAGCACGTACAAGACTTAAAACTGGTTTTATTGAAAGATAAAGGTTGCCAAAGGTATAACCTATAGCTTCGCCCGTGCAGACAATTTGAGGTGGAATAAACTAAAATTAAACGTTATAAAAAGCCAGTTTAAAAAATACCGGCGGCGAATGAAAGGAAATCTTGAATGTAAGTTAGCGTTAATATATCTACATGTATTTTAATCACATCAAAAAAGTATAGAGATGGTGAGAAATATAATTTTACAAGGCAACTGGACTGGAAGGAAGTTCCACGTTCATTAACTTTAAAAAAGCGGAAAAATGGGGCCAAAGATACCACCAAGAAGGATACTTTTTTTTTAACTGTTTATTTTTTATTAAAAAAAAGGGGAGACAAGCAGTGAAACCTTGCGCATGGACTCTGTTAGCTATAATTTCAAACGACCGAACTAGTTTACCTTGGAATCTTGGCGGATCGCGATGTTAGATGTAGAAGAGTCTCGACCCTAACGAGGATAAGTTGTCTTCGATATTGGCGCTAAAGTCAATTCTCAACAACAATTTAGTTTAAATTTGACTTAAAAATAAATCAGTAAAATGCCAGCTTTGAGTGTAAAGGAAGTACTGGAAAAATAATTTTTGATTTGGTAAGTTGTAAGATATCTGGTTGTAACGTAACAATTTAATTCACTCAATCTCTGTGAGTTGCGGTTGCGTTAGGTTGTTATTTTCATGATAAAAATCTGGTCAATAACGTTATGTTGTGTCAAATTTAGTTTAATGGAAAAAAATGTCTTTTAGTTGTTATAAGACTGCGACTACAATCGATGAAATTGTGAAATTGTACTTTGTGTAACTGTTATACGTCTACGTTATAGAAAGAAAAAGACCCAGCAATCATCGATTTCGGACTAACTTTCAAACAATTCTGGTAATCCACGTTTATAATTGTCCAGCAAATTATAATGGATGCCAGTGTGAATGTAGAAGCCAGCGAGAAGAAAAGTTTGCGGGATCTCAGTAGTCGACAATGGGTGTGTTTGATATGCTTATCTGTTGGAAACATGGGTAATATTTGATTTTTGATTAATTCACGCCGTGTAGTTTGCGTAATTTGTTCTTCACAGTGAAACAACAAGCTCTCAAACCAATTTTAATTTTTGATGGGAGAGTGGCGCGATAGTTAGTGAAATTAAAACAATGCGCAAAGTCACATTGTTGGAACCAACTTATACAAAATACACTTCAATATCCGTTCTGTAATATCACATTGAGAAATTTCTTATTCGCAGGCATCGCTAGTTGTACTTCTCTGCAAGCGCCATTTTTTCCATACGAAGTAAGTTTTATATATTTAAATTATTAACAAATGTTTTTAATGATCTTTTCTATCTCCATGCACGTTAAAATTAGGCGGAAAAGAAGGGTGCCAAACCGTCAGAGTATGGTTTAGTCTTTGGCCTGTATTATTTGACGATGTTCGTGTTTTCACCCATATTTGGAAAGATGGTATGAAATAGTTTTAAGAATGTCACATACCAGACGTTTTTTGGAGGGAAAGGTAGGGCAAGTGGAATTTTCCTTGGGAGTCCCACACATCGTTCTCAAGATACTGTGTGTGGAGTGGCTGAGATGAAACCGTTTTGAATTTCTTCTTCTTTTAAACACGTGTCTTAAGTGAATTTATCGGGATGTTTCGTTTCAGTTTAAATTTTTATCTCCGGAATTCATGAGGGACAGTGGTATGTTCGTGGTAGGAGTGTGCTTCATTTTATTTGGGTTAGTAACAATTATAGAATTTGTTTTTCGTCAATAAGTTAATTTCTTTTCTGGTTTATAATTAAGATATTTGGATGAATCACCACCCGGTTCAACGTTTTTAACCTTGGCATACCTTATTCGCATCATGGAAGGTATTGGTAGCGCCGCGTTTAGAACGTCAAATTTCACTTTGGCGGCTGCCTATTTCCCCGATAACATGGCAACTACTTTGGTGAGTTTTAACAGAAACTACTAGTAAACAAGAAATCCGCCGGAAGAGATACCCTGAAACCTTGCTCGTGTAAAACGGCTGTCGAACTGAGAAAGGGCGGGAACGTTTAATTAGTCAATGGGGGCGTTGGAAAGCAATCTTAAGTGGAGTGACGACAGACAGCTATCCAATCCTCTAAAAATTGGCTTATACCCAATGGGATGGCTACTGTAATTCTTTAGTCGGAATATAATCTGATCATCCTCAGCTCAGATTCCCCTGTCATTTTTATTAATCTTGCTTGGCTGTAATCCACGAAAATTTGTTAAAACCCGGGCAGCAGGCGAGCTTTGTACTGAAAGACGTTCATTTCTTGTTCATTGTTAGTTTCTAATTTTAATGTTTGTTCTTAAAGGAATTATAGCGAATCGGGAATTTATTTTCAAGGGCGTTATGGAAACTACGTTTGGATTAGGGTTAATCCTTGGTCCAACTATTGGTTCCGCTTTGTATGAAGCAAGTACAATTTTGAGATAAAACTGAACTTGGATCATGAATACAATTTGATTAATTCTTTCGCGCGTAATGTAGTGGAAAGGTTACACAATGCCATTCGTCTCAGCGGGAATATTTCTAATTTTGGTGACTGCTTTTTCGTTCTTCTTCCTACCAAGATTAGGTAAAAAATTTTTCATATGTCCAAGTTTAGCCTTCCTTTCCTTACGCTCTAACAATTAAATACAAATTGTTGTCATGCAGAATACATACCGTCTTCCAATGGAAATAAACCTCTCGGTATTTGGAAATTTCTCAAGAACCCATTAGTTATCCTATACACCTTCATGTTAACATTATCTCCTATGTGTTTGGGATTCAACTTGGCAACTTTGGAGCCTCATTTAAGACAAGTAAACCTTCAACACATCCACGTGGCGAGAACTTCGTTCAAATCTTTCTATTTTCAGTTTCATTTATCGCCCATTGGGGTCGGTATGATGTTCGTCATATCCAGTGGAATATACGGTTTTACATCATCTATTTTTGGATGTTTATGTGATAGAGGGGTAAGATTAAGAAAATACCTTAAAAGCCTCTGCGGATGGCTTTTTGTTAGCTGTGTTAAGTGACGTAACGGCGAGTGTGTAGGATGGATTATAAAATTTACTTAATTTGCCCTGTATAGATAAACCCGAAGATTCTCGCGTTTGTGTCGTGCATATGTTTGGGTGTATGTTACACGTTTATAGGTCCAGCACCGATATTTACATTTGAACAGTACGTTTAGAGCCTTTAAACCTTTATTAGTTTATGAGAGCCGTTAAAGACCGAGTGGCGAAGAGACACTTTATGATGAGTCACTATCCAATGTGTTTATCTTTATCAAATACGGTTGGACCATCAAAATTCTCTAAATTTGGGTATATATAAGCGTTAAATCTACCCGGTCGAAACAGTGGCAACGAAGTGATCATGTGATAGTTATTTTTCCCAATTCGGTCTATACCAGCTTTGTTTTTGGTAAAGTCTAATAACTCAAAACTAAAGGGTATATTTTCTCACTTAGTAAGTTGTGGATAGTCATGGTATGCTTAGTTTTATTTGGAACTGGATTTGGAGGTACACGAGTCATCGCTTACGTTGATTGTTTAAACGATGCCATGTAAGTTGGAGATTTATTTATGCCATTGATTTTTCTTAGACCAAGGTTTAATCATACATAAAACAATACAGAGCATCAGGTCTACCTAATGACTTATCAACTAGTGGAGTTATAAGTGGAACGTTTCAATCCGCACTTGCTTTTGGGTAATCTATTTACGTCTTTATGTGAACGTTTGCAGATCAACATGCATCATTTATTTTTGATCTTGCCTTTTATTTAACTTTTGTTGCTAAAGAATCAGGGCCTTTCTTCCCAGCACTTGGCAATGTAATCTGATAGTAATTGAGATGCAAAGTGCAGTGAAATGGGCCTGATTTTTAATAACTTCGTTGCCTCCACCCCTTAATTCGGCCTCATACTTCTTGTGAACAGTTGCACAGTAACCTTAGACTTAAGTCTTATTGCTCTGTGAATTCAGTTTTCCCCCAGTGAGAATAGAGAAACTCCTTGAGTGACCAATCCAAGTAATTAATGAGGTTTAGCTTTAAAAATGACAATGCAACGCGGAGAAACTGTAAAATTCAGTTACAATCCCGTAAATATAATTAAGTTTTTTTTATTAAGGTTATTTGTTGGCCCGACGATTGGTGGAATATTTTTGCAAACCACTGGTTACGAATTTGGATCGGCTGTCTTAGCGATCATAATGTACTGCCAAGCTGTCGCGTTTCTGGTTTATATACTAGTTATGAAATGCAAAAGGCCCAGAACTGTTAATAAAATAGATAATTTAAGGATTGAGTATTCGCCTCTTCTGGAAGATAGTCTCTTACTTAGTAGTGAGTCTAGTTTAGAGTCTTACGGGGTTTATTGAATGTTTCAAGATTGTTTTCATTCATCAGTGGCGTAGCGACGAAATCTACCATTCAAGCGTTCATTGGACGCTTGAAGGTTGAGCAAACAAGGAAGCCACGCAATAAGTCTGGGTTCCGCGGTAGGGGCTTTGCTCCTCCGTCGCTACTTCACTGCAGGCGCGTAGGAACATTTTCGTTTTGGGAGGATACAGTATTAACTTAATTTTGGCGCCCCATGGTATTGAAGGGCTCTTAGCGCGCCTTTCGAACCGATTTGGCACCCCAAAAAGATTTCAGGGGGGTACATTGTACCCCTGTACCCCCCGTTCCTACGCCACTGCTCCATTGTATGTTTTCATTTGATGTCTAAATAAATCTATTACAAAACGCGTTGTTTTTATCTGTGGAAAGGACCCTACATTTATGATTAGTATACGAGTTATTTTAGAGTACCGAGGCGGCATAGCATTGAACATCTCATCAGTCTCGTGTTTCACTGTTTCCTTGCGCCAAATCCATTTAAACAGTGAAGTAAAAGCGGTAGGCATCCTTATTTATGGATACAAGAATATGATGGAAAATTTGTGTAATTTTCTATCACATTCTTGTGAACGCGTATTTATTTTCTAATTTTTCTCCATGATAGACAGTCAAAGGCATAGATTGAACAAAGGATGTAAGTCATCTCTTTTAAGGATTGAAGTTACCATATTGAGATTATAGTGGGCGGATAATGGAACTGAATACTGCATTTCCTGTTATATTTTACCTCAATGAAAGGTTGATCACCACTTCAGATATATTCGGTATGTTTTTTTATCTTTAAAATTAAATCTAAGTTTTTTTTAATTAACCGTTTTCATCGGAATTTGGGTTGTTCGTATTTTTTTGCGAGCTGGTTAAATTGAAAAATAAAGGTAGCCTGAGGTAATAGTTCCGTGCGTGAGGACAATTTGAGGTGCAATAAACTAAAAGAAATCGTTATTTAAAGCAAATTTTAGAAATACCGGCGTCACATGAAAGAAAATGTATGTACGTGTAGCCCACCTACATTTAAAAAATCGCGAGATGCTAAGAAATATAATATTACAAGGCCTCTTGGACTGGCTTGAAGTTCCCTTTCATTTGCTTTAAAAAAAACCGGAAAAAAACGCGGCCAAAGAAAGATATCACAAAAAATTCTTATATAACAATTTTATTTATTTTTAAATTACTTTTATTTACGAGACAAATACTTCATGGTTAAAAATCTTAAAAACTTCATTAGGGATCAGTATAGTAAATAAGTTATTTAAATTTCTATTTCACTATGGTTAACAATTTTAATATTATAGGTTAGTTATTTATTGTTTAGTAAAAAAAAAGAACTCGGTTTGCCTCGCAGCAGAGAATTCCGTTTACCAAACCCCCCCCCCCCCCCCATCAAATAACAATAGTTCTGGGCTAATTAAGATCAGAGGATCTTCAGAAAAAAAGTAATAGGCACTGGATGTGTTTGGTATAGTTAGCTATTGAAATTTTGGAAACCTGGGTAATTAATATTTGATTATTGATTAATTCAAACAAATTCACGTTATTTTTTGGTGCAAAGTATGATATAGTTAGTGAAGAGAATGGCTTAATCGTAATTGAGAGCGAAGCGACAAATGCGCAAAGTCACGCTGTGTGAACCAGTTCATAGTTACAATTCATACTATATCATAACATCCCGATAAATTTACTTATGGCACGAGTCAAGTAAAAATTGTTTTATCGCAATTCTACACACCATAACTTACGAAAGATGTTATAAATTGATGTGTGGGATTTCCAAGGGTTATTTCAGTTAACCTACTGCCCCCCCCCCCCTAAAAAAATATTTCTGGTTTGACTAGCTTGAAACTATTACATACCAACTTTCCATATAAGGGCGAAAACACAAAATACCCTTAAATAAAACAGGCCAAAGATTAAACGGTATTCAGTGGTCTGGCACCCTTCTATCCTTCATTTCGGCCTAATTTTATCGTGGGGACAGAAAAGTAATTAAAAAATTTCATAACAATTTAAAAATATGAACCATAGATAGATAAAATAATTATGTATTATTACTATTATATTATTATTATAATTATTAATTTTTTATGATATGAACTGTACTTCTAATGTAAAAAATGGCGCTTGCAGTGAAGAACAAATAGCGATATAAGAATTTTTTAATTGGGATGTTACCAGCTTGGTAAAGTTGTATAAGCCTTGGTCTCGGATCTTTTTCTAAAATTGTGTCAATGTTCTAAGAGAAATTCTATAACTTAAGTTCAGATAAATAATAGGCTTTATTTTATGCTTCTTGATTAAGAAATTCAAATTAACGTAATTTAAAGAGCCAACAACGTAATAAGCTTTTAAAATTATCGCGGCAGAGTAATCTATATTTGAAAGAATTCAAGTTCAAACGCTGCTATTGCATCAGTTCAGCTTAAAAATACTGTTAAGATACGCTTTCTCGGCTGACATTTAGTGATTTTCATAAAAGACTTGAGTCTTTCTTCTCCAACTTTGTTGTTAAGCTCGTCAGGAGATCGGGTAGCTGGATTAAATAATTTTGAATGCAGTGGGATTTTGAAACGTCATCAACTTTGAAACTAAAATATCGCCATCTATTTTAACTCATGGCAAACACGCTCGATATTTGGTACCGTTCCGGTGACGGTCTTGGTGCACCAAGATATTCTGGGAAATCAATGATATGGTGAAGGAAGGGGAATCATTCACCATGGACTGTGAATCCCTAATATTCACAGTCCAAGCATTCACCTAGGAGGATGAACGGGGGAGATACGAATATTATATTCTTAGCATTCACCATGGTCTGAAGCTGGCTTGAAGTTTTTTGATGCTGCGTTCAGCGACACATACCGAAACAGCTGATAGACGACTCGTAATGCATTTTTAATGGAGATGATATTTCCGGTATGAGCCCTTTTGTATTTCAGTTAAGGCTCTGAACTAAACATGACGAGTTGACTAGCCTTTCAAGCGAAGAAGCACGGAAGAAGCCTTGAGTTGGTATATTACCCGTAATCAATCACCTCTCAGTGTTTGGAATAGTGATTTCTACGTATTTTTCCATTGTCCAGTCTAAGTTGGATAGTTGCGTATTGGGTCTTTGTTTTCTACGGTGTCCTTCGTTTCCGGGTGTAAAATCGTAAAAATTAAATATCAGTCGATCTGTCTACGAAGTTATTTTAGAAGTTGAACTGAACATGGCATCGAAGAAGGACTTGATTTTGCATTATAAGAAAAAATTAGAGAATGGGAAACCCAATGAAAATAAGGTAAAATATGTTTTCCGAATTAGTTTAATTAAGAATAATAATTGCTAGTACGTGTAAGTAATAATGACAGTTTTGCAAAAACTATAAACTAAGCCTTTTCTAGCTCATATTAGCCTATTGGCCAATGTCCATTAGATTTTAGGTTAGCTAGTAGCTCTTGTACTATCCCTTTGTACATGTTAGGATTTCTGTTCTTGTATGGTAGAAAATAAAGTAATTGAAATTGTTTAATTTCTTATTCTATAGTCACTTAAATAATTTTAGTTAAGGTGAAATTTTAACCATCGTTTTTGCGCGGATGGATTTACTTACAGTCATTAACGACCTAATTGCTAACACATTTCATCAATTGCCATCATAGCTCTAATATATTTTAATAAGGCCTTCCTCTCATAGATCCTGGAAATTTTTGAGAAGCTTAAAAAAGTGCCAATAACACTCGAGCTTCTTCAAGTAAGTTAATTTGAGTTGTTATTTTGGCAATGATTTAGTGATGATATGATAATAATAACTTACAGGAAACGAGTATTGGCAAAACTGTAAACAGCTTTAAGAAAACTCCTGGGGAAGTTGGTGACAAAGCAAGATCACTGGTAAACAGCTGGAAGAGCATTGTTAAACCCATTAACAATCATGCATCCGCGAATGCCCCTACCAAGGAGCGTGAACATCAATCACAAAAGCGAGCCTCTTTTGAAAACAAGTACAGAAACAGTTACTACGAGGATAACAGCGATGAAGATAGAGCCGCAAATGGAGAATATTCTCCTCGATCGAATGCTCACCTTCCGGTTCTTGATGGGAAAAAATATCTGAATCAAGACTATTCCGAGGAAGGTAATGAAAGCGAAGAAGTTGGAAATTCATACAATCCTTCTTCGACAGTCCATGATTACAGAAGCTATAGAAAACATCAGAGCTCGTCGGAGAGTAACTCCCCCACCAAACACAAGCACTCGAACAAGCGTTCTTCTCATTCAGGTGTTGAAAGAAATCCCAAATCAGAGCGCAAGAAAGAGATTTCCCCTTTAAAAAAAGAATCCAGCGCTAGTCAACAACACCATGCTAAGAGTTCGAGTGGCTCTTCCAAACACGGTGAAACGAGTTCAAAGAGTAGTGAAAAGAAGCATTTGGACAAAAGTAAGAAAAAAATCAAGAAAGGCCTCGATGAGTTTACAAACTCTGTGGCCAGTTTCGAAGCGTGTCTGGGATTCAACGATGCGGTATCGACTAAAAGCAAAGCTAAAACGAAACCCAACTCGAGTCAACCTATCGCTAGTAGTAGTAGTAACACTAGTGCTTCTAGTAAAAAGTATCAAACTTTAACAAAACAAGCTGTGGAAGACGAATCATCCTACGATCCGGAACATCCGGAAATTCAAAGTACAAGTTATCAGTCTTCAAAGGCTGAATTTCGCAAGAGAAAATCAGAAAAATTGGAACCTAAAATTCCAGAAGAACTGAAAAAGCCCAAATTGCAACCATTAGAAGTTGACATTTTGTCAACTCTTCCCGATATCCAACCAAACTATAAGCCTCTACGTCACAATCCCAGTTTATTGCCAGATGAAAATATTGGTCAGAAAAAGAAAAGCAAGTTTATATTCAGTCTTTTTTGTTTTGTTTTTTTCTCAAAATATTGATGCTTATTTTAACATGTATTTTATTTTCAGCTTTATCAAATGAAGAAGCTATTTTATTTACCTCATCGAGAAATGAAAAAACAGCTGTTTACGCTGGCCGGCGACATGGAGTTTTGGGAGGTTATTGTAATTAATTTTTCTTTTAAATTAGTTTTGGAAAAAATTCTATGTAGTGATAATAACTAAAGCACTTTTTTTAGACGTCCCTTCGTTGTTTGATTCTTGTATTCGAGTTCTATCTGAAAACATTGACTGTCTCGGCTACACTGGTGGAGTGCCTTACCAGTTACTTAAACCAGTTTTGGAAAAATGCACTCCCGTCCAACTATACACTTTCGAAGATTATAACAATGTAGGAGAAGATTATCTTGTTTAGAAATTAACGAACTGGTTCCCCAAATTACCCATTTTTCTTTTCTCATCTATATAGTACGTGATGGAAGATACTGACGAACTATGGCACGTTCATTCCCAAAGAGATTTCAAAGCCAAAGCTCCTGAAGAGCACGAAACGTGGAGGGAACTATACTTGAGATTACACGACGAAAGAGAACAGAGGCTCAAAAACATCACGGCAAACATTTCAGCTTCCATGAAGAAAGCTGTTCCTGGTAATTTATTTATAATGCCCAAATTTGACTCGCAAAGTATTCTAATTTCACCATTTAAACTATAGTAAGAACTGCAAAACTAGCTTACGTCGATTCAGTCGTTAAACCACCCAGGGATGTTGCTCGAAAACAAATGGCAAATGGAACTGCTGTTCCTAATGGTTTCAAAATGAGGCCGGGTCCACCATCTAAAGCTTCTCCACGTCCCATCGCTGGAGCTATAAATTCGGCCGCCGCTGCTGCATCCTCTCAGTCCTCATCTTCGGCTCAACTTAAAAGTAATGCTAGTGTTTAGTTACTTTGGGACCTCGTGTTTAAAGGGAGCAGAAAGGAAATGGGTTGAAGTATGCCATAAAATGAGGGGAGATATGTCAAATGGGACTAATAACTCTAGTAATAGTAGTAGTAGTAGTAGTAAAAACTTAAATTAGTGGTACTCTAGTAACAAACTTGATATTCTATCCTAGCTAAGCCTAAATAATATCAAAATGTTTGAAATACTTAAACATTTTGGTAAATAAATCGCTGAATGTCTTCTGTTTTTTTTAAATTTTTTATGTTTTAAATTCTTAGAACCCAAAGTTGCACCTCTCATGCAGAAGACGTTAAAGTTCATGAAGCAAAGATTTCGAAGATAGTTGCGAGGACATTTTTGTTTTGTTCAGGTTAGTGTTAGTAGAGTAATAAAAATTTATGGAAATGTATAAAAAAATTACATATGCAAATTATACTTATGTATTAGAAGAAAAAAAAAGCTGACTATATACATTTTAACGAATTATTCTCGCTTTACCTTCTATTCTCTTCCATCTTGCAGGGATTTCTCCCTCTCCCCCACTACCCTTTTGGATAAGCGTTAAATCGTGTAAATTTTGTAATCTTAAATCTTGTTACTTCCAAATAATTAACCAGTTTACTGTAATTTTTGTCATTTCTTTGGAGTATGAAATAAATCCAGCTAAGTTAGTTTTTCCAGAACTTAAAATTATAATTTATATTTGTATAAAATTTTCATTCGTAGAAAGTATATAGCATTTATTGTTAAAAGGTTAAAATATTGCTATAAATGCTTTTGGTTAATTTTTGGAAGTAACTTAGTCATAAAAACTTTTAATTCTTTTGCACAAAAGAAAACTAAGGCTGAGTGACGCAGAGTACCCAACTTTTTATTATTTGATTACAGAGAAATGTTCTGTTGTGGTACGCGAAACAGTTATGGATTTTTATTGGAAATTATCTTGATATAATTGTTCAATGAAAATTTATTCGGCCTTAAGACCTTAAGAGGAGATTAAAAGGATCGGTAATTGTTTTAATCTCTTAATTACAGTAAATCTTCCTTAAAGTGAGAATTCAACCTCACTAAGTTAAAATCAAACTTTATGGAAGATTGAACAGAAGTGATTTTTTATCCATTTTTATTAAAGAGTTTTTTCCGTAGTAAATTTAGTAAAACATTCAAGTACAGTAAAACCTTGTTATAATGAAATTCTCTGGGGACAAATAAGGTTTCTTTATATAAGAATTTCGTTATAGCTGCTAGGCCTTGGCTTTGGAGAAGCTATGGTGGGGAATTCAAAAGGGTTTGTTTGTTATAAGCGATATTTTGTTATAATGTTTTACTGTAGTGATTCTAAATTGTACTAAGCATTAAGAAACATTCAGATTTTGACGTAAGATGCCTCCCATGTTTTTTAAAATATCCTATGACTATGATTTCCACTGTCTTGGCTAATGGCTGGGTTTGAATTATTATGCAATCTATATCCAACAATTTAGTTCCAATGATTCTGAATAAACCGGTTAGTGTTAACCCTTGGTCTTTTACCCAGACTTTCATAAACCCAAGTACGTAGGCTGGATTTGAAACAAGTGAAAATTTTTTGGGCCCAAAAGCTGGCTTTAGATGTAGCCGTAGCCATTTTGTCTGTCTCTTTCATTTCGTAAAATTTTATTCTCACATGCCAAAGTGAGATATCTTGCGATAGTTCAGAAGGGTTACTGTTTAAGATCTGTATGTTTTTAATATTTGTACAATTCAGAAACATTTCCTGAATGTTTGTCTTTATTCTTTAAGTAGAATTGGTAAAACATTGTCCCGCTTCATTCCCCCTTTAATAATCATAAAAATTTTAAAATAGCAGTAGGAAAGTATAGGTCATTTCAAGTGAAATGTCTTTATAAGATCCCACCTTGAACCCTACATTTTTAAAACTACGGGAAAATTATATATAAGAAAAAACAACTTGCAAAAGTTGTATGTAATTTATTTTTTATTTTTAGAAAAATAAATTGTGTATAGTCATCGAAAATACAATTTTTTTAAACAAGTGTTAAGATGTAGAATTTGGTGTACTACTTGCCCCAACAGCCATTAACAAATTATTTCGACAATACTTTAGATAAGGAATGGAAATCTGTTTAGTTGGATAAATAGATAATAGTTCTGGTGACGAATGGCCGTCCAATCTAGAAAAAAAATTATAATGTAACATTCAACTCAACGTAATTAATTGTATTTAAAGGGAGAATGTAACTTAACAAGTGTTTTTTATCGATTGCTGATCGTATATATGGGCCTGATATACAAATTTTTTACAAAGCTAAAAATCTATTTTTAATTTACACAGAAATTAGGCTTAACAAGTATCCACTAAGAGTTTGATATCTTGTGGTTAACGAGTCTCCTGCGAGTCACGCTTTAAAATTTTCATAATATAATTAAGAGGTGCATGCTTTTTCTCATTGTCAGGAGACTAGTTAATGGTGAAATATCTAAAATACTATTGGAGTAAGTTAAAGATTAATTGTAAATTTTTTGCTAGTGAATTACGCCTATTTAAACGATAAGGAATCTATAGAAAATCAGCTGGTGTCACACTCCATTCCCCCTTTAACTTAGTGACTCCTTACGAAGAATTGACAGCATCGTTAGATGCTCCTGGTTGAGTAATTCCTTTCCTAACATCCCATAACCTTATAGAATGTTCTAACCCGCTAGATGCTAATACTGAACCATCTCCGTTGAAACTAAGGCTATATACAGTTTCCATGTGGCCGCGGATATCTCGTAATGGCGTGACGCCCGAAGCCAAATCCCATATTTTAATCCTACGGTCTTCACCTACGATAAAAAAATGGAATTACTGTCAGTGTCCAAAGGTTAGTTTCTATTGGCACGCATTATGACGCGTTTTTCGTTACGCACGCTAAAACTCAAAACTTTGGCATTAGCCTAATGAAAAACGTGCCATTTTGTTTGCTAGTGGAAACTAAGCTTAAGGGATCAAACAAAGGTTTTCAGTACCAGCTGAAGCCATTAATTGGCCATTTGGTGAAAAAGCTATAGCAAAAATATTGCCTCGATGGCCTTGAAACATTCTGACCATTTGGCCATCTTGAACACTCCATAAACGAATGGTTTTATCCGTTGATACGGCGATATAATTGCAATTTGGATGAAATTTAACACGCTGAAACAATATTTGTCATTAAAGTTTATTCCTTTTTTAGAGCCATCTAGAAATGATGTTCTTACATCAACAGGCGCACTGTGTCCAGCCATGATTCTTATTGGATAAGTGCGGTCCAAAGTCCAAATCCTAGCCGTCATATCGTGGGATGCTGTAGCAAAGTAGAGACCTAATGGACTAACGTCAATATCATAAACTGGATAACTATGTCCACGATATACAGCCACGTTAGTATGAGTTTTTAAATTCCAAGCTCGAACTGTGGTATCTTCGGAACAAGAGAGTAAAACTTCAGTCCTCGGAACAAAACTTAAACCATGAATTCGACCACTGTGTCCTCTTAATAATTTAACTTCCCTGGTAAAAAAAGTTTCAAAATAATTATATTTATTATCTAGTTTTGGGTGGGTAACAGGTTCCACACAAGGTAGGGGGATTTTGAAAAATTTCGTTATAAGAGATAGTTTGAAATTTGAACTAAGAAAAGGAGGGAAGGTTTTATTACTTTGGCATATCTTTTTCCACCTCTAATGAGTTTGAACCAAAATTATCAGCATCACAAGAGATACGAATTTTTGACACATCAACCTCGCTCGGTTCAGAATAAAGTGGTTCAGGAGTTAAACTCCAAAGTCTGATAGAGGAATTTTCAAAACCACAAGCCAGAAGCGAATTATCTTCGTTTAAACTTAATGAACTTAACCTTAAAATTAAAAAAAATTCTTTTAAATTTTAAGTAACAACTTTTTTTGAAATTTTAACAGCTTTTATTTTACCCTTGACTGCAATTTGTGACAGTGTGTAATGAAATTGAAGGTAAGGTTGGTGGACCAGCTCGAACTTTACTGATTATATCTTTCAAAGCTGCCAATGATTCTTTTTTTGTTTCTTTTTCAGATTTTTCACTCTGAGGTTCGTTTTTTTTCTGAGGAGACGAAGTAACACTATTAGGATAGATTCCATCATCCGAAGTAAATTTTGATAGCAGATGATTGGAACTTTGAACTGAAATATGAAATATTTCATTTTTAAAGTAAGAGTAAATTTTAAGTTAAGAAAATGAACTTACTTTCTATATTTATGCGTAAATTAAGAATCTGTAGAATAATTAAGTGATCTGTATTCTAAAAAATACGAAGATTTATTTTTTTGGAGTTTTTAACAACTACTGTATATAATTTTATAAAAAGTACCTTTAAAAATCTTGAGAAATATTCGTAACAATCTTCGGAAAGTTGAACTACATACTTAAACTCTCTGAGAATGATAATAACAGATTAATTTATGATTATAAGTTTTGAACAATATTAAAATATATTTCAATACCTAAATGACTTAATTTCGGGAATACCATCAATATCCTCTAGACTAAACACATTTGTCAAGGATTCCATCACAAATTTATAATCGTGCGATTCAATAAAGAGACTGGTATGCCTCAAATGAAACTTTTGAGCTAGATTATAATAAATTTAAATCAGTAATTATATTAATAACGGTACAATCAACTTCCACATCCTTTTAAATTGAAAAAATTTACCAGCTGCTTTATGCCCATTTGCAATTAATTCGAGGTAGAGATTGACAAACATGGGAAAGAGTAAATGAGTCAGCTCAGACTTATATGGTTCGGACGCATCAGCAATGTAAGATTTTAATCTAAATGTAAAGATAGTTCTTATAGCAAATAAGTATTGTGGCTCATACCAAACGAGCTAGGCACATTGGGTTAAGTTAGTAACCGTATCATTTCTAGAAACCGCCTCTCAAATAGGAATGAACTAACATTATTTTATAGGCTTTCATTGTTTCATTCAAATGTCACCGACCTATTGAATTGTTGGTCTATAGCGGTTGGATCCCCACTAACGCTGCTATAGTTTATTAGGTTTGTCGTGAATCCTGACACTTGTACCGACGAATTAAACGACATTTCCTCCACAGTTTGATGTAACTGCAAGTCAGATTTCTTATAAACTTCTGTATCCTGAAATGCATGCAATAATTATACCATTGCAATGATTGTATACCATAAATTATGAACGAAAAAGTAACCAAAATACCGTGTATTGACGTCGTTTAACGTAACGTCCTAAAGTATTTAGAACAAGTTCACTACGGCTGGCTTTCATTATAAGAAAATTTGGAGCCTAAAATTGTTTAATAATTACAACACATTTGTTATAATTGAGTGATTCCTGATACGACTTAAAAGGCTTAACAAGTTAAAATATATTGTTTAGCAGACGACAAAATAATACAGCCGCTTAAGGACGCGATTGGCTATTACTATTTATCAGCTGAGTTTATATCAGCCAATAGTAGCACATAGAAAAAACACCTGTTCATCTTTAGCCAATCGAAAACGTGTGGTGACGTCAAAGATTTCTGGAAATTCTGACTACTCTTGTCATTTTTCAGTCAGTCGTTTACGTTGTCGGGCTTAGTTTCATCTTTCATGACGCAAGAGTCCGAGCAATTTTTAATAGTTTTATTGTTAAAAAATGTAAATTTTTCTATTGTCGTTCTTGAATTATGGTACTACGTCATTGGACAATAAACGTTTTGTTTTAAATTCGTGCCAAAGAAAAGGTTAGACCAACTTATAAAAGTGTGCGACTGGTCTACAGTTAGGCCTTAGTTATATGACAAAGCCCAGAGGACAAAGAGCAGGACTGAGTGTGGGCTAACCACCTCTAGGACGTAGAACTACAATTATCGCTGTTTCAATTTTCTTTCAAGCAATTTGAGCGAATCTAATTAGACTGACAGCTGAAGCAGTTGGTGAGTGACCTTTTACGAAGGACGAAAAATGTTTTACAGTAGTAAAATTTTAATTTTCATTTGAAACTTCTAAATGAGGGTCGTTGTTTTTAAATGTAATGCTGGATTCCTGACAAATCCCCAGAATCATCACCCCCCCCTCCCCCATATTGTGCAATTCGATTAAAAAAGGTTTTAATCATCTTTTTAACGTTACATATTTAGTTAATATTAGTTGTTAATGCTAGAAAATCTTTCGGAAAGTTGTGAAAAACCTCCACACTTGGTCATCTTATAAGTTTGATCATTATCCCCAAACTAGATTGTATAAAGTATCTTAAATTTACCCTACAAAGCATTCTTTAAGATTCATCATTTTACAAGGTTGCCACAGTCAGGAAAAGCCTGAAAAAGTCGGGGAATTTTGAAATTAGGCCAAAAGGTCAGGAAATTATGTCACGAAACTTGGAATCCCCGTATAAAGATGTCATGGAAGGAAGGGGAATATAGTATAGACATTGGTGTGGAAAAATCTGGAAAAGTCTGGGAATTTTTAAAATGCCAAATTTTATGGGATGAGGTCTATAACAACCCACTAACCAGCTTGAAAATACCCTCAGACCTACCTGGGGTGAAAGCGTTTGTATCTTCTGCGGCTAGAAAAAAAGAGTGGTTCTATTCCTTTAAAGACCCTATCCGCTCTTGGCTTCTTTGAAAATTATATTCTCTTATACACACAGTCTAACTTTGACTATACAATTATGACCAACTTAGCCTGCTAAGCAAGAATATGAGACTTTAAAGGGGCTCTATATATTTAAAGGAATTGTAAATCCCCCAGCGGAGCCCCCCCCCCCCCCTACATATTTTGGAAAAATACCATGTGTCATTGATATCGCACCTCTAAGGGGTAAACAAATATAACCCTTACCTGAAAAAGTTAGTCTGATCTGAAGAAGTCCTGAAGATCACTACAAAAGTCTTGGGGAAATCTTTAAGACTTCCCCAAGACTTCTTAACATAATAAAAGACTTCCCCAAGACCTCTTAAGACTATATTTTTTTGGTAAGGGAAGCTTTAGCTGTACGCATCAGTTTGAAGTCAAACTCATGGGGGTGTGACGTCAATGACAATGTTATAGGATTATTTTCTTAAAATGTAGGGGGCTCAGGCAGAGGATTTGCAGTTATATAAGAGATGGTCGCTGAAAGCTTTGAAAATTAAGTGAAATGCTTTTAGGAAATGTCATCCGCTTCACTGTGCTTGGAATGAGAAATAAAGCGAGCATTTTTTCTTCATTTACTCATCATATCTCTCACTGGATAACAGCCAGCTAAGCTGGCAATCCAATTGTATTCCCACAATTACACCATGGACTTTTTACATGTCTTAAACCGAAGATTCTATTGTATCTCTAGGTGAACTAGATTCTGAACTACGTATTATAACAGTGACGCTGAATTTATGTTGATGAATGTTTATTTTTTTTGATCTATTTCGGTTTGAAATAAACCCTTGCTTACTTTTATTATTATATACTAATAACCTATTTTAAATTAAGTTTCTTTCGGATTTTCGCCATTTTTAAAGTAAAATGTATAGTCCCATCCCAACCCGATTTGTTTTTTCGTGGCTAGCTGAATAAATTCATGGTACGGCAACCTAAAGTAAAATTTCCCTATTCATTGATTTTGAGTTTATCTTTACTAGTGGAGGGTGGCGAAAATGCTTCCACCTTTTCTTATTGTTTTTTTTCTAAAGAGTTATGGTTGCTTTAATTATTGTAGCAAGTGAACTTTGAAGGGGGAAATTTTAAAAATTTTACAACATATTTTACTAAAGTGATTTTGACCCCTCATTAGCATATGCAGTGATTTGGTAATAATCCGTGATTTTTTTTTTTTTTTTTTTTATTGTAAAGTATTATCTACTGATAACTAATAAATACTTGCCGAGTACCTCAAAATAAAATCAAGGCGATGGAAAATTTCTGTAGTTATTAAAACCATTTTGGAGGAGTGGTTAATTTTATACATATACGACGAAATAAAATTAATTCTAAAGTCTGGTTTGATCTGGTTCCCCTTGTTATGCGTGCATACCACTTAAAAAAGTTGAAAATGTTATAAATCTTAGCTTATATCTTGGGTGTCGTGTCCCTGAGCAACAACCTTGGTTTTTTTTTCTCTCTCGCCACTTTGTGACAGCATGGGCTGTTCAAGCTGTTTCGTTTTAGATATGGTTAGACAATTATCAGTTTTAATTTACACACAATTCGTACAAAAAATTCACTTTTCTTCTATCAGTATATCTATATTACGAAACCTTGAAATTGATAAGATTGTCAAAATCGCTTTAGTAAAGTATATCAAACAGGTTTTTATTATCTAAACCTAAAAACCTTTTTTGATGCTGGTAGGTTAGAGAAACCGAATATTTGGCTAAAAGCCAAAATATTTCCTGTAGTACTGATTGAGTCGCATAATTTAACTTAATCTATGATTTTATTTGATGTTAATGACAATGAAAATCATTCTCTCGTGCATCTTAATCCCAAATATCCTAGACCCACTAACACACTCCAGTCAAACAGAATTTTTTATTTTAAATCTGTCAAGTTTGCTCCCAAAAAACAAAACATTCTTTAAATTTACCAAAACAAGTCTATTTTTAACCATCTTTCTTAAGAAAACTAAGACTATATATTTACTAGAATGAAGACAACGGAACATAGTAAAGAGATTTCTGTTTTTAAATTTTACAAATTAATTATACTTATTCTTAATAAGAATTGGCTTCAAATTACTTTTGCGCATCTCGTGAGCTAATGTATGACTACGCAATCTTGATAATTCACTTTCTAAATTTTGCTTATCGGTGCGAATGTACTTTTTATTGATAATTTTAATTTGTTCGTATTATGTAACCTTAGATTAGAGTTTCGGTTGTTATTGCCAAGATTTCTATTCACTTCCATGTAGAAAACACCCTCGTGTTTTTTGTCCTTGAAATCTCCCGCTTTGAGAGAAATGTATGACGTAAAATATCAACTCATGGCATGATGTAGCCTTTAGCCAGTCTTACCCGAAGTGGTGTGACTTTGCGTCACGGATGAAACTATCCAATCCGAGATTATTATTGGACGCTTTGGGGGTGTGTGCGACCTAGATTCCTCGGCTTCCCCTAGGTTATCCCTGAATAAAAGTTGTTTGCATTCTCATTAATTTAAGAGAGGTCTAACAGAGAAATAGCTCAACTTTTCTCTCATATCCTTGTTCAGCGAGATTTGAAGTGGTTACGGCTATTTTGTTATCTTTTAATTTATTTCGAAAGATTATTTTAATCTTAATAAATTTTGTGAAAGAAAACCAAAAAAACTACACCAACTATGGCGAGACTTAGGTAATATATTTGCCAGAAATAATAAGTATAATTATTTGTCTTGGTTCTCGGAAGTTTAAAATTTAGTATATTAGATTGAATTAGGTCAAATACTTAAAATACCTGTCTGGTTTACGTACCCTTGAGCTATCAATTAATTCCTGTTGTTTTAGCTTTTAATGGTTTGGAAATATGTTAGTGGCAATTTTATCGGTAGATGCGGAACTCTTTTAGTATCGGAAACAGTATTAGGAATTCATATAAAATTAATAAACACTTTCGGATGTTCCATATCAGAGTGAGTCTGTTTTGCATTGGAGTCCTTAGTTAAGTTAGAAGTCTAATATTTACTAAAAGAAAAATTTCTGTACGTTCTAAGATTTAAACAGTGTTTTTTGAGATTTTCATTTTTAAATGATAAAGATAAAAGTATCTTTCTTTGCATATTTTGAAGAATATGCGCTAATGATTGCTCGGTTATCTTGTCACGTTTTTATAAAGTGATAATTGTTTTCAGGTTCTTGCCATAGTTTATAAACAACTGTAAAAGATGAATTACATTGGAAAATTCATCACCAATTTTAGAGATTTTTATAACGAAATCAACTCTGCCACATTAACGGGGGCTATTGATGTGGTAGTAATACGTCAGCCTGATGGTACTTTTCAAAGCTCACCATTTCACGTCCGTTTTGGGAAAATAGGAGTCTTAAGAAGTAGAGAAAAAGTGGTAAGGCTTGTAACATCATTCCCTATACTGTTTTCTTTTGGGATTTTGAATCGTGCGTGGCAAAATAACATATGGGAACAATCTAACAAAACGCCAACTCCTTCTGGAGTGGAAAGAAAATAGATATGTAACCAGTCAGTGAAGAGTGATTGAAATTTAAAAAAAAAAAAATGAGATTGCTCAATGCTTCCTTTTTAATTTTATGGTTGTGGATGTTTTCTCTCGGCACACTAGTTCCTTTTGATTCTGTTTGGGTGTCGTTAAGTAGGATTTATTTGTTGATGTTAAGCTGGCTCTATCTAGGCTAAAGAGAGAGAGAGAGCTAGAGAAAGTTTTTGAAACCATGTTGTGTAGGGAATATTTTTCTTTTGACTTTTGATTAGTCAGTTCGTAAGTTTTCTTATGCTCAAGTCTGCTATTGTCAGGTTGATATTGAAGTAAACGGAGAACCCATTGATATTCATATGAAGCTAGGAGAAAGTGGGGAAGCTTTTTTCGTGGAGGAAGTTGCTGATGATAACTTGGAAATGGTCAGTTGACTGATTTAAAAAATTTCCTTTTCTTACGGCCTTGATTATGGGTGTTTTTTACAACGCGTTTTTTTTCTCTACCCACCCGTGTCAAACAAAGATTCCCGATAATTTGGCAACGTCTCCTATCCCTCCATCGACTGACATAGGAGCAGAGTTAGAAAAAATGAAGCTTGAACAAGAGTTTGAGGAGCGTAAAGCCTACGCTCTCGTAAAAAAAGAAACTCAGATTGTAACTCGGATTGACGAAGAGGGTGAGACTACAATTGCCGGCCGCAGTGTAGAGTGCGTTGTTCTTCAGATGGAGTCTTCCACTGACCAATCTCCGCCGAAAAAACAGAGTTTTAGCAATAGCCCACCAATGACTGATTTTGTGCCTATAAAAATTGAACCTGTGACTGAAAGTAGTATCGATATTGTTGTACCTCATGAAATGAGTCAAGATGCTTTGATCAAACCTGATCCGGTAAAATACGAAGGGGAAAACAAACCAGTCTTGGGTGATGACAGTGAAAATGACGACGCGAATGATCAAAGGGATGATGAAGCCAATTTGGATAAAGTTAAAAGAAAGAGAAAAAAGAAATCTATGATTAGAAGGAAACCTCGACCTGGGCGAGAAGTTGTTTGCATAGCTAGTAAGATTATTTACTATTTTGTTTGAAGGATCTCAAGCTAAGTTGCGGATAAGTTGGAAAAACGTTACTATGACCTAACTTATGAATCTCAATCTTTTTTTTTTATGGCGTCAAAAGTGATGTTTTTAAAAAAAAAAGCACCGCCTTAGCTTCAGTCCCTTTTAAGGTAGATCGGTTTGAAAATTAACAAGGAAATATTTAAAGGCGCAGATAGGGAACGTTCAGACTCCAGAGAAAGCGCATCTACTGACCAAGATGCTCCTCATCGCCACGCTCATATTAAAAAACCCCATCGTAGGGACTTGGATGAAATCTTTCACATGGATGATGACGATGAAGATTTCAAGCGAGATCCCTACAGCCGTACATCCCCTATCTTCATTAGTAGATCTTTTAGTTTACCCCTCTCCTCGTCCCTCCCTATCAAAGACGTGCCATATAGTTGGAGGGCCAAAAAACTGTCCGCAACATTTGCTGGGGAGTTTCATCCTTTCAGTGATGGTGATGTCACTCCTATTACAAGGTTCTTATGAATGAAAAAAAGCTCTAGATTTTTACCTCATACTTATAGTATTAACGAAATATTTTCCATCGTAGCCCGCCTGGTTCTAGACCACCCAGCCCAAAATCTGATTCTGAATTTGAACGTCATAAACACGACGCGACTTGTCAAACTGACATGGGTGAAATCAGTTGGGGTTGGGGTGAACTACCGTCTGTGCCAAAGGATAAAACTAGGCAATGGAGGAAAGATTCCATTTTGGAACAAAGTGAAGAACAACAAATGAAAAATGAAGGTATAACCGTATTAGTACGATACATCTCCTCGAAGATGTTTCGTAATCATTTCGATTACTCCATTAGCCGGAGAAATGGACAAGCGATCAATGTTGGGAGGAATGTTGAATTTCATGAGAACGACTAAAAAAATGCGTCACGCTCCTGAAAGCGAAGGAATCTTTTTGGACGATTTAAACCCTGACGAACTAGACCCTGAAGTAGCGGCGCTATATTTTCCAAAATTCAGGTTAGCTTGTCTGCGACAAATTTGTTATAGGGTGATGCCTTCCTTAGGTTAAATAGGCTTAGGGTTAAATCTTTGAGGCCATGTTACAGATTTTTTATTTTTTCGTTTGCACTTGTACTGTTGTTATATTGTACATCTGATACAAGTGCATAAAAAAGCGAAACCTTTTACTTTTTTGGCATCAAGCCCATTTGTTTTAAATAAACTTTTAATTGCCTTGGAAGGTTGTACAAATGTATCGCTGTTAAAATTTTCATTTTGACGCACGCTTTGATAGTGCGAAGGACCTCCTTGAGTATAGAGGGATTACAAAGTTGGAGTTTAATTGTTTGTTTCATTTATTATTTTAATTTGCTTATTTTTGTTCATAACCCAGTGTTTGAGTATTTTTTATTTTCATTTGTCGTTATCTATCACATTAACTCCCGTAATTAACTCGAAAAATGATCAAACCCCCTTTAGATCTCAATATTCGAGACCATTGAATGACAAAGAAATGTCAATCAAAGACGAAGATGCCGAATCTGGCAATGGTCCATCTCTACCTCATTCTCCAAACAGCGTTGAGGGAGCTATTGGAGGACCCATGTGTATAGATAGCGATTCAGAAGAAAGACCCTCCGTATTCGAATATAGCAGGTAGATAAGAACGCACGCGCATGCTTTTTCCGTCGCTAAGGGGATGGAGATAATTTTAAAGGCGCTTGCAATTTAATTCCGATCTGTTTGTTTTCTGCTTTTTGCAGTAAGCATTATAATGATTTAGAGCTCTCTCTTTGCGGAGGGTTACAAGAATACGACGGCGATATCCCGCATGAAAGGTTTCTGCAGTTTATCGTCACTTTCGATGATTTCTGCGAAAACCCATCATTGCTACAAAATACGAATCTAGTCTTGCGTATGGGTGGAAAGTTTTATAATTGGCAGACAGCTGGTCCTATGCTGCTATCCTTAGCTTTGTTCCAAAGACCTTTACCAGAGGTAATTTTTTTGTCTCGAGTTTAATCTCGAACTGATCTAACTCTAAACACTCTTCTTTGTTGGCAGAAAGCTGTGATGCAATTATTATCAGAACATATGCCCAAGAAAAAGAAGAAAGCTTCGTATTCGTCGTGGTGGTCTTGGCGAAGACCAACGACTGCTGAAAATGAAAATATGAAAAAAGATCAAAGCGAGGTAAAATACACCTAGGGGAAAACCATTATGCAAGCACACTTTATACACGTGTTTATATACAAATAAGATATTGGTTATCAATAGTTTCCGATATGCCAAACCCTCTAGTCTTATATTTTAGTTTTTAAGTTATCTTTTAAGGTGCGCGTTCAGACTACACAATATTTGCTGTACAACAAATCTGATGGATCAGTATTCCTTACCCACATAAAGGATTTATTGATATATCAGTTTCACATTGAAATAACCACAGGGTTTTTACCAATAAGTCAGATTTTTTTATGTGTATCAAAACAAAAAAAAAACCAAAAATGGTCAGGGATTTCAATCCAGAATTTTCGTACCAACCATGACCCAGTATTTACTGATATTCTAAAATAAATCAGTCAGTTTTTCTGTACACATTTCTCCTCAAAAACTATAAAGAAGTAACGTCAAAACAAAAAAGGAACCTATTAGTGAATTGGTATCTTTTGGTGGTTTTTAAGAACTTTAAAAAGCTTGTGGGAGTTGTGATATTATGCAGCAAAAATTGGTCGATGGACCAATAACTCTCAAACATAAAAGTTCACATAAAAGTTTTTTGTTTAAAAAACATAGTTATGAACGCATCTTTAGTCTTCAGTTTTTAGTATAGGATAACAGATAGACGAGTAAAGATCCTCTAGGTTCGCATGCGCTAGTCTATTAAAATCACGCTGTCATTTACTGATTGTTATTTCTCACTCGAGCTTATCGATTGATATGATTATATTTTAAATATCTCCATTTTTGAAGATCAATAAATTATTGCGAAATGTTAATATTGAATAAAAATAAATTTTCCTTGAAGGGAAAGGAAAATAGGCAAACACTACACAATATTCAAGGTTAAAAGCAGAGTTTGAAATCTATTCTAAGGGAAAATGATTTAAAACAAAATTATAGGCCCTAGATAGCTGATAAGCATTGTTTCCCAAGAAAATGAGGAAAATTGTTGAATATCTCTCTGTTTCTTCATAAAAAATAATGTTTAAAACTTTTAAACTGACGCTATTACTCTTAAATAGTGGAACAATTCCAGTATTGAATTACTGGCCGCTCTCTGGCGGAAGCGAAAAAACTCCAAAGTCGTCTTTGAAGGCTGGAATTTTACTGTTTAAAACCACTTTTAACAAAGTATTCTCGAGACTGCTCATCTTTCTACATTTTTTGTTGTTTTTTTAATAATAAAAACTTTAGTTTTGTTTTTACGTAACAATGAGTTTTACTTTTTAGTTTGAAATAGATGATTATTAGGCTTATTCATACATTAGAGAAGCCTACAAATTATCAAAACATGGCAGAAGTCTATCAAAATTCCTTCAGGAGAAGTTCCTATCACCTTATTAATTCTTATAATGTTAACAACGTCTAAGTCTCGTTGTTGACTAAAAATTCACTAGCTTGTGGTCCAAAACACAAAGAACGTGCTAAAGAGTGATACTCAACCTCGTATCGTGTCTCAATGTAGCTCACAGACTATATTATTTCCCTATACACAGATTTGTAACAGCGCTTTTTTAAACTCCTAAGTTTGAACAGGGTTCATAAGTCTAGAATTCTTTTTTTGGACAACTAAAAGATGCATTGTCAGATAATAAAGTCACGGCGAAAATGTATTGGGGAGTTAATACAAACCCTGAAATGAAACTTTTTCTGAATAGGCATTTTTGTAGACTTCTGGCATAATTAACCTACACGCGTCTTAGCAAAGCTCTTAAGTGGTATACACAGTTCCTAATTCTATCCTTGTCATTATTTTAGGTCATGTCTGACCTAGAACAAAGTGGAAAGTCCAATTCAATCACTCCTCCTCACGCTAGTCGTTCTTACGAACCTGTTGCCATCCCTCCCAGACTGGTAGCTTCAACGGGAACATCCACTGACCCACCACCCACCAGTACGGCGTCGATTAACATTGACAGTGATGCTGAATCAACGGAGAATGTTACGAGAAGTGAAAAGTATATGAAGACTCTATTTCTTTCAACCGATGAATTGGTAATTTTAAAATTAAGCTTAACATCTGTCAATCATAAAATTTAAAAAAATGTTGACCTTGGATTTATAAATATCTAGGCTAGCCTTAATCTTCATGACGGAGCAAACGAAGTGGAGTTTAGTGTCACTACTGCTTATCAAGGGACCACAAGGTGTAAATGTTATATTTATTTGTGGAACTACGATGATAAGATTGTCATTTCCGATATCGATGGAACAATTACCAAGTGAGTGTCTTAAGTTTCCTTTTAAATCTTGAAGTATTAATAGACACGCAACTTGTCTCGTTTTGTACCTTGCCGAATTAATCTTGTGCCAAGCTCGTGAATTAAATCTTTAGAAACAAAAAAAATGTATGGTTTGTTTTAACAAATATGGGAAAGAACTATGATGATACTATGCCGAAATATGGGAAAAAATCGGCTTTCCCAATGAGGAAAAATCTAATTTGGTTAAAAAATTCTTCAAATTATAAAATTTAAACAGAATTCGACCAAATAGACCAAATGAAGAAAACCTGAATTCTACGAAAGTGAATCAAAATTAAAAATTCCTTTGGCCCACTTTTGTTGAGTTCAAGTTATTTCATTTGGTCAAATTCTGTTACAAATTTCATTTTTGAGTACTTTTGACCAAATTAGAAAATTTTACTTTATTGTATAAGCCGATTCATTATTCTATGTGAGCACGCCGAAATGAAAAGATAAACTGATGTCACTCTTAGCCTCACGTTTTTTTTCTTCAATTTCTTTAGATTAAATTCGCGAGCTTGGTGCTTGATCATTTTGACAAGCTTAGGCCAAGTCTTTTTGCTTGTCTACTTTAAACTCTATTTCCTAGAATGAACCAACCCTTATATTCTTATCGTATTGTATTTTAGGTCAGATGTATTAGGTCACATTTTACCTATCATCGGAAACGATTGGGCTCAATCGGGTGTAGCTCAATTATTCACAAAAATTCGTAAGAATGGATACCATTTTTTGTATCTATCGGCGCGAGCTATCGGCCAAGCTAGGGTGACCAAAGAATACTTGAGAAATGTGCGTCAAGGAGATTTGTGTCTGCCGGATGGACCGTTGCTCCTGTCGCCCACGTCGCTCATTAATGCTTTCCATAGGTACATCTCATCTTGTTACTGAAATTTTTATCTAACAACTTTTTAATGTTTTAATGAATCTTTTACGTGGCACGATGAATAGGGAAGTCATAGAGAAGAAGCCGGAGGTTTTCAAAATCAGTTGTTTAACCAGTATCAAAGATTTATTTCCTAAAGATATACCCTGTCCTTTTTACGCTGGTTTTGGAAACAAGATTAATGTAAGTTAATTTTTATAAATTTGAATATAAAACATCATACAAGATGGCGCCACTGTTTGGTGGTTGATGTAGAAAAAACATTCTCCTCTCTTATGCGACCTTCAATCTCAACCTCCCCTAATATCAGAATACCAGCCTCGCCTTTAATTTGAACACATTAAATCGGCCTCATTGTAGCTAGGTTACTTTTTTATACGATTTCCAAAAGTTTATTAAAAACATTATCAGAAATTTGAACTCCCTAATCTTGAAATGTTAAAATCATAAAACTACATACAGGTAGTTGAATTCATTAAACAGTCATAGGATGACTCTGATAAAAAGTTATTTTTAATCAATTTGGGTTGTTAAAATATGCTTGAAACTCTTATCAAAACTTACCCAAGTTTTCGGACCTCATCAAATTGATCTCGTGCCAAGCTTGCAAGGCTGTTTTTAGTTTTTACATACTTTTCATTTTAATATGCCCCCTTATAATAATGAAATAAATCAGCTTGCCCATTGCGGAAAAATCTAATGTGTCCAACAAAATTAAAAAAAACTGTGTGTACCAAAAGGCATAAAAGTTTTGGTCCACTAATTCTCTAGATCATTGATTCAAATTAGTAACTGAAAAGTTTTGTACTTGATAACAAGTCTATTACTGAGTGTATAGGCATCTATAATTAATCATTTACCTAACTTTTAAGTACATAGTCTCTTTTTATTTAGCTATTTACTTGTTAGTTTGTTTCTTTAGTCATTTTGACTATATCGGCAAAATTTGGATATCGAGTACTCGTTAGACCTACTCGATGAATACATGAGTAAAAGCTTAAGACCAAAAACTAAACTTGTTCCCCTTTATTAATAACCAATTTTTCTGAAATTTAAAAAGGTTTAAGTTGAGTAATGAAAGCAAAAAGAAACTAATTATTATTTTAATAAGAGTCTTTGGTAAAAAAAGTTTCCCCGCTTCTCATTGTCTCTCACGCGAGGCATGCTCTGCTCGAGGGATTGATATAGAACTTGATATGCTAATTATAATTTTAAACTCTCGTTCATTTTTATCAGATAACGGTTAGTGTTTTTATAATGCAAATTGGACAAGGACATTCAAAGTCCTTGATGGGAGGGTGGAAAAAGGGGATAACAACTAACCAAGGCCGTTCGTACATTCTAGTATTTAATCTCACATTGATTTATTAAAAATGATGGGATGAAAGATGAAATTTAATAACGATAAATTTAAGGGGAGGTGGATTAATAATTTTGTCTACCTATCTTAGAAAATGACGCGATTAATTTAGGTATTTCATAGTTTCAGTTAAATATTATATAAAAATTAGCATGAACCAAATGTTCTATTTCTAATGTCTCTTTTGGTTTCAAAGACCAACTGATAGAATATTACTTGGGCTGCATTCCCCCTTTAACATATTTTTTATCCATTATTGAATTACATCTAAATTTTTTTTAAAAATAACTTGTTTTTAACGCAGGATACTTGGGCCTATCGTGCTGTTGATATACCGATCACTAGAGTATTCACAATAAATCATAGGGGTGAGCTTAAATCGGAACTCATCCAAACATTTGAGTCCTCGTAAGTCACGTTTTTATATACTTATATCTAATATTGAAATTAATCCTCTATTGGCAAGTTTAATGTTTTACGCTTGGTATGAAATTTTTAATATCACCTGTTTGCGCATGTTTTGCGTCCCTAATTCCATTCCACCTTCATAAATACCCTCTAGGTAATTTTATCAAACTCGTATCGTAACATTTTGCCTTTCTCTAGTATACTGGTTAATTAAACTCAGCCCTCCAGTCATTAAGTTGTTTAGTTGATTCTATTTTTTTCTTACACTTGAGTGGGGGGTTCTTTAAAGAGAGAATACAGCCCACCATTGTACCAGAACTGGCTGTCTTCAAAATTCTGTTGAAAACAAGTTTTTAAAATACTAAGAGTTATCTAAAGTGAGCCTCTCACTGAATTTTCATGAACTCCAAGAAAATAAATCGCAACAGTAAAAAAAATCCCTCGCATACAAAGTCAACACTATATCATGGGACTATTGAAGTTTATTAAGAATGCCTCAATCCAGACGTATGAAATTTTAAATACAGCGTTTTAATAGTATGAAGAAACTTAAAATATAATCCATAGTCATTCTAAAATAAAATTGTGGCAGTGTCACTTTAAGATCTAAGTACATTGTGTGACTGTCAGACAAAGAGTGACCCTTCTCGCGTCCTATTGTTATTCATTAACTCCCCTAGTGGTGATACTTTTCAATTCACATGACCATAACAGTGAATGGCTAATTGGGACCTCTTATGCTCTGTAAGAGGGCGTTGAAACCTCTTGGAGACACACTGTTAGGCCTAATTCACTTGTAAATTATAAAAATTACATTTCTATTAACCTAGAAATCCATTTTAACTTACTCGGAAAGTAGGCTCTTCAAGGACTCTTGTCGAGATTGATATCTCGACATTAACGAGTCTCTTGCTAACCAGCTCTTTATTTTGATCGTAAAAAATTTCAAATTAGGCCAGAGACTCGTTAACTTCTTGTAGATATATGTTAAGCCTACTTTCAGAGAAAGTAAAAATTGATTTCTAGTTAATTATTTGTTTACTTTTTTACTAGTGGATTAGGCTTATTTATTAAACGTTAAGGAATGGTAGAAAATCACTTGTCAACTTGTCAGGCTGCATTCTCCCTTTAAGAAATCGAGTGGTAGTTTTTTACATATAAAAAATAGTCATTAATTTTTGTCCAAAATTTAAATGATTTTATAACGCCTCTAGCCATTTTAAATTGACACTAGATCTTGCTTTTTTTTTTTTTTTTAACTATTTTAAATTAGCTCAAAAGTTTACCGCCATCTTATCACGCCTCAGGCTTAATTTTTTTATTTGATTTTAAGTATACATCATTGGAAATTTTGAAAAGAAAGTCCAATTATTGAGTTATATTTTAAAATTGCTTTATTGTGCATCATATGCGTCAATATTTTTTGTAAATGGGGGCCATCGTTTATATTCATTTAAAACAACTTTTCAGAGTTATTTTATAATTTATTTTTAATTACTGGGTACTTGATGAATAAGCAACAATTACAAACAATTTTTGGACATATTACGAGTAATCCAACTGCACAATATAATGCTCTGTCCTTTTCGAGAGTATGGTAGCTAGTATATAGTATTTAAGAGATATGACCCAGTTTTAGGATTCTTTGTATCATCTTTTTATCGCATATGGGATTCATCCCCACCCCTTGAGACGGTAACCACTTCCTGAGAAAAAGTAAGAGTAATTTGATATTTAGAGGAAATAATGACAGTTAGTGAGGGATTATTAAAGAACAATCTACGATTAGCTTTTATATTCTCTCCATTCTATAGAAGAATTCAACGGAACCTTAGTTTTCTTGGTTTTTGACAGTGGATGTAGGTGGGCCTTTTAAACTTTTAATTTATTGCCCTGATTCCAATTTTTCAGTCTTTGTACTTTCCTTTTCTTAATGGTTATTTTAATTGAAATAAAAGTGACCATTGTCATTACCTTTTAAAACTTAGTGACACTTTAGACTATAGGCTTTGAGAAAGTTAATTTTAAATTGAAGTAGATCGAGGTCTAGTTTGTGAAGGAAAGGTTTTAGCATTTAGAAGTGGTAAGGCTAAAATCTAATTGGGTGTTTAAGTATCTCACACGTTGTGAAAAATCAAAAAAAAAAGAAAAATATCTTGACAAATTTTTGGTAAAATTTAATTCTATCCAAATTTTATGTAAAAACTCTACCGTAGTACTGTAGTTTTACGAGTATACGTGTCCCTCCAAGCCACATAGGAGACCTAAGATAAGTTTCCTACTCGGCTAGTAATCCATATTAAACTTGACTATGTTGACTGGAGGCAAAAAATACTGTGACATCTATAAAAACAAAGAAATAACCTATATGAAAAAAGGGAAATTTATTACTTCACAATCATCTGTTCATTTGTGATTGGTTCATTGAGGGTTATTGGCTACATTAAACTACAATATCCGCATTCTCAAAGCCTCAAAAATATCTGTCAATTAAACGGATGCGCGCGCAACTTGGGACAAAAGTGTACTCAATGATCTAGTTGGGAAAATTCGCATGCCCATCTTGAGAAAGTTCAGGCACGGGTGGCACTGCTTTTATGATCATGGTGAAGCTTTGACCATTGTGTTTAGTTTTGCTCCCAGCAGGGTTAATGAGTGTTTATTTGTTTTTCAAATCATTGGGTGTACCTGGAAATATCAGCATAATTTATTTAACAAATACTTAGAACCCTGTCCAGTTGAATGTTCCTTAAAAACGCACACAGTATAAAGTGTTTGCGCTTGTTGTTATCAAATTTGTGTTGCTTGTGGTGGCAGGTATTTTTCCTTAACAAATAATTTTTGAGATATTCCAATCATTTTACAAATAAATTCTAACCATGTTCAGTTACACTCGTCTGAGCGACGTAGTTGATCACGTTTTTCCTCCGCTGGAACGTCGTAAATCAGTCAATGGTCAGTTGTCTACCAATTTTGTAGCGCCTGAACAATACAGTTCTTTTACCTATTGGAGGTTACCAGTCGCTAGCGTAACACCGAGTGGATCATTCACAAATATTAGCAAAGTCGGTATTAAAGATAGTCCCACCACTACACCAACGAAGAAGTGAATAAACGTATAGACCCCTGAGACTGTTTAAAAACACACCGATTTTTCGCACAATTCTTTAGGTTTTTTTTAAAAAGATTTATATTTAATTAATAATGATTAATCTTAGCTATAATTCTTAGGTCGAAAGTGATATTCGTAATTGTTCTAAATAGAATCGAATCAAAGGGATGCCTGTTGAATTTAATTAAGTTATTATATTATGAACAAAAAAATACCGGTAATTCTCTATTTAATTTTTTTTTTTTTTTTTAGTTAACTATATGTAATTCTATTTAAATTTTAAAATAGCATATTCTAGGGATGCCTTAATTTTTGTCATCTACTACTTTTTCTTCGTAGATAATAATTAGATGTCTTGTTATAAATTACTTCAAAACGATAATTAAAATATTCGTATTTTTACATAACAGATCATGAAAATATTTACATCTTTATTTTGGGTATTGTTTTAATCAGCATTAAGAGGTAGAAAAAAATCTGACAGGAAGATTCCTTATCATTTAAAAAGGCCTAATACGCTAGTATAAAAATTTACTAACAAATATTAAACTAGAGATCAATAAACTTACTCAGAAAGTGACTTAGGGATCCATCGCAATTTTAAATATCTCTTCTTTAAAAGTGATCAGGGTGAAGAGGAAAACTAAGTGATTATGTTTTTGCGATTGTGCTATTAAAATAAGCATACCTGCTTATTAAAACCTTTCAGGAAATGTCTCTTAGTCTAAATAGGACAAAAAAAGATTCCGATCGAGTCTCCGTTGATTCACGCGAGGAACACACTCTTTATTGCAACAGTAAAACCTTTCAAACTAATCTTAGTTTAGCCGGAGACTCTTTAATGACTATCTGTAGCTTCTTTCAAGCTAGCTACTTTCCGAGTACGTGAAAAATTGATTTCTAGGTATAAATTCCTTTTGTAAATTTTTTACTTGTGAATATGATGTATTTAAACGATAAGGAACTAATAGAAAATCAATTGTTGTTGGAGGTTGCATTCTACCTTTAAAATGAACGTTAATTGGATCGAACAATAGAAGAAATAAAAGAATACAATCATAGATGAGCTAGAGATCAGAATTAAATGAGATTAGTTTTGAGAAAGCAAATAGTCCTCGTAAAACTGTACTATAAATAGATTATAAATAGATTATAAATATAATTATATTTATAAAATCCAAAAAGAGAAAAAAAAAAATGGGACTTAACCCAATTGCCCCCTGATTCCAAAATAAAAATTGAGATATATATATATTCTGAAAATTTTAAATCAAATAGTTTATTTTTCCTTGCCAAACCTTTTCATTCCAAATAAAACAAAAAAATATATAATTTGTAGGATATTAGATATTCCCGTCCACATATTTTTAATTATCCCACCTTCCTTATATAATATTAAACCATTCCATAGCTCGTAAAGAAAACTTCACTCCAGTTTTGCGTTTTTAAAATAAAATAACTATAACGTAATAAAAATCAAACAATATAAATTATTTTAATTGATGTTTATTAAAAAACCAAAAAAAAATTCTAAAATTGTGATATAAAAAAATTGCTTGTCTTCGTAGAACATTAATTGTAACTTCGCTGACAAGCTTTAAATTAGAATACGAATAATAAAACTGAGCTATAAAAAGGGAATGCCAACTCGTTTTTTTTTTTTTTTTGAGCGGCTAACCCTCTATATACCAAGTGATAAAATATGCCCGAAATTATAAAGTAACATGCGGTACTTTGTGTAATATTTGTTTAGGTTAGTTTTAATGACTAAATTGATACCTAAATGCTAGTCAGCAGTTGTTTATTAATAGTTGACGTAAGTATATCTCGTAATTGGATACATTTTTGTACATAATTCATGAGACGTCATTATTATTAGAGTATGTCTTATAATTATCATGCCAATTTGGCTGTTTTTCTTCTCTTTTTAACTCGAAAAATATTTGTAATGAGTTTTGTAAATTTACTTTTTCATTAAAACTTGAGTCCATATTGTTACAATGCATTTTTGAAAAATGTGGTTTGAAACACTCAAAATTTCCCTCCAAAACGTTGACTCTTATATCATTGGACGACCAGGTTTTGATCACGTGGTTTTAGGCGATCCGCCGACCGCCATTTTAGTTATTAGAAGTGATGAGACAACGTGGTCGTGATGTTGCAGTTACTCATGTTAGTTTTGAATATTGATTAAAGCCAGTTTTTAAAATAGAAAATGTAATTAAATGCTAAAATTTCAAATCCGCGTTCATGAAGTAACTATAAAATGTATTCGCCTTATGTTGGTGTTGCAGGTAAGTTAATTGAGCAGTGAGAAGTTAATTCCAGATTCAGAAGGAGATTTTTCGTTAAGGGGCTTAAATTTCTCGATATTATTATGTAGCTTGGCATTCCATTGGGGGCTTGCAAGGATGCTAAGATAAAATTAAGCCTCTGTTATTTCCACATACAGTTAATTATTCAGTAAAGGGCTAGAAGGTGCCATCTCCATTTCGTCATAATTTCAATTAATAAATCTTGACTGAGAATTAATAGGGAAACATAATTTCGCCTCTAAATCCATTGTTAATATTGAAATTTTAATTTATGGGGGAATTGGAATCGAAAACCAGTTGTATAAAGTTATGGCCATCAAGTAACCTGGTGAAATGGTATTGAAATGGGCTTCATTTTCGAGGTAATTGCGCCTGGTTGTTTAACTAGTTTGAACGAAGATTACACATTTCCCATTTAACTCTACCGTCGAGCCGGTAGAGTTAGAGGCAGTAATTGGTGTAATTTCTCGGGTTATACCAGATTATTAAAAATGACAATTAGCGCAGATCTACATATTTTTTATTACATTTTTTTTGTGACAAAGACCTTCATGATGGTGAAAATGGATCAACCTAACAATTTTTAATATTTTACAGATAATGAATATGCTAAATTATTTAACGACGGACCTTTTCGAGGACTCACCACCTGGATTAACAAACCACGCAGGTAGGTCTAGTCTATTTTGAAGTTTATAGATTCAATCAAGACTCGAAACTTAAGAGGCTAGAGTTTTAGATGGTTGGTGTTGAATTTTGTAGAATTAGACTTGAAGCAATATTTATGCCACAGATGAATTATGGTAACCATATTCCCAATCAATACGAAATTATAATAGTTCGTAGAAGGTGACGCAACCCCTGAATGTACCTACAATCTCAGAATTACATTTATACAAAAACCATTGAGCTATAAAAGCCTTATGATTCAGTTGTTGGACAACTTATTACCAATATCATATTTGCCAAATCCTATCAGCAGCGACAAATATTTAACAATTAAGAAACATTCTTATTTGTGACTAAACAAGCCGTAAACTCACATAAAATTCAATGTTTTTGATGGTAACCTTTGACTTTGCATTGGGGCAATAAGTGATTCAGACATGTCTTTCACGACGCCTAAAACGAATGACTATTGAAAAGTAGATCTTAGATTTAAAACGGTGAACTTTGACCTTTTTTTAGCATTTTGCTCCAATTATTTTCAAATTATAAATTATCATTTTGGTAATTTTACCAGAGAAAATCGTAAATTACCATTACCCTGGTAATTTATTAATTTAAAAACCCTACACCTAGTCCTTAGACGGATTCGAAAATTCCCTACAGATATCTCCAAAGGTGCCCCCACTACCCCTCAATACTAGATAATAGCCGAGGCCCGAGAGGAAATACTAAACTGTAGATGGTCCACACGTATCTCTCTTCCTTGAGTCCTCTTCCACCCATCCGCCGACCGCTGCCATCCCTCTATGATTACTCGTTTCGTTTAAATTCAACTTGCAATGGGTGCGTCCCTGTAAAAGGTTCTTTGCCTATTTCATAAGTGGATCTGTCAATTACATTAACTCGCCAGGTTAATTTTAGTAAAAATCAAGAAAGTAACCCACAATTATAATTGACATAGCCTAGTATATTATTAAAACCCAGAATCTGCTTATATTTTAAGAAATAAAAAGAAACAATAGATAAAAATTAAATTATTCCTAAATTTATTCATTACAACGCAAATGCTTGTTTAATTGAAATGGATGTGTTGTTTTAGAAAACATTGTAAAGGCTAATTTTCACGACAAAAACACGTAGCCTACATAAAATCCGCATTTCCGCGGAAAAAAATTATTTCGTTGGCCAAAAATTTATTATTTTCGCTGCGAAAATGCGTGGTTTAGTTCTTAGTGAAAATTAATTAGCCATAGAATACAAATTTTAAGAGGCTATTTGGCAGAAAAATCGATAGATTTTAGATTTAACACGTAAATGATTAACTTGATCGTTTAATTTCAAGATTGAAGGCTAATTTTTACTTTTTTTGTTTCGCGTAAAGAAATACGTTTTTTTTTTTTTTCTGGGGAAATAGCTTGGCAAAAACTAGCACTTATTCCAATTTAGCAAAAAAAGTTATCATTCGTTGGCAATGACATTCCATATGAAAAGGAAATTAGTCAAGAAGTGTAGAAAAATTATCCGCGAGGCATGTGTGGGTATTTTTGCGAGTGTTGGCGTTGGGAAGAGATATTTTTAATTGGTTGAAAAAAGGTTTTTTGAACTATTACTACTACTTCAAATTCGAAAGATAAAAGATTATTGGAAGGACAAGTTTAGAGATACAAAAAAGTATATTCTCGTTGTAAATCGAAATAAAAAATACGATAACAAAGCCGGAAATTTAAGCAAATTTAAAAAACAAAAACGAAAATATTTTTAATTTAATTTTTTTTTTAAATTAACGAGAACAGTATCCTCATTTAGGACCTAATTAAGGCACAAAACAATTAAGGGGAGGGTGTGGAGAAGATCAAAACAAAAATTGAACAAAAAACTATAAATTAAATCGTGTTTTTTTGTTTTCGCTCTTCTTGGTGAAATTTTATAATTATATGTACACGAAAAACATTTTTTAAAAGTTCACGAACGCGAATCGAATATAATTGTTTCATCGAAACAACATAAACTTAGTAGTTTATACGAATTTTTATTAACAATCATCTTGAAAGACTTGTCGTAATAGGTGTTCGCCTTCAAATACCCCAAAAATTTCAAAACCTCCGTTTTTTTTTTTTTTTTTCATAATTTATAAAACGAGCTGTTATAAAAATGGTTTATGAAAATATAAACGCATAATATTGTCACATACAGTTCTCGTTCGTTCCATTTTGAGTATTTTTTGTCACAAATTTCCTTAGTTTTCATAGTTCGCCGAAGTTTGGTATTTAATTCAAAAATTTATTTGGTTTTTAACTGTCAACCGTCTAGCGATGACCAAGTTGTTAAAAAAAAGACCATTTTTGTTTTATCGTTGGTTGTTTTAAACGTCATCAACCTCTGTTTTCGAAGCCCGTTTTTCCAACCCATGGATATTTGGAAGGACATGGTTGACACGTTTTCATGTATCTAACTCCACCGCGATCCCAGACGTTGCAAACAGTCGGGTTACGACATAGCGGTGGTTTCTTTGGGTCCGCTTTGCACTGCCACGGTTCGAAACTGTTAATTTTGGACGAAGGAGTTGGGTTTCTCATCCATTGAATTAATTGCCAATTGGTGATTAACCAAACGTCGTTTTTGGCGTTGATTTCGTCCAAGAATCGGAAGAAACCTTTACGGTGGTGTTGCGTGCTGAACCAGGCCGAGTGGTAATACAAACCAAAAGGAGCCCTGTTCGATTTATAATGGCGGTTGAAGTTTTTGATCAACATCTTGTAAACACCCTCTTCGTCCGTTGGGTTAGAACAGGCGTCGCCCATGGAACATCTTCCGCCTCTCAAATCAATCCACATGACCATACCGACTTCCCAGATTCCGGGGAAGGCTTTGGCGGGACATGGGGTGATCATGCATTCGTGATTGATAGCGTAATCCGTCGTGTAAGGCCAAAATGGAGGATTGTTCTCGAAAACGGGCATGGACGAATCGTACGTGAAGTTGGATTCGTACAACATTTCGAACATTTTATTGCCACCGATTTGCAAGAAGGGGGCTCTCATGCCACGAACGTCTTCTAGATTGACACCCCCGTAAAGGTGAAGAATCTCTCTTTGGCCGTTGATCTCTTTCTGCCATTGACTCTTCGAAAACTTCTCTCCGTAGCTGTGCCTGTTTAGGGTTAAAAGATAGATTTTTCAGACCTTTTATTAATACAACGTAATCTAATTGCCAAACAGATTAAATATCCCAATAATTTTATCCCGCAACGTGACCCCCCAGCTAGGGTTTTCAATTTTGGGGTTTACCAGCTATTTTGGGGCTTTAAGAACTGTTTGCTAACTAAAAGGGGTCATTGGACGCCCCTCCAATAACCAAAATTCCTGTTTCCAAACTTGCACCCGAATGGTTCTTTACCCGACGTTACACGATTCTTATGATTTAATACTACGTCCTGTTAATTTATAAAAGTAATATTGAGAGATCATACTCCCTTGGGAGAAATGTTTTTTAGTCTTTTAGTCGCCCTTAAGCGACCGCGGGACTCGCCGGCAACGTCTTAATTATCTTGTTCACTGGAACACCGTACATAAATCAATTCTAAACCATATTTTTCTCCTTAAAAATGACAAGTAAATGGGTTGACCTTGCCTGGCCATGTCCAAGGTCATAGCGTTATCGATACTTAGCTCTCGATTTTAAAAACACGACTATTTTTCACGTAACCATTCGTTCACGAGGGTGACTGAACCTCGGACGCCAAGTACGGATAGAGAGACAAACAAGGGATAGTCTCGCGTAGAATCTCGTTTTCAATCAACGTTTTTTTTTCAAGATTTTTATCGTTTATTTGAAGATGTATCAAGTCAAATTTACCAAAATATCGCTAAACTTAGTGACCATAGCTAGTTTTAAAAGAGCAAGTTGAAAGAAAAACGCCAAATGGCGCCATGTAACTGATTTAGGCTTAGCGAGTATAGTTCGCGACTTTGATAATTAACCGCGAAACCTTAATGAGTTTTGATACGGTTTTTACCGGTATTTGACTATCCAAATCGATGTAAAATAACATCCTATCAGAGTTTAGTATCCATTTAAATACATGTTAACCCAAAGATATAGGTATTTGTAAACTAAAATCCTTAGGCCTTTGAAGAAAATGGTGACAGCATCACTTTAATTGTCATATGTAACCTTTCAGTCCTATTGCTCACCCCTAAAATGGTATCTCTTCATTTATTAGACTCGTCCTTTAGAAAAATTAATATGGTCCACCTTTCAACCCCCTCTTTTTTTCTTCTACGAACCTAAGAATATACGTAGTCCTTTTCTAAAGTGATTGGCTAGCATTAATCAAGTACTCATTGTGGGCTGAAGGGTATACCCGGCTAGTATTGGCAAAAAACATTTTCAGCCCTTATCCGCCCAAATTAGTATTTTTCCTTATAAAGCTAAAATCCTTCTTCGAGTATCGCTAATCAAGGCTGTTTATTCGAAGCTAGTACAATTCTATTTTTAAGTCGAACGTTGCCAGAGTTTTTCGCAAAGAGAAATAGGAAAGGAGCCATTTGGCTCCGGCACCCTTAATTAGACGCCCCAGGGTTCTAATTTTCCGTTTTTTATACATTTTTTTTTTTGGACTTGTTTTAAATCGGTTTCGATTTTTTCCGTGGAAATAATCTGATTAATATTGATTGGTTATTTTAAAATTAGCAACAAAAATTTTCGCTATTGACCTAGGAAAGTTGGAGTTTGGGTTTTTTTTCTACTGTTCTGATATATTCTGTATTACCTCGATCATTTGGTTGTGATAGCAGTTCCTATATAATGTGAGCTTGATTTAAAGTATTTATACTTAAAGTGAAGCTGTCGCCTTTTTTATCATTGCACGTATTTGAAGGCACGAAGATTTTAAGTTTGCGATTCTTCAACCCTAAACCAATTTGGTTTTTAAGCCTACACAATATTATATATATTATAATATATCTTAACACCCACAAAATTAATCGATACTAATCAAGTATTCGAGTTTGTTAAACTCCCTTTTTGTTTGTATATTAGAGGGCATCTCGATTGTAAAAGAGGCCCGAGGTGTTGCGAAACTTACGTGACAGAATGAGATGCCATTTCGTGACCCTGGGCGTACATAGTTTGTACTTTTCCGTAATCGGTCCATTCGTGGGAGACGTAGAAAGTGCCCAAGATGGGGCATCCGTTTGGATTCTTACGCGTTGTAAAGATATCCTCGTAGAGGTCGTAATTGAGTTCGTTGATAGCGTCGTCGAAGGTCAACAGCACCACTTGGGGAACGTCAGTGCTAGGAATTCCGCCTATACAACAAAAAGAAAAGACAACCTATGGTTGAGTGTTTTGTAAAATCTTTTATCCACCTTTTGATTCCCCTTTCCTCCATTCTTCCCCGTTTTTAAATGGTAGTGGTATATCTGCTGCCAGTGCGAGATTGTACTATAGTCTCTTAAACCGAAAAAGAAAGGGTGGCCTCCCTACCGCGGTGGGTGTAATTAGACAAAGATGAGATTCGTAACACCCGGAATAAGAATGAAAGTTTTTCAGGAACGCGGGGGTCGTTTAGATCTTTCTCCTTTATAACTTTTAACAGGAAATACGGGTTAACGAGGAAAATACTTCTAAGAGGCTAAAACGTGAACTGTGACTTTCGTTCATATTTAGGCGTTGTTTTGGTGTGTTTGTTTCGTTTACTCTTAAAGCTAATTACCCTTTGATTTCTTTTTCGCGTACCCTCTAAACGTTTGAACTTAGTGTATGAAGTTCGCGTGAACTTCTGTTTTCGTGTTTCGCGACTTGAAAAGCTTGGCTCTATTCTTGGCCAAAAATAATCTTAATTGAAAACGCGCCTTTAGGAATAGCAAGAACTAATTCAAGGATATAAGAACATGGGAGGGCAGCATTATAGCCTCTGATACCGTCCTTGCGTACTTTTTAGCAAAAACTCGATATCAGACCTCTAAAAAGTACTGTAGCGCACTAAGGCGCTTAATTTTTCTCCCAAGGCTATTGTCATTTTAACCCAATAGCCATGGAATTTACTATTTTCGATTTAAAAGCTTTAACTAATCCGTATCAAGTTTGCGCGTTTGGGTTTAGAATATATTTCCTCCATGTTCTTAGGAACATAAATTAGTTCTTGGAAATAAATATTTAATTTTTTTTTTTGATAAGCTGTATTGTCATTAACAGCAGTGGCAATAGTCTACTATATTATATATATTACTTATCTGGGATATCTGCGCATATTATGATAAAATTGCCATGATGTAATTTGTAACTTACCGGGGATGTCGGTTCCTCCGCATCGACAATCGGGTAACTTGCAGTTTCTTGAGTTGCATTTTGTTGCGGTGGAAAAGGGAGCCGGTGTTGGGTACCTGTTGACGGGTCTTGACGGTGGCTTCGGTGGCGCTTTAGGCTCGGTAGACGGAGGCCTAGTTGCTGGACGATTGAGACCGGTAGGCATGGACCGTCTATTAGTTCTGGCAGTAGTAGTTGGGGCCGGTGTAGTCGTAGCGATAACCGTTGTTCTGGGTCTGGTAGCCCTGGAAGTTGGTCTGACCGTCGTCCTACCTCTGGTGGCCACGAAGACTGCCTTCTCGTCATCGGTCTCGTACTGATCTGCGGAATAAGAGTAAGGCGCTCTTCCGTATTCGTAAGGGGCCTCGGTTACTTCCGGTTTTGGCGTAGCGTAGATGTTATAGTCGGTCCTGACCGGGTTTTCAGTGAATCCGTAGTTTGGTTGTTGGTTTGGATTTTGCCTGTGTCGAGTAGAGACGTATTGTAAGGGGATTTCTTTGTTGGGTTGTCTATTGCGATCCTGGGACCGGTAATTGTTACGATTGCGGTTGCTAGTCGAGTACCTGGAACCTTCCCGGTTGAGTTGTACTGGTTCGATTATTGGCTTTGGCGTCGTGGTTGTGGTAGTCGTCGTAGTTGTTCTCCTACGAATTTGATCCGGTTGGTTTCTATAGCTCGGACCTCTGTTTGGAGTTTCTCTGACTATGGCCGTGTCTTCGAAGACCGCTCTAGGAGGGGCTTGTTCCCTGTACGAGATTTCCCTGGCTGGTTCTCTTATTGGTTCTTCCCGGACGACTACGATATCTCTCGCAGCTACTGGTTCTCTTAAGTTTAATTCCCTGCCAGCAGCCGGTCTACCTTGCGGTTGAAGTTGAGGTGGTGGCACTTCGCCGTAATGGTTTCCGGTTCCCGTCGTCTGATCCCTGTAACTAGACGCTGGCGCGGGTGCGGTGTCTCTGTATACTGTTGGCGTTTCTTCATAAACTTCCGGTTTCGGATTAGAATACCTTACTACCGGTCTGTTATCGAAATTGTGAGTGTTTTGAATTCTGGGGTAAGGACCGTTTTCTCTGGGATTGTATACTTGCACCACTGTCGTGGATCTGTCCCTCGGATCTCTACCATCTTGACTGCCGCTGGTGCGGTAAAATCGATTGACTTCTTCTTCCGGTTCCTTGTGATTACCATTGTTGCTGTTAATTTCGGGAATCGGGTTACGACCGGCCGTTTTGTCGTTATCCGAGATTTCGTCCTCGTCGTGATGTTCTTCGATACGGAAGCTGGGGATGATTCTATCGGCATCGTGATCACGTGACCCTCCGTTATTGGAGTAGATAGGAGTGACGTAAGGGCTGCTTTCGATGGCTGGTTTACGGTGACGCGCGTCATCATCATTGTTATTGTTTTTGCGATCGTTTTCGTCGCGTTCGTCATTTTCGTAAATGGGTTTGACGAAAACGCTGATGTCTGAAACTCCTGGTAGGTTTGGTCCATTACTATAAAGGCCATCAGGGATATGAATACGACCTTCCGAGTCAACCACCGAGGGAACTGCCTCTTCGAATTGTGGTTGTTGAGGGTCGTAACCCGGGAACCTGTTATTGGGTGGATCAGCTCCGGCATCTTCCAACGAGTCTAGAGAGTCTTTCGGGCTGTTATTGGATGGCGTTGTGGTATCTGTAGTACCTGATTCGTAGTCCGGGGTATCCTTGTACACTTGGAGAGCGGTTGTCGTGACGGGAAGAGTTGGGAGATCGCTGTCCACTGTTGAAGGTAGAGGGGTAGTAGCCGGAAGAGTGTTGGATGTTGTTCTTGGCAAGTTTGTCGTCCTGAGTGTAGTTCTAGGATCTTGTTGAGGGACGTTACGGGCCGGTCCATTTCGGGACGAGTCGAAATCGCCTTCTCCTTCGTACCGAGGCCTGCTATTGGAGTTTTGTTGGTTACCCGCGGAACGTCCTTGGGAAGTCGATAACGGTCTGGTACCGCGCGCTTTGTTGGCATTTGACGGTGGGTTTCTCCTATTTGCTGAGAAACTATCGTCTTTAGCGGGAGCTGGAGCTTCTTTGGGCACTGGAGGTTTGTAACCTGCGCGGTGTAAATAATTGCTTGTTAGTTTAACGAATACCTATCACGTACGTCTCATTTTTAAGACTATAAAGTTGAATAATTACCATTGGCACATTCGACATTTCTGGGCCAATCGCACGTTTGTAACTCTACACTGAAATAGAGTCCACCGGTGCAGCTTTCGTGCAAAGCGTCGCCGAAAACGCAGACAAAGTATTTGCTGCAATCGTCAGTGTCCGGATAGTAACCAAATTGCTCCGGGCAATTAAATTGCTTATCAGCGGCTTGATATAAGGCAGGAACTATATCGGAAAAAAGAACGAAATCAAATTAATAAACCCATTTACGTAAAACAAAAAAATTGGAAATATTGAAACAGATATGCCAGCCGATAAATTTCCATTGAGGCAGATTTAGGGCAAAATTTCTATTTCGATTGGAATTATTTATAAGCAATGCGCGGAAGAAATGCTATTTCTCAAACCCACAAACGAGTGCAAGGTATCGCGAATATTTATTGAGGGAGTAGGAAATTATTCTAGAAATAAAACTGATTAGAAAATGCCGGAAAAAATACATAACAATAGTATGTAGAAGATTATGTAATGTTTTGATAAGAATTTAACGCTTTCTTTTTCTTCTATGTAATCTGTTCTTTCTTTTGGGAAAGATTTAATACCTCGATATTAAGTGGATGGCGAACTAGTGTTGAAGTAATATTTTGAAAAAGTGAGCGCAATATTTCGTTTGTAGCCATTCATTTTATCAAATAAAAATAGAAAATGGAAATTCGATTTTTGCCGAATTTTAAGTGTTTGGAGGTAGTTTATCTGTGCTATATTTCTACTGCCCCTAACCTTACGTCCATCCGTTATCTTCTCTAAGACGAATGGAATGTAGAAATACGTTTTAAATTAAAATCGTTTTAATTTCATGAACCGGTATCCTTACATTTGAATTTCAGTTAAATATTTTTTAAAATAGTGAATGGTGAATTAACACCCAACACAGAAAAAAGTATTTCAGCAAACTGAACCTTAACATCTAAATAATCTATTAGGCTTAGCGGGCTTTGTCGTAATTTTGATAAATTATTGTTATAGCGGACTTTGCGCGAATGTGGGATTAGGGCTATAGCTTTGATTGCAAATGGATGGATTAGGTTTAGCGAGTTTTACGTGAATGGGGAGATTAGACCAAGGCTTAGAGTTTAAAAACAGTGTACTAGCGTTCTTGTTAATTTCTCATTAAATTAAATAGCTTCACCACTAAGATAGTGTAAGATTTTATATATCATTTCGAAAAGTCCAAAACATTATCACTCGCGCGCGTTTCTTCTCTGGTTAGAAAATTGGTCTGATGTTTTATGATACAGTGGTTATTTGTGTGTGAGAGTGAATATCGTTAGGGGGATGTTTAGTTTCCGCCTTTTGTTTTAGAAAGTACTGGTCTCTCTGGTCCGTGAGATTCGGGGCTATCTGTTATTCGAGACCCCGGTTTTCGTTCGTGACATACTTCTTTCTGCCCGCGCGCCAATTGCACGCCCGATATCTCTCGAATTTCTCTTAGTTCAACTCTTTCGTATTATATTATGTACTGGGGTTATATATTTTATTTTTTTTCTAATCAAATTCTTTATCTATGTACGAATTCTTCGGGGAACGTAGGAGAAAGGAAATATTCAGAACCGTGTCTGCCTAATAAATCTTCTTTAAGAAGAAACAACTATCTCTAAAAGCGGGAATTGAGTAATCCGTAACGGTTTTCTCTCTTCTCTACTCTCTAGGCCCGATCAGATTAGAATATCTAGGTAAATCCTTTTTTTTGGCTAACTCTCACCCCTGTGGGAGTGCCCCACCGTGTTAAATACATTGAATTATTTCTTCTTATCATTATTAAAGGGATTATGAAACTCAGTTAATTTTGAAATAAATTGTTATCGTGTAATTCATTTAGATAAAAACAAAATTAAGAGGGGTTATGAAACGATGAGAACAACCTACGCGTGCATCGGTTGAAAAAAAACTTTACTTTATTCGAGTTCCTATAGGAATCGAATAAAAAAAAGGTAGCTTCAATCCAGTTCATGGATGCATGAATATAATAAGTTATAACCAGGGACGGAAATAAGCACAAGTCACTGGTCATTTGTCCGATAAATTTTCCAAATGTCCGATAACTTTTTATTTTTAAGAGGAGGTCACTGGACAAATGTCCGATAAAAAAAAGTACTTTTCAGTACAGGAAATGTAGCATTGTCCGATAATTTTGTTAAATGTCCGATAACTTTTGAATTTTTAAGGGGGGTTACTGGACATTTGTCCAATTAGAAATTTTCGTTTCACGTGGAGAATTTTTAATATTTTGAGGCATTCAAAGTCATATAGACATTTGAGGATAAGCCAGTATTTATTTTTCTAACAAGCCCTTCTTTCCCGACAAATTTTATTACTATTTAACATAATACTTGAAAATTCTAAACCATTTTTTACCGTTTTGTAATGGTCAGATGTTAAACTTTTGTGGTCAGCTGTAAATATTCTTTGTTGAAAAATATAATTATTAGCTTAAAAACTTTGAAGATTCAAAATTGTTTAAAATCGGTTTCAAAATCTCTAGTGTGAACATTGCTCTTCCGCTTTAGCTTTTTTTTTTTTTTTTTTTTTTTTTTTTTTTTCCAAAATCCAACTCTTCTTGAAAAGGATTGCGTACTATAATTAGTTTGGAAAATATTTAGAGTTCTCTTGGTGAAGAGAAAAGTGTTCAAAATTCCACAAAATTCAAAAACAGTTAGGAAAATCGATGTTGAGTGTTAATTTGTTTATTAAAAAGGTTAATTGCAGATAGAAATTAATAAACTTCCCGCCCCAAACAATTAACACAATATTTCACAGCCCCTTTAAAATTATATCTAGCCAAATGTTTTTTTATTTTATTTTAAATTTCGTCATATACTTTCCCTTTAAATTTGAAACTTTAAATTACGAAAGCACGCAAAGAAACCACTTTTTTTGGTTGGTGGTATGCGCGGTTTGGAAACGATGATGACCCGAACCAATGAATAAAGATATATCGGTTATGATTTCTAAATTATGGCTCTCATTTTGATTTCTCGCCCAGCGTGAGGCGTGATCCCGAAGAATTAATCCCCCCCCCCCTCTCTTTTTCTTCCAGTATTTAAACCCTCCTTATCCTTTCTCTCGCTCTTAAACATCATCATTTGATTATGATAGAAATATTTAAGAAAAGGGGGTTACGCGTAACAGTACTGGAGCAAGCTGCTTTTAAATAATTGAGATACTTTGAGTACAATAGTGAATTCGCCCGAAATTGTGTTTATGAGGAGAACATTATTATTATTATATAATGGTGATCTAGATTTTTTTCTTTTCCCATTTCTAAAACCCTATAGTTGGAATAAAGGACTTCGATGTTATACTCCACCCAAAAAAAAACCGGGCATTAGTTACGAAACGTCTTTTAAAAAGGGATTACATTTTTTTTCTTGTAATATTATGTTAAAGTGTCAGTGACAATAATTTATTTCAGTTCCTTTTTCATTTCCCGATAATTTTTAATATCGCGAACCATATTTCTAAATAATTTACTTTATCTATGATAAAAGTTCCGTAAAAGTAAACAACGCCCCGTAGCTTGATATTATCAGCAAAGGGACAGGTAAAAATGTATAGCCCATCACTTAAAACTAGCCAAAAAGTCATCACCCCTGTCTGGCTCTAGTGGTTTGAACTCTTCCTCGAAATTTTTAGTTCGGAGAAATTCCGGAGTTGGGAGGGAAGACAATATAACCAAGCGCGGCCCGCCTCTCTCTCCAAAGAGTGGCGCTTCCTACGTTCACTATTTACAACACCGTCTGCGACCGCTAGAGTGTCTCTCGAATAAGAATCTTTGCTGATCGTATTAAAGCTTCGAGACTTTGTTTACTTTTGATATAGGTAAATTTTGTAATCGCCATCTTCGAAAAATTTTAAAACAAAATTTTCCCGCAATATTATGTCCTCGCTATAGTCGATCGTCGACGACTGGTTTCAGATTTTTTTAAATATTTTATCTCCTAAGCGATATATCTTCTGAGCAGATCAGATTAATGAAACCGATGCTTACATCATTAACTTAGAGATGATACACTTATGACGTGACCACTTTTGATAACGTACGTGTCACTGGCACATATTTAAGAGAGTTAGGGTGGATTGAAACTACACTGGTTTGGAATCATGGCGGGGGTGAATGTTCATTTTTCACGTCGAAAATGTTGGTTACGCTTAACTAAACACTTTCTATCGCATAAATCTCGTAATAATTTAACAGGATTTGAAAACTTTTTTTTCCTATGGTGGTTGAAAATTTTAACACAGTAAGAAAAATCGATCAGTAAATTTACCTTCTAATCTCCCACGAGTCTGTTCGACCTATCTGAGTTAATGCATTTATGATAGAGGAATGAGAAATTATCAGTAAGTTGGTACATGCAAGGAGGATCAGAGAAGGAGAGGAAATGTGGGGCTGCGTTGAGTTAGAGAGAGAAGAGCCAACCTCCCACTCGGGTGGAAAGGGGGGATAGGAAATTCTCGAGGTAAACTGTTGTCACGTGGTCGCTAGCTAGCGCGTCTCATAAAGGATTCGTTTTACCCACGCGACAACATTTTACCACGAAACGTCTCTACCCCCGTTCTCCCAGAGTGGGAGTTTAGGCCGACGCAGTAGGAACCGCGCCGTCCCCACATTTCCTCTCCTTCTCTGATCCTCCTTGGTACATGGTAGTACACCCATTCTAGCCTTAGGTAGATACTACCAACGATTTTTGAATTGGAACTTCTGACTGGGCATGATTAAGGAAATAAACATATAAGTAAATTAAGCTTAACTGTTTAATAATAAACTTAAATTATCACAATATCATAGTTTCATCGTGAAAGCTCTAAATTTACTAATTATCTAATTAACCAACCAATTTGATAATCAATACCTAATGATTATCTAATTAACATTTCTAATTAACCACCCAATGTGATAATCATAAGCTAATTGAATATATAATTTATGCAGATTTTAAATTCGTAGAGCTAGTTTTAATACCATGTTGATTTCGTATTAATTAGTAAATGGTTTCATTACGGTAAAAGTCAGCTGTCATTTCTGAGCTCATTTCTTAATCAAATAATTATTTTCAACAAACCTACATCTATTAAAATTCAAAAGTTTCAAACTTTAATAGTATAATTAAAATATAAATAGGGTCAAATTTTCTATTTTTGGTTTGATTGGTATAAAAATAAACAAAAGTTTAGAGCCTCATTCAACCACGTACGCGATTGAACAGGAGAGACATTCTATTCATCTTGTGTTTGCAAGTGAACTTTTAAAGTGCTCAACGCGTGGTTAGACTTAAAATTAATCTCCTACGAACCTCGTTACGTGTAAGAAAGACTTTCTAAATAAGTTATTAGCTGATACATGAATCTATGATTTAATCTACTAGTGAGAAATAAACCATTTTGAATTAGAACATTTAACGATTTCTTTATGTTTCCAATAATTACCGACATTATAGTATATATTATAAGACGTCTGTAGGAAAAAAAAACATCCAATAATTAATTTGCATACTTTGAAAATTCGTTTAAAAGAGTGAAGAAGATAATGAAATAATTTTTATAGATTCTAGTATTAAAAATAACACTTCGCGCATTGAAACATTTGGGGAATGTTTTCGAAATGTGTAAAAAAACGGAAAAGATTCAGATTTTGGCATTCAATTAAATGTAGTACCTCGATCCGACTAGTCAAAAGACTCCACTTTTGGCTTCATATAACATCCGCAACACTCCCTGTTGTACGCACGATTGTGAGCGTGAATGTAATCAAATACAAGATTTTGTACGATTCAAAGAGTGTGCCGCAACACGTGTCGCGGAGATTTTTTTATTAGGAGGATATCTTTTTAATTGTTTGCCAAAATCAGAAGCTTCTGAAAATTGTACAGTTCAGAGAAACTTTCTGAATGTTTTACTTCGGAAACATTATTTTTAGAAGCTCACACTTAGTTTTTCTATTCAGTTCCCCTTAAAATAGCTAGTCCATTTCTTGTAGGGATTTAAAAACAAAAACCCTTCGAAATTCTTTTTGATATGTCCAAGAAAAACATAGAAATCTAGAAATGTCTCGGGCGTTTTTCTAAAAAATTAATAAACCAAAATATGCGAACTTACGCGCTTTGCTCGTTAGATAGCTAGAGTTTCGGCGTAATCTACAAATAACGGGATAATTTGGCCACGCCCTTTTTCTGAAAACTTAAATTTCTTTCGAAAACCATCCGGTCGAACACCAATTTCAATTTCTGTTTGCGAGAAAATTTCAGTTAATTTTGTATTTAACTTTTTATAAAATACTTACACCCATTTCAAGAGATTTGGACGCCTCTCTTTGAAGTTAATTCAAATGTTAATTTACAAAAGCCCAATAATTTCTGTTTCATAAGAAAGAATCAATACAAATTCTAGTTTTTCAGCCAAAAAAAAAAAGATATTCATATTTGGGTTACAAAATTTTAACAACACCACCCCAAATTTTGTTTATTGGATTGGCAAATACTAGACTCAATAGCCGCGAATTTCGTTATGGCTTTATGGAAATCAAAATATTTTCTACCGGGATACGCAAGCCTGAATCTGTATCGAGTCTTTCTGGTTTGGATTAAAAGAAATAAAAAGGCATGCATAGCTATTATTTATCATAAATTCAACCTCCAATTTATTTCTACAATACAACGAAGTAGTAATAGGTGCCTTTACACTAGCGCTAAACTTGCCTATGTATGGTTGAAAATCCTAGATTTTGTAGCAAAACCTGCCAATCTATCGATCATTTTTAATTTATTAGGGATAATTAAAAACTCATTCATGGGATAAGAGCATCTGGTACTAATCTCGCATACTTTGTAGTCAAAATTCGTCCGCTATTCGCTTTCTGTTATTCCTAAAAAAAGCATAGGGCCCACTGGTTGGGGTTTAATTTTTAATTACGCGAAAACTTATTTTTCGAGTCCCTATTGGGCTTCCCAGAAGTAATTATCTTCGCCCCTTTAGAAGTATGCTATTTCAACCTCATAGCTTCAGTGTTCACGGGGAAGAAGCCCTTAAAACTGAGACTCGAGAACTCAAGTCCATAAGAGTTCTAACTCAATGCGCAACTGTCAAAGATTAACTCGTGTGTGCAACTAATTCTGGGCTTCGATAGGTCTCGTATACTTCACTCTGCAGAACATCAAGGACTGCGATTCAGCCAAAATAAAATGGGGAAAATCCGAATGAAGGCACCTTAACCGTTCTGAAAAGTTTTCATATTTTTTGCCTCTGGGGCTTGTATTTTCTTAACCGATGTTTGATTTGGAACAAGGATTCTCCCTGTTACTGAGCTTCCTTCGTTAACAATACATTGATTTTATCCACTAGATTTATATTTTACTTAGTGACGTTGGTTTGTTTTTCTTAGAGAATCTGTAGTAAAAAGAAGAACAATTCTGTTCTGGATTATATATTTTCAAGGTGGAATAATGGGCTGTTAATCGGATTAACCGATGAAATCGTGTCATCGTCTTTAATGAACAATATAATTATATAGAATAATAGAATACCAGGAGTGTCCGATATATCTTTCAGTGCATTTTATATTAGACCCTCTGCGATATAGTTGAAACAATCGCGTTAAATTTGTGTAACATAACAATAAAACCAGGAAAATTTTATCTTCAATTCTCCCAAATGAGCTTACAGAATTACGAAATATTTTAACACTTATAAATAGTAATCGTATCTTTTTAATAATGAGCGATTCGAAAATATTGCCAAATCGAAAGCTGTTTTTAAAATAAATTACGTTAGAGGAACGTGGTTGTTACGCCAAATTACTATAGTTACCACAGTTAAATATTCTATCCTGTGAATTTTAGGTATATATAGAGACCGTATTTTGACCTTTTGACCTCTAATGATATTCACCTTTAATGATAACTATACATTAGCAAGGTATTACGTAACGAAATTCTATATTTAACTTATTATATTTATATTACATTTAATAAATGTGTAACAGCTATTACCTGTCTAAATGTGCCCCATCCTCGAAAGATAAAACACCTTCCTCTTATATATTAAGGGTGGTATATTTATAGCACTAAATCAAACAGGGGGATGACTTATGCTTTTACAATCTTCATTTGATATTATAACCTACTGTTAAAGAAAGTTATGTTTAAAGCGATAATTAAACGCTCCCTTTATTTATTTTTGACTTTAATTTAACCAAAAAGCTACAGTCTCGTGCAAAAAACGTCAGAAATAGAATAACTTTGACGTTAAAAATGATTGTGTTTCTTGATCAATAATACTATATCTATGGGTTAATTACCATGTGCCCCACGACATCGCGTGAATTACCAAAACACCGTGATGGTCATGAAGTTTAATATCAAATTACTCAAATAAAATTCAAATCTTTTTGTGATTTTGAAGAAATTTCAAAGAATTTCGAACATATAGTTTCTCGTTTAAGTATCCCTCTAAGTCTTAAGACCTTAGTACGTTGTACTCTTAAGAAACAATTAGCCCCCCTATCTTACTTAAAAAACAAACCTAGCATAAAAAATATTGGCAAGGCCGTTTTCTGACCGGGAACCACCGTGATTACGTGCATGATGGAGCCTCTTAATTGAGACCTGTAGAGCCGCAGAAGCCAGAATATGAACTAGCACCGTATGCCATACAATGACAGCTTTTCCTTTCTTTCCGTATACAATTTTTTTCACTATTAAAATAGACCATTAACCAAAGCTACTTTTCCATCAAAAGTTATCTATAAAGAAAAGCTTAAGTAATTTCTTTCAGTTGTAGTATCATTTCAACATGAAAAACGGTTAGTATAATTAAAGCTGAGTTTGCAGCAAGCTCAAAACTAGGATTCTTCGACTTCCGTCCCTAGATAATGAGTGTTTTAGATCAAAATACCATTGTACGTGCTGCAAACCAAAGGTGAACCATACTCTATCTAAAAATATTTTAATATATTCATATTAACTCGATATCAAACCCGAAGGCAGGGTTTAGTTTTTTCAATTTGGTAAAATTGGTTGACTAAAAACACTTCCCCGCCGTACGCTTCACTATCAATTTAGTTCGAATATGCTTTCATAAATACAATATTAAATTCCGATGGATATTTGGGAATTACTTATCGTGGCTCGAGGCTATACAAATTTGGCTTCGCTTGAATGGATGCCTGTAATACCGTCTTTGGTACAATCTTACTTCAGATTAATACCATACATAGAATAGCCTTGTTTACCCTTAAGTTCTAGTCTAAGGAATCGTTGGAAACATTGAAATCAGAATGTCAACGTAACTTTATACCATGAACCAAATTGGGGAAACCTTTCTATATTGGTGGTGATAATTTTAGGTATCGTTGATAACCGGTATACAAATTATGGGCGAAGTAAAGCTCGTGGCGAATGTGTGTCACCTTGTCACGCAACCGCTAGCAAAGGGGTCAAGCGTGTATATTTAATTTAGGCTTAGAATGAGTTTAATTTTTAATCTGATACCTGATTTTTATTAAACTATATCAATATCTTTTAAGAATGAAAGTTTAGAATATAATTTGTGGGTAAAAGTGGTCAGATCTTTTTAAATGAAATCTTTTGGATTCTTTCGGTATCACCACGAAGATTCTAAAACTTGTATTTCTACCTCTTATCTTGTCAGCACGTTTAAATCAAGTTTTTTGATATTTATTTTAAAAAAATGTTTCACATTATTGGAATACTAATTTTGTATGTGATGTCAAATCAAGGTGAAATATTCCATATTCGTATATAATTTGAATTTCAACACGTGCTAAGTTCATTTTGATTTGATTAGTTATCTTTTTGAGATATTTGAAGACTAGCCCTGATCGTGTTTAACTCAAAACTGGATTTAAATACTGTTTAAACATTTCTAAATTAAAAAATCTTATCTCTTTGATTTAATTGAAATTTTGAATGGGAGCTCATTTGAATGTTTATTTTCAAAGGGAGTTGTCCCAATTGTAGGAAAGGTGGCGGATAGGTAATTTAAACTCTTATATTCCACGAAAATTTTCAGAGGCTTCATATCAGAGAGAATGTAGTGTATAAAATTTTAAAATATGGTGCAAATATTTATTTGACGGTCAATTTTGTACGATCGCCTGAACGCACTCCACAATTATGTAACTATTTTGGTTTAAATCCCATAAATTCTTTCGGTTCAATGCACAGAACGCTCGAAAAATATTAAAAATCGTAATTTAATAAGCATATAATTATACCATTAACGCTATTTAAATATTACAGTGCGTAATTAGTTTTTAGTTCAAATACCACTTTTCCTTATATTGCGCCAAAAACATTGCCTTATATTTGCCAAAAAATCCGCCAAGTCATTTAAAATCATTTATTTTAATTAAATTTACCAATTTTAATAAATATTATTAATATTAAATCAATTTAAAATCATAATTTTTATTATATTATGTTTAATTTAAAAGTGGCGGGCGGTAAGAGTAGATCGTATCACATGACCTCTGCGGTTGCGCAGATGGAACGAACGCGAGGCTGGCGGCATCTACGGGGTCACCGAGATGAATTAACGACACACGTACAACGAGGCTATCGGTGTCAGACGGGTCACGGATTAGTTGTAATATTGCGCGTATTATAGCTTCGAAAAGTTAAATTAAGCGCGTATTTGTAATTCACATTTCAAAAAGAGTGTGCCTAATGGATTGCTTCATTCGAGGAATTTGATGTAAGTGTTAATTTGGTTTTGCGACTAGTTTAAGATACACGCCTGTTGATTTTCGTCAGTACTCGTTTCGACAATCGAGGGGTGAAAATTAGGCCTATGCCTAGCGCAGTGTAAGTAAGCATAACGAAGGGTTAGAATTTTGGCGGCAAAATGAAATAAAGGCTGTGATTTACCGTTGAATAATATATAATGAAGACGTTTCAAGGTGTTGAGAACAGAAATATTACTGAACGGTGTAATTTTAATAATATAAGCGTAATTATGGCTATTTGCCGTGAAGCCTGAAGCATTAGTAGTCCGGGCTCTTATCGAGCTCAGAATTTTGACCAGTTATAAATTGTAGCCGAGATAGTAGCCTCGTTCAATTTTAGTAAAAATTAAGAAATAGGCCTATTCCCACCTTAATTAGAAGATTGGCGAAGAAATGATAAAACCAGCGTGTGACTCCTCTCAATATTAGGTCATCCAAACAATCATTGACATTATATGACGTAATTTTGCTCCCAAAACGCCTTTGCCCCTAAAAAAACGCGTGAGGACGTAACCTGTTTTTTTAGTAGATTTATCATTTCGCCCATGATTAAGAACCTAATATTTTGCGTAACCTTTAATTTTACAGATTAATGAGGCTAGGGCGGATAAAGTATTAAAATAGTATTGAAACGGGTTGTTTAAAAATGAGTTTTTAATTTGAACCACTTTGTGCAATAATTTGTATATTAATTTAAACGGGGTGGAACTTTGATTTAGATTAGATTAGAAAAGAAAAATCTAGCCAATTTTAAATTTGGTTTTCATAACAATATTGAAAGTTTTGAGGTATTCGAATTAAGAATTTTATTTTTCATATTTGTAAATCACAAAGATCCGTTCGAGTTCTCGTTTTTTTTTTTTTTTTTTTTTTTTTTGGGGTCGACGTTTATATGCCTAGAACCAGAAGCCGATGAAACCCTCCTTTGAAGTCTACTACTCCAATGTTCCATATAGGGCTCCTCTCTGTATGGGTAAAATTCCCAATTTTACGAGTTAGAAGGGGTCCTACTTCATCCCCCCTGTCTACGTAAAATTTGGAAATTCTCTCTCCACAAACGACGACGTTTTTTGGACGAACTCCAAGGCTGCTAGAGATATTCGCTCGACGAGCTCTCGCTCCGAAAACATCTACCGTTAGGAGGCGTACGAATCGCGCCTTTTCAGAATAACCCATACAGAGAGGGGTAGACAAGACCCGGGAGTAATAGACTTCAAAGGAGGGTTTCATCGGCTTCTGCTAGAACAAAATAAAATTCCACTAGTTTCTATAAATGAACGATATTGAAAATTATGGATTTTTCTCTAAAGAATTTTTTTTAACTCTTTCACGAGTCACCCGGTACTAGTGATAAATCGTGAAATTTGCAATTAATTTTATGGTTTCTGTACACTATAAGCCCCCCCCCTTAAATATTTCTAGCCCCCTTATTTGGGTCATTAAACATTTAATTCCCTCTTTTATTCGGGAGCGACCGACAGGTGCTAATTGTAACGTTTCACGAAAAAAGCTAGCGAATCTTGGAATCAGTTTATTCGTAACCCAGATCGCGAAAAGTATTGTTCCTTCCATCTATAGGAAAAAATTTAACTCAAATTCTAGGGGGGGGGGGGGGGGTGATTTAAAAATCAAGGTGATACGGAAAAGAAAAATAATATATGTAATGATAAAATACAATCTAGATACTATCGGTTGGTTGGCGCATGGCTGGCTCGCTCATGGTTATAACACTATTGGGTATAAAATGTTTTGTTGTAGATGACACGCACGATTTAGTTTTGAAAAAAAGAAAACTGAATTTTAATGGCGGTACACGGGGAGAAGGAAAAAGTAGGCGGTCGATTTTGCGCCAAAAATCCTTGTTCCGATTTGTAATGTTTAGAAAAATATTCGAGGAATGCAAATTTTTCGACGTTTATAGGCATAATGCTTTATAATTTAACGCGTCGGGATCAAGGGATTAAGGATATCCACATTACAATCGAACTTTTGACGAGAAATATAGAAAAATCTTAGCAAGTTTTATTATTATAAATACAAAAATGTTTTATTTATGATTAGGCTTAACTTTGAAGATAATCATCATTTACTTTTTGAAGGGAGTTCTCTCTAAATATATGAGAGCTTATCCTATGAAGTATTAGACGCAAATTATAGTTGAAGATCTCGTTTTTTAAAGAGGTAGTATCACGGTGGGGTAAATTGTAGGATTATGCAAGGGATAATTAAATAATAGATCATTTTAGTCATCTGTTAGTAAGCCAGCGTAGCAGGGCTTTCCGAAAACAGCGAATTTACAGATTATTTCACTATTTCAGCTGTCTTCGGAACCGCTCTTTTGACCCAAAACAAAACAATTAATTGACAAACAAACCAACAGAAAAGAAAAATTACCCCAAAAGTATTGAAACAATATTGTATATTTGACATCTTGGACATTTTTAGAAATAAAAATTAGGAACATTTTACGTCATCAGTTCACTATGGCCCCTATTCTATTATATAGTTTGAGTCTCACACATTCTGGCACGTGATACATTTATGCTTTCGCCCAGTCTCTTTCGTGAAAGAATTTAATCTTTAAAAGAATACCTTTCATTCGAAACTTATCCAGAAATATTCTGCTTCATCAAATTAATATTTTTTCGCATTTTTGATTTTAAAGTTCGTTTTAAACGCCGTCAATTCAGAGCTGTAAAGTTTAGAATATGTATTTTTAAATATCGGTTGAAGTATAATACTATAGTAGTCCCACGCATTTTTCAGCTTTCTTCAAATTTTAACAGAAAAAAAATTATAGCTCGCTCATTCACAAATTTCAACACATATTCGTAAAACAAATTTTATTAACCAAATTGATTTTTATGGTAATTATTCATAAATATCTGGTTATTTGTTTTGAACTGTTAAGAAATTTCTAGGTAAATTTTCTATTGAACTATAAGTTACAAACATGTAAATGAATTATTACCTCATTTCTTTTAACTGTGATTATATTCTAAGCTCACTAAATATTCCTCCAGTGACCTTATTGAAAAGACACGAATTTCCAATCTATAAATCAATCAACTCCGTTCTCGTATAAATAACTCATTTTCGAAAGAAAGAATCGAAACGATTAGCATTTCTAATCGATTTAGATGCTTTCTAAGAGATAAAATTCATACATCCACCCCTACTTTCGTTTCGACTTTCCTCCAGTGACCTCAAACATTTAAAATCACCAATACTATAGCGAAATCATTAGGGTTAGAAACCAGATTGACCGGATATGGTGAAGAGATCAAAGGTCAAAAGGTCCAATATCGGCCTCTCCTTTCATTCTAAATGTTTTTTTTTTTCCCTTTTATAAGTTGCCACCCTTAATTTGTCGAAGGGCGTTATTGGATATAACATTAAATTTCGCAATATAAACATTTTAAAGGGATGATGGAATGAATATATATTTTAAAATTTCAAAGGGTTAATGAAAATGATAGTTTTATTTCGAATTTCAATGGTGATTAAGATTAATGATTACCTTAATTTTTTTGGTTTTTAATAACTTGATTATTAATTACTTTAAATTGGTTTACAAATTATTTAATTCCGTTTCATAGGGAATTCTATTTCTCACCGAAAACCTCCATCTCTGTGTTCGTCAATCTTCTCTCATTGGCCAGGAAAAGATGACCAATGAGGTAAGAGTGACAAATACCGACTGGAGTTTGAATTCCCGAATGTCGTCGTGCGGAAAGGGATGTTTTCAGAGAGAAATATGGAAACCCATGTGTAAGATAATTAAATATATTTAACTTTTAAGCCAAAATTACCAATGGATTCCAAAAATATTTAAATGAAGCTATCATTTAGCTACTTTTTTTAAACGAATTAAAACCTCAGAAGGCTTCTGTGATTATTCAAATTACTTGTTAAATTAAGGAATCGTAAAATAATTAAACAGGATGATTTTAATTGATCAAGTATGTTCAGAGAAGTCAAAAGTAATCAATAAATTATTAATTAGGCCTAAGATGCTCCTAGAAATTCTCATTCAAAATTGCCCATTTTTACCGCATTTTCTTACGCGCTATGATTGGCTACTTCGTTTGAAACGTGCGCGAAATGTTTAATTTACGCGCCTAATGAAACTTGTTTAAAAATTAATTTTTATGAATAAAATTTACAGCTTCTAATAAAAATGTTTCGATTGAGGCCCTTCGCATTGTATTCTCAAATCAAATGAAGCAGGTTTCATTAATTCATATGCTCCCCTTTAAAAAATATATATTTCTGATCACCCTTCCTTTAAAATTGGTTGGGAACAACTTGGATTTAGCTTCTACGAATGCAATTACCAGGTTTGTGGTATGACCGAGACCGGATATTCCGGTACACGCAGCTATTGACACCAATATATTTTGCTCTATGATAAAAAATAAATTTTTCTCGCCACCTTATTTTTTGATAAATAGTGGGAATATTTTTTTTCTTTAGATGATATCTTAGTTTTAATATCTTAGAAGAAAAAAAAAATGTTTCTTGGGAGATATATTGTTTACGGACTTATATGGTCAACTTCATTTACCTTTCAAAAAGATAGAAGACTATATAACGGGAGAGAAAATAAGTCATGGGATTAAATTCGTTTATTGTTCATTGTTAAAGACTTGATCCAAGTCTTATTCCCCGCACCAAATTCTTTTGGACAATTAGGCGCTTGCTACTTCTAATCGTTATTATTGTTATCAAGAGCTCTTGTTGTTATTATTATTATTATATGGCGTAGGATGATTTCGTACAGGACAATATAATAGTAGTTGGAAAGAAATTAAGCTTAAGGGGTGTTTTTTAATCTCTTGAGATTCATTGTTGCTGTCAAGTCTCAAAAACATTGAATTTTTGATCGCTACAAGGACTTAGCTTCCATATTGACCGTTTTCTACTGAAATTTTTGCCCTACTTTGTAGATAATAATAAGACGTTCCCCGTCTGTTAGAAGATTATTAAAAAAAAACTTTACAGGAGCAGCTTTTTCGTGCAATTTATAATAGAAATCACTTTTGTATTTAACCATAAACAACGACCCCATTTGAGAACTTTCTCTCCGGGAAAGTTTTAGTCTATGATATAAAGCTCTAAATATTTTATTTCACACTAAGCCTAACTCTCTATTTCTTTGACGAAGAAGAAATTAAAATATATTGCCCTTCAGTAAATCAGCTGCGTCTTTTCCCTTTTTCTTTGTAACGAAATGACGGGAAACAAAAGCTGTATTTTTTTAAATATTTATCATCAAGAAGTTAATTAGGCTTATCCTTTCACTTCACGAGTTATTAAAGTAGAAACGCAAATTTTTATAATAATTACGAGCTTCCCAAGAGATCCTCTGTCTCCTCGAAAAGAAGTATACCGGCATATATGTTATTATATCTGTAAAGCCGCGTTCACACGAAACTTTAAAAGCTTTTTAACCGTTTTCGAAAGGTTAAATTGTAAAATTATGCGGTCAACTGTAGAAATTATTTGTCAAAAATTTAATTTATATTATTTTGAAAAATTGATTTGAATATTCCAAGGAGTCGACCACTTTGCTAGTTTTGTGTGAACGGGATTAACAGATTTTGATATTTAAAATCACTATTTTTGATAAATATTATGGGATTTGTTCACCTGAGTTCACAGAGTTCAGCGTTAGCAGTACATGGTTTCAACTCTTTTGAACTCTAAATTCAGCTTTGAAGTTCACATAGTGTCTGCCCCCCTCGCATAAAGATTTCAAATTTCTTGTATTACTTTTGTAATGTATTACCGATTGAAGGTTCAATACCGGAAGAATATTTCAATAGGGTTTTTTTTTCGAAATCAAAGGAGTGTTATAGTCTAGTGATATCATATCTTTCCTCATCGTCCTTTTTTGATCTCTAACTCAATTTATCGATTATTTATTACACGTTTCCTCATCGTTGTTGCGAAAAAGTGTCTTATAAACATTATAGTTCGATAGAAAGTTGAAAAGAAGAGCCGGCCGGGGTGAATGATGACTATATAAACCTAGTATATACTTTTATTTTTCATTTTCCCGCTTTTGTTTTAATCTGGGTCAAAAACTAGCTTCTTCAAATGCAAATGAGGCGTGCCGTGTGAGCGTTATTCGACTTCGCTTTTCATATTGCTCCTAACTTGGAGAATGATGCCGACTTTGATCCACACTCCTCGGGGTAAATCTTTACTAGATGGGTGGTATAGAATATGCTCTAGTTCGTTATTTCGTGCCCGAAACGGATCGCCGATCCTTTCTAACTCGTGCGTTCACTCGCTCTCTCTGGATGGATATGTTTGTTGTTGGGAAATTATATCATATCTAGTTATTTTTTTTTGCGGTTCACCCCCTGCGGTGTATTTTGATAATATTGGTTGTAATTTTTGTATGATGGAACCCCCAATTTCGACAGTAAAAAAGAAAAAAACAGATTCGGTTCAGAGACGTTTTGCGTAATGGCAGAAGCCGATGAAACCCTCGTTTGAAGTCTATTACTCCCGGGTCTTGTCTACCCCTCTCTGTATGGGTTAGTTTCAAAAAGCGCGATTCGTACGCCTCCTAACGGTAGATATTTTCGGAGCGGGAGTTCGTCGAGCGAATATATCTAGCAGACTTGGAGTTCGTCAAAAAAACGTCATCGTATGTGGAGAGAGAGAATTTCCAATTCGCCGTAGACAGGGGGGTATGAAGTAGGACCCCTCCGATCTCGTAAAATTGGGAATTTTACCCATACAGAGAGGAGCGCTATATGGAACATTAGAGTAGTAGACTTCAAAGTAGGGTTTCATCGGCTTCTGGTAATGGTTAAGAGCTACAAACTTAAATTTTAACAAACCTATGTCTGTCGCTTCCCCTTGAAAAATTAAGTCGTTCCATTTTGGTCTACGTATTCTTTAAAAGGAACAGCTTTTGAATTTAATTTAGGAATGACCATGGCAAAAAACGTATACGAGATTTTGTTTCCATTTGGAACTCGTGAAAAATCATTTACAACTTCACTTTAAAGAATTTTGTTTCCTATATTGGAAAATTTAGCTGTCCATTTTATTTTTTTTTTTTTTGATATAAATTTAGATGAGAATATTTTTGAAAAATTTGATATCTTTAATAAAATCAAGATTCGTGGCTTCTCCGCGTACTTCTTGAAAGCGGCATAACGGGGTGTATATAATTATAAAGTTTGATCATTTGAGGGCATCTTTTTTTTCTGCCAATTTAATGCGGGTTTGAATAACGTTTAATAGTATATAATGGTTATTCTAGTTTTCACGAATAATATTTAAAAGTAAAGGTACATAAAACTGACGTTTTTTTCTGGCTTTGATACAAGACATCACCCCTTTTAGTTTAGGCGTTGGCTGTACTATTTATCAAGAATTTGCCTCCCTTCTAATTTCGACAAGTGGTATATTAAATCAATTTGAAATTGGTTAAAAAAATAAATAAAAATAACACTTTAAATCCTTTAAATGACCATGAAAATTTGACTTTTTCAAAACCTTTACAAGTGATGGTGAAATATTAACAAACTGTCATTGAGTTGATTATAGTTAAATGATAATAATAATTTATGCATTTTCATTATAAATTGTTATTTGAACACATATAGATTCAAATCTAAGGAGTATCGAGTTAAAGACTCCACCCTTTTTATTTGAATTTCGCTTCATGATTTTTATAGTCTAATCCACTTTAATGTAGAGATAATATGTAGCCTAGCTTTGTACATGCTGACAATTCAAGGTGAATTTGACTATAGGTTCAATTTCATAGTCAAGATAGTCTCTGGTATCATTAAAGTGAATATGAAACAAATTTTGAAAAATAACTAACACGCGAAAAGTTGTTTACTAACGTATAACTGGTATTTCCCAGAAACCAGCTATTCCATTGAAAGTGGTATCTACAGTATCCACCCTTAATTGTTTTTATACAGTAAATACCCTTTAAAGCCAAAATAAATTAAGATTTTAATTTATAATAATAATAATTAAAAATATGTATGGACCAATTTCTTAACGTTGGTTTACAATTTATCTATTACAGTTTAAACATCCTTATGGCGCGAAACATGTTAGATTCGAACATTCCTATCAACCTTTTGAAATTTGGGTAATTCGTATTATTTCAGCCTTCAACAGCGCTTGTACTGTCCTAACATTAAGAGATAGGCCAACATTAGATTACCAAGGTCTTAGGCATCAAACGCTGGCATATTCTCTTAATGTTAGGACAAGCCCTGTTGAAGACAAATAATATGATTATCCCAAATTTATATCTACTTTTAAAGAAAAATTATAAAACAATTCTAGAATACATTTTGGCATGGTGATCTCTTTTTTAACGTGTAGTTTTTTCTTAGTGTCAAGGAGGAACATAATTTACATAATTGCTATGCCATGGTTTGTCGTCTTAGACGCAGCTTAAGAAAAGATTCGTGTCATTTCATTCTACCTTTAAAACACGCATTTGATTATAAATGAGCAGAGATTGTTTGAAAGAACCATATAAAGGCTAATTTGCCGTAATGACAGCGGGTAATTTTTCCGCGGTAACCGAACCCTAGAGACTTTTAAAATAATTGCGTCTACTTATTAATTAGGAACACGTGTAACCTGACAGTCGTGCGGCCCTCAAATTTTATTTTTTCTGCCATATCTATATTTTATGATACCTCGTAATCCACTGAAATTTTAACAGTCCAAAATGCAATCACGTTTTCTAAGATAAAGAGTTTATTCTTGTTCAAGGAGAGTTGGAACGAATAACACTTTCTTCTTTGTGAAATTTAAACATTACGTATCAATCCGCCCTAGATTTTCCACTACTTCATCAGCTTTTCTTAGACAAAAGTATAGCGAGACGCTTTTACAAATGCCATTGGCATTTAAATTGAGCTTTTAAAAGATACTAGACTGATAATAGGCTATTTTTAATCGATTTAACTATTAATATATTCGTTAAAACGTTACGCAAGGTTTTAAATAAAAATTGACGTAGCTAGGTATCAGTCATATTTACTGTTTAATATATTTTGATAATTGATTGGGTGTAAGACTTTGATTAAACGTGGATTAATGAACTACATTGCAAACTTAGTGAAAGATAGAAAAAGCTATATACTACTTTTTCATATAAATTTAAACATTATATCACTCCGCCTTAGGATTACTAGTAATATATTTTGCTCCATTTGCTTTTTTCTATAACACCACGTTCGTAGTGAAAGTTTTACACGATTTAAATTTTTTTTTGTCAGGAATTACCCCATTGTTTTATACTCCCAATACGTATATATTCCAGGTCAACTAACGTTCTTAATAGCTATAGACATTCGGGCGATCCGAAACTGAAACTCCACCCTTGTTATAGATATTTTTTAAAGTAATATATCGCTTACACCATTAATATAGACTTACCAAGGCTTTCATTCATTACAAATAAGCTTATAATTTCTCTAATTTTTTTTAAACTTAACTAGGATGTAAATTAAGGGTTTGGCCCCGTGATTTCTGAAACAACACCCTTTAGATTGGCATCGAAATATATTTAAATTTTTTTTAATTTAAAATGACTTTTTTTGATGGAAATTTTTAATTCTTTAATTCTGACAGAAGTACATTAAAGGGGAAGTGAAATAAAGATATAAAAGGCTTTTAATTTGGTTTTGTATATATTTGGGGTTCTTTGGGAATGTATTTGGGTTTCTTTAGGAATGTATTTGGGTTTCTTTAGGAATGTATTTGGGTTTCTTTGGGAATAGATTTGGGTTTCTTTGGGAAGGTATTTGGGTTTCTTTGGGAAGGTATTTGGGATTCTTTGGGAATGTATTTGGGTTTCTTTGGGAATGTATTTGGGTTTCTTTGGGAATGTATTTGGGTTTCTTTGGGAATGTATTTGGGTTTCTTTGGGAATGTATTTGGGTTTCTTTGGGAATGTATTTGGGTTTCTTTGGGAATGTATTTGGGTTTCTTTGGGAATGTATTTGGGTTTCTTTGGGAATGTATTTGGGTTTCTTTGGGAATGTATTTGGGTTTCTTTGGGAATGTATTTGGGTTTCTTTGGGAATGTATTTGGGTTTCTTTGGGAATATATTTGGGTTTCTTTGGGAATATATTTGGGTTTCTTTGGGAATATATTTGGGTTTCTTTGGAAATGTATTTGGGTTTCTTTGGAAATGTATTTGGGTTTCTTTGGAAATGTATTTGGGTTTCTTTGGAAATGTATTTGGGTTTCTTTGGAAATATATTTGGGTTTCTTTGGGAATATATTTGGGTTTCTTTGGGAATATATTTGGGTTTCTTTTGGAATATATTTGGGTTTCTTTTGGAATATATTTGGGTTTCTTTTGGAATATATTTGGGTTTCTTTTGGAATATATTTGGGTTTCTTTTGGAATATATTTGGGTTTCTTTTGGAATATATTTGGGTTTCTTCAGGAATATATTTGGGTTTCTTTGGAAATATTTTTGGGGACTTTAGGATTATTTTTGGGGAGACTTTGGGTGTATTTTTGGGGTACTTGGAAAGTAATATTTAAGTATTAAATATCAAAAACCATTATTTCACAACATCTTTAACATCCTTTTTAGTGGATTAATTCGAAATTAAATCAAGCTCTTTACCTGGCAATCTACATTGAATTTACAATTTTGGTATTAATTTATTTTCCAAGAATTCGCTCATTGTTCTAACTATGTAGAGGAGAGATAACAAATTAGCCCAGACCCAGATTTAATTATACTAAAGTTTCTAAGCGTCTAAAAAACCTTTCTATTGTGTTTAGAGCCCGCTCGTGGCGGTCATAAACATTAGGTTTATCAGAAAAGACTACGCGCTAAAAAAAAAGGTGCACTTTTTAATTATTCCAAGGTCATTGAAGTTTTTTCGCCCTTAACTATGTGACCCTTTTGTTGTATTGTGAAGAGAGAGACCAAACATCCTTTTGTCAGTCTTTATTTCAAGTCCATCTTTTGTACGAGGATGGCACCCTTTATCGACGCTAAATGCTATATTTAGCAACAGACAGTATAATTGTATAATAACTTTATTTATTTAGAAAACAATTGTGTTTAAAATTTAGTCGTTAATGAGACGCTGATATATAGGTCAAAATTATACGCTATGTGAAGTTATGTAACGGGGTCAATCGTAAATTTGAATAATTTAACGTAATTGTTTATCGCGAATGGTAAAAGTTGTTTGATAATTGTTTACAAATAATGTTTTGTTAGCCTATATGTCTGGACACGAATCATTGATGTGATTATTATTTTAAGATCTAATGTGAGACCATTAGGAAATGAAAGGAGAGGCTGAAGAAGGGATAAACTAATTTACTCAATCGTAACCAGTCTGACCACAACCTTATAGAATTGGCGGAAACATTATCGCCAGGTTACGAATAAGCAATGGAAATTAATTTGGCATTTTTTTTTTCTGTGATTATTGTGCAAAGTAACTACTTTTTCGCAATTCTCTTCTGGCGTAACTGAGAAGAAAACCTCCTACAGTAGGAAAGCCAATAATACAGGGTCAGACAATAATTAAAGCCTTTTTCTGCCTACCACGAAAAGTTATATATGCTAGGGGAAACTATTCTTAGCTACTTTTAGTAGGTTTTTGTATTCTACTTTATTAGGTAGAATGTAGTCCGACATTGATTCCTTACTCGACTATTTCTAATTGATTTGGACCGTTAATGTATGCACAGAATTTACTAAACGTTACTCTAGGTGGCGAAATTAGGCTTGAGTAAACTTCCAATTTTGAAATTGCTCGGTCATTAGGGTTAAATTATTTGACGATCCGGCATTTCTAGATACTAGCTTTTAAAGATATTTAGTCTGAAATCGTCACAAATATCTTCGAAAAAGTCACCATTTTTGTAATCAAGTGCAAATTATAATTATTTAAACCTATAAGTGAATTCAAATCGATTTAAAATAAGTTTAGCAATAAGCCTCATTCGCATATATTTTTTACAATTTTTTTTTTTTTACCTTAACTATCACTTATCCATGTATAGATATTGAAATTTTTACTGTGTCAATTAAGGATAGATATATATTAAACTTTATTCTACCTTTAAGAGTAATTTTAGGTTTCGATTTCAAAAGTATTTACGAGAATATTATTAAAACTATTAACCCATGACAAAATATATAGTAAATACAATTTTTCCCTCTAAAATGGGCCATTTATAGATTTTTGTTTTTTGTTTCTACATTTTTCGTCTGAATTCAAATTGCAGAATTTTATTCCTTTTTTTTAAACTTATTTTTAAATTCGTTTGTGGTTTTTACATTTCTTAGTCGTAGTTAAAATTACGGTCTATATTTCTCTAATTTAAGTTAGACCCCTTTAAATACAGGTTTTTATTATGTTGTTAGAGGATTTTATATATATAAAAAAAAAAAAAAAAAGAGATCATAAAAAAAACCACACCCGACTGGAAAATTTGGTTGTGACAAACCTTTTTTTTTTTTTTCCACTTTAAAATTTAATCAAAACTGGATTGCATTTTATATAAATAATATATAGTATGAGCTAATGTTAGTATTAATGTAATTAACCAAAAGAAAACATTTCGAGAAAACTGTTATTTAAACCATTTTAATGCTGTTTTCAATTTATAGCAGGTTAATGATATTAAAGTGAGGTTGTCACAACTTGTTTTTCCAAAGTTGATGTTTTAGTTCTAACCAGGAATTCAAAATTAAGTATAGAAGTAATATTGGACGTATTAAATTTATTTTTTTCAACTCAACGCCCATCGATCAAAACTTTATAAAATCTTATGGCTCTCTTGAATTGACGTTGCTGATAAGAGAGGATAAAAAATATTTGCATGTCTAGCTGGTTACAACTCCATTTCGCCTTTAGGAAAATAAGACCCGCCTCCTTCCTACCCCATCCAATAGAAGGGGTTGATGACTATGACCCACACTCACTATTAAAGTCAGACAAATATTACTTTATTTTATACGAATTCCTGTTAAATGTTAGAATTAAAAACCAATACTAAAGGTTTTTTACACCTGGATTTATGCGCATGATGAAGTAAAATGATTCTGGAACCTAATTAACTATAAATTTCGAATGAAATTTAAGATTTTCTGGACTAGTACTTTCACGAAAAAGACCCTGCGAAAGTAACCCTATCAAATGTGTGCCAGAACCAAAGTGAATCAATTATAGGCTCTCAGGCTCTAGTACTGGGTGGATCCGATTACTTGTAAAAAATCTATTAGTAATTACAATTACTGGGTAAAGTAATCGATTACTTTTCACGATTTCTTACAAGTTCAATGCAGCAGCTGGAAGACACGCGAAAAATCGTTCAAAGTAATACTTTGTGGACCGATTTCCGGATCTTGGTTATTACATTTAAAATAAATCGGATCTAACCAGTACAGGGATAATTCACTCTGGTACGATTTGCTATACTAGTAGTTGAAGATGTTTGTTTCAAACATGGCTGCCAGACATTTTATCCGGCCCCTCAATTTTACCCCCTTGCCGATACAAATCCGGAAGTAACCCATCGTTTGCTTTAGTTTTTTTCCCCTTCAATATTTCACCCCGTGTATCGGTAGCTAGAAACTTCCGGTGTAGACAATTTTTGTCACCAGGGTGCGATTCGAACAATCATTTTTCAAAAATATCGAATATAAAATGTATTTTAACTGTTTTTTCCCATGACCTATAAGTTTTGAGTCGTTTTCATCGATCTTTTTGAAAATGCTACTCAAACTCCATTTTTAACTCATGAAACATAAGGACAACTTCACTTTAATCATTTGTCCTAAGATTATTATTTCTTTCTTCCTAGTAGTTTTTTTTATGATGACGAGTGTAAAGTCGGTTAAACGATTAAAGTCGTGATATTAGAGTTACATAATTATACCGAAACAAGATAGTAATTTATTATTAAATTGACATTTTCAAAGTGTTAGTTTAATTTCATCTCATAACTAGGTCTCGTTAATCTTTAATCTTTTGAGTACTAAACTGCCGGTATAGGTTATTAAATCTCGTAAACCGTTATTACTATTTTAATTATACGTTAAAAGTTACCGTTAAAAGTGTCGAGGAAAAATGTTAATTGATCGGAATGTTCGATATTTTCCAAATTGAAATTAAAATGGATCGCCTGTTACAACCGTAAATTCGATAAATCCTTGAAAAAATATTTATAGAACTTTAATCGGTTAATGTTTTAAAGTCTAAAGTGCAGTATCTTATCTTTTACTATACTAAGGTTGTAGTAATTTACGACGTTTTAGTAATTAAGTTTTAAAGTTGAATTAAATCCTTGAATACACCTCGAAAAGGAAATTAAAAATTCTTACGTTGCTCTGTAATTAAATCGCGCGTCTTTAAAGAGGGTGGTAACCGCGTGATATACTAGTACTTAAGACACCATTCGGAGTTTGCCCTACTGTATTTCGATAAGATATACGATAAGGTAGTTATGAACTAAGTGGAAACACTTCCTTTCTCAATTTTTTTCTCTCTCAATTTATAATTAAATTTATAATTGTATGTTCAAGTGATTCTGTCACCAGCATTACCGCAACAGTGAAAAAATTATTACAATCTGCCTTTTCGATATTTTTTAAAAACCAAAATTTGAAATATTCTACGTCACGACAAGAATAACTTGTCTATAATCCCGTGGCTATTATAAGCGTGGCTGGCACGTGATATGGTTGCTTTCACGTGGTCTCGTGACGGTATTCAATCCATCCAAGTCAACCTCATAGGGATAATTATCTCTGGTACCTTTTACTATATTAGTAGTTGGAAGATACTGGTTTCAACCAAGGCTGCCAGAAATTTTGCACGGCCTCTCAATTTTACTCCCTTACCAATTCAAATCCGGAAGTAGATTTTTGAAACGTTGCCCTTTAATATTTTACCCCCCTGTATCCGTAGCTTGAAGCTTCCGTTGTAGACAATTTTTGTCACCAGTGTGCGATTCGAACAATTATTTTAATGAAGAGAATTATCTCTGTAAGGTTGATTACCTTCTCATTTGGAACTTATCACGTTTCAGATACATTCTACGTCATCAAGTACAAAAAACTGAATCTGTATATTGTTAATCATGAAGTTTCGAAATAACCCCTAGGTGTACAATTTTGAATATTGATTTTTAATACTTTAGAAAAAACTAATTCTATAAGCCTTCGAAAATAATGGTGATAGCATCACTTTAAATAACCGGTTTGGTAAAATTTAATTATATGTAACTATATTTTTTTTGGGACTTCCTAATAGAGAAAGCAAAACGACCACCTAGCTTGTAGATATTACAAGATCGAGATGGGTTTGCATTTTTTTACAGGCATGGTACTGGTCTATTAGTTAACTTTGTACCCACTGACACCCCTAAAGCTTTTTTTAATTATTTAATTACCCGGTATTCGTTAAAAACGTATAATTTTAAATATTTAAATGTTAAAAAAAAACCTTGATATTAAAAAATTAAAAGGATTTAAATCGTCAGATTGGAATTCGATTGCCGAAAAAAAAACTGAGTTTTTACCACTATCACCACCATTTTTTTGTTACTCAAGGTTAGGAGACGTTGGCGCGAATGGTTAACCTACGCATTCTTCTAAACTTGGATTGACAAATCTAAGAAATCTTTGACTGAAATTATAATATACTAGACTTTGGTGAGTTTTTTTTTTTTTTTTTTTTTTTTTTTTCCAAAGATCTTTTCGTGAGATTTTGGTCCCTGTGTCGTTCTTGGGTAAAAATGTCGTACATTATTTTAAGAATTTCGTGGATTTTTGCGTTAAAAGTAGGGTTATATTTATAGTTTAATTTGGTAATTAAATATAATTTAGGCCGAGGGGCTAATCACCCCCTGTACATCGATTACGGATTACGCGTAATAATTTTAACACTGTCAAAGGCAGGGATTTTAAAGATTACGCGTAATCACTTTAGTATAGTCAAAGGTACTGCTTTTTATTTTAATTTTAATTTTATCAGATTATAAATCAGCCATGTCAATGAATAATAATTTTAACATTTATGTTTATAGTACTTGAGGGTTTTTATATCGACAGGTGTTAATAGTTAACCCTGATTTTTGTGGTAGGCCAAAACTCTCAATTTTTTTATCAGCCTACCATTATTTTACAAGGATAAGTCTCTTGAGTTTGATATAAAATTCAAAGATATAATCAGAGGTATATAATAACCCCCTTCGGGAGGAAGTATGAAAGCCACTATACTACCAATGCTAAAAATCACGAACAACAAGAGCCCGCTGCTGACTATCTAGGCCACTAGCTCGCGCTGGACTTCTCAATGTCGCTACTCTAGTAAATGGTCTTTGTATAAACAAGACGGCTCGATTTGTGTTTAGAACTTCCTGTCTCAGGAGTCAGGCTGTCTGTTAAAATGGAGTCGAAGGTTGACTTCAGCTCGCAAGTTCCGGAAGTGTGCGTAGGGAAAATTTAGTGAGGTTCAAAATGGTGTAACTATTTTTTGGGAGTAAAGCGGTGTGTCGATCAGCCGCGATTTACGCCGGGCACTTGTTGTTCGTCGATTTTGCCTACCTTTCATACTTCCCCCCGAAGGGGATTATTATATACCTCTGATATAATGTAGGTACACTTTTAACAATACATAAAATTAAAAAATGCGAAATGTATTAAGAATGAAAGGGATTTCTGATCTTAAACAGAAGTATATAGTTTAAATGCAAGTGCGGAAACTTGCAAATGATTATTAAAATGTTAATTTATAATTTTTTTATGTAAATTTCTAGTAAAACTATAAAATATGTATCTCGGTATTTAAAAAAGTGTTTAAAAGTTTGACCAACTTTCATTTTAAAGACAAAATCGTAATTTAAATTTCTATGCCAGTTTTCGAAAACTTATTTTAGCGTTATATAGTGACAAGCATCTTGACCTTTTAAACGACGTTAAACCCTTCCTCGTCAAATTATATAAAAGCTTCTCTAGTTTCATTTGAACCGTATCATAAAGGGTCATCGACATCACGTTAGAATTAAATTTGGCGAACATTTCTTTTGAAAAACAACGACCAAATTGAGAATAATATGTTGACCCTTTCATTGTGTTCGTGTGAATAAAGGGGTCACTCTTATAGAGTTAAACATTTTTGTTAAGTGGAGACATGAAGCCGCGAATGTTTTGCAGCCACATACATCTCGTATATTACATGGCTTTAAAAGCTTCAATAATAATTTATTGTAACCTAAAGTGAGGGTCTTACCATTTTTTTCGAATGTCTATGGATTACATTTTTAGTTTTACCAGACTTTTAAAACCCCATATTCATAATTTTAAACTTCTGGGGCTGACTCCGTTCTTAAAAAACTTAAAAATGAAAATGTCAAAATTTATAACGATAATTTTCATACGAAGGGTAGGACTTCCTGGATTAAGTACTTTTAGGAAACAGACCACGCGAAAGCAACCTTATCACGTGCCAAAACGCGCGAGAATCAACTTTAGACTCTACAGTAGCCAAGGAAACATAATGATGACGTAGTATTGCGGGGAATATATATTTTAAAAAATTCGAAAATAGCGACTATAATGTAATTTTACTGTTGCGGTAATTTTTTCTATTACGTGTATACATATTTTGAATCGTTTTTTAACGATCTTTCCGAAAATGCTACTCAATTTTTATTTAGAGTTCATGAAACATTCGTGACACTCTCACTTTAAGGAAATATAAAATCACCAAAATCTTTGATAAAATAATTCTTGCCACTTGACTAAAAAATTGTAGAAATTACGCGTACACGTTCAATATCTCAATTTTTCCAATAGATTTAAAAGTAAAATCCAATTCTGGTTTTTATATTAAAACGAATACCACTCCAAAATACTCTCGTATTCAAACATTCTTGCGAGAAAAAGTAAAATTTTTAAATTTATATTAAAAAAATCGAGAAACATAATTTAGGCCAAATGTTTTATGGTTATAATATTCAGTTACGAAAAAATAATTACTCTTAATTCACTCTTAACTATACATTAATCATTAATTCTATTTCATTTTTTTATTCTAATTAAAATTTAATTTGTTTTAAACCCCCCCCCCCCTCCCACTCCCGCTTAATTACTTTTTGCAATATGGTAATATTTAAGATCTCCGTAATTATTATTTTTTTAAAAGAAAAAATCGGGTAAGTTTCGCTTGGAAAAAAGCGCGGGTAATTAGCATATTTATTCCATTTAAATGTATATATATATATATATTTTGTCTAGATGTTGAAACTCGATCTATTTATAAAGAGAATAACCGAGAAACATAAAAATATATTAATTAGATTATCCGTTTGTAAATGGTTTTCCCTCACGATTTCTTAAGAATTTGCACGTATCAAAATAATCTTAAATATTGGATTGAAACCGGTTCTCGCGTCTCACGCTGTTTTTTATTTATTTTTACACAGATTTTACTCAAAACGTAATTCGCCGAAATTCTAGTAAAGGGAGAATGTAACCTAAGTGATTTTTATCTGTTATTTATCGTTTAAATTGGCATAATCTACCAATAAATGAATTACAAACAAATATTAAACTTGAAATAAATTTAAAACTTAGCTAGATTCATTGATATCCAGAATTTCTTCGCATTGAAGGGTCATCGACCAATCGAATGTTATTGGTATACTCATGGAGATCTCGCCATAACTACTGGCCTTTGCTTATTGGTCCCTGGGCCACCAATTTTGTAGAAACTCAAGATCTCCATGAATACAGCTAAGCCTATTTTCCGGGTAGGTTTCAAATTTTATTTCTAGTTTAATATTTGTTCGTAATCTTTTTTACCGGTGGATTAGGCCTCTTTAAACGATAAGTAATCGATGAAAAAATAACTTGTTGTTAGGTTACATTCTCCCTTTAAACTTGGATATAATATAGGAACAGAAAGTTTTAGTATTTCGATATCAATTTTTTTTTTGTTTTGCGGGAAATTTAAAAAATAAATAAAATTATTGCGCATGTAATTCTCCGGTACTAAATTGACCGACAAAATTCATCCCAAACTATCAGTCTCGAAGTTAAAGATAAATTTAAAGGGAGGGCTACACGTATTATTAAAGTTAAGATAAATCTATTCAAGGATCGCGAGGCAAACAATTTCAATCTCAGATTTATAAAATTCTTCAAAGCTAAACTTTTTAGTTAGGGGATACTCATACTCGACATAATACCAGAAGCCGATGAAACCCTCCTTGGAAGTCTACTACTCTAATGTTCCATATAGCGCTCCTCTCTGTATGGGTAAAATTCCCAATTTTACGAGATCGGAGGGGACCAACTTCATACCCCCTGTCTACGGAAAATTGGAAATTCTCTCTCTCCACAAACGACGATGTTTTTTTTTGACGAACTCCAAGGCTGCTAGAGATATTCGCTCGACGAACTCCCGCTCCGAAAATATTTACCGTTAGGAGGCGTACGAATCGCGCTTTTTGAAACTAACCCATACAGAGACGGGTAGACAAGACCCGGGAGTAATAGACTTCAAAGGAGGGTTTCATCGGCTTCTGATAATACCTTGAAGAGGTTGTTACTGAAGCGGCTACACACGATTAATAATTTAAAATTTATAGTTTCACAATCACTTTACGAAAAAAAATCCCCGCAAACAAAATTCAAAGTGAAATTTCATAGGCGCCATCCTATAGATAAATTTAAAAAAGACACACCCGATTTTTTTTCTATTATCTTCATCTTTTTTCTTTACAATCTAAACTTTTTCTTAACATCGTGATTAAGCGAGTCTCCAAAAGTCGAGCAATTTTTTTTTATATTAGTTTCTGAAAAGAACTCGATTCCCTTTGTAATATCATCTCGCTCCAAACTAAGCACCCAACTATCTCTCAGAAGTTAGTACATATAGATAGGCAGAAGAGGGTCATTTAGAAACTGTTGAATTTTCAAACTGACGAACTTAAAAAGGTAATATCCCGTGGGGTGTTTTTTTGAAGCTCTAGAAAAGGACCAGTTCAACTATATGGTTGTGTAATATATTTATGTTACCCTGTTTACTAATATGTTTTCAAGAATCGGTCTGAAATTTCAAAGTGTACAAAACCAGAATCGCGTGAAACTGTATGTTATGATTATTATTCAAAGATAAGCCCAATTTAGATCATAATGGAATTCTAAATTGAATTCATTATACTAATATTTTGAGGGATAATGAAGTCGAGTAATTTGTTATTTTTAATTGATTTGGGATTTTAAAATAGGTATAGAAACATTATTAAAACTCAACAAAGGTGTCTTGTTAATTTACAAATTTTCTATTTAAGGTTGCTAAGCCTATTTACATTTGTCATAAAGATTAAAACAATAGTAATAAAGAAACCGTTGGCTTCAAAAGTGCTCCATTTTTGCCCAGCGTACACTAAACCAAAGTTTTAGTATTGGAACTCGGTGAAGAAAAAGTGAAATCGCGTTGAATGACACTAAGCCAACAAGTGGAGCACTTGCCAACATTGTTATAATTAGTCAACACCAACACTGACTCTAAATAGCCCGATTGGAGCCAATTGTTTTGATCGGAATGAAAATGTAGATAGGATTAGGGGTATAAGTTGTTAATTTATTAATTAACTAAACCTACTTAGTGAGTTTTAGTAACGTCAGAAGCCGATGAAACCCTCCTTTGAAGTCTATTACTCCCGGGTCTTGTCTACCCCTCTCTGTATGGGTTATTCTCAAAAGGCGCGATCCGTACGCCTCCTAACGGTAGATGTTTTCGGAGCGGGAGCTCGTCGAGCGAATATCTCTAGCAGCCTTGGAGTTCGTCCAAAAAACGTCGTCGTTTGTGGAGAGAGAGAATTTCCAATTTTCCGTAGACAGGGGGGATAAAGTAGGACCCCTTCTAACTCGTAAAATTGGGAATTTTACCCATACAGAGAGGAGCGCTATATGGAACATTGGAGTAGTAGACTTCAAAGGAGGGTTTCATCGGCTTCTGGTAACGTTTTATTAATATTTTAACTCTGCTAATCGATAAAAAAGCATGTTACTCGATTATTTTCATTACACCTTGAAGGACAGTTTTCGAATCCCCCTCTCCTTTTACCATTAAACCAACATAAACAGAAGTTTATAGAAAAAATAATAATAATGAACGTATTTCCCTATTCGATATAAAAGCTGTTGGCTATCTATTTTAGCGCCGGCTTTTGTTCAATGACTTGAATATGGTTTTAAGGTGAAGGACGTTTGGGTTTATACAAGGAAGTATATCTTGCGCGTGTTGGATCGCTATACTTGGTTTTTAATTACATTTTCCGGGTGGCGAAGTCGACGCGTAACGCGAGTGTAAAGCTGACAGTTTTTTTTCTTTTCAGGGACTTTTATTAATATATCGCTTGACCCACTATTTTCCAATTTTTTAGATTTTTTTTTTCTAAATTTTCTTTTGTGTGGATATTATTTGAGTCAATATGAAACTTAATAACCTATTATTAATTTTGCGATATGTTATTAATATTTTTCGTTACAAGAGTTAATTTTTTTAATTAACTTTAAAAGGAAATGTCTATGGTATCTGATAAGAATCAAAATGTATTTTTGATAAATCTTTAAAAAATTATTTTGAACTCATTCGTGGGGAAAAATATTCTTGCTTATGATATGTACATCCGAGTTCAGTGCATTGAATTTGTACAAACTGGGACAATGGAACTTGAAGTTCAGTTTTGAATACTGCCATAAGTAAATTCAAACCTCTAAGTAGAGAAATCAGAATGAATGGACTTTGAACTCTGTTTCGTAAAAATGCAGCCTACACTCTTGTATGACCTAATCTCGATGGTTAAACTATAGTGGCGATGGAAAATCAAAATTTCCTCTGAAAAACCTCGAAGTTCCACACTCAATAATTTCACTGTGTCGATATGCTCGACATTTGAAATATTTCTACAGCGTTGTGGCTTTTATAATAGCATAACTGTAGAATTGTTCCAAACCTGATTCAATGAGAAGCTGACATAAAGCATTGCTCCAATGAAATGAATTTCTTGTGGAACCCTTGTTTAAATTCCATTAATTTATGTATTATTATATGAACTTGATTAGTTATTAGGGCTAACAAATATACATAGATTTCTCATCGATTTGTTTCAAAAACACCATTCTCTAAGGTTCAATTTCAATCAAATTTAAATAATTTATAGTAAATCCATGAAGGGGGAAAGGGGTGAATATTTAATAATGATAATAATGCGAATAATCACCACAAAATTAAGATATACCATGGAAATTAACCACGGCCGTTATACGGTATTATCATATTATAAGCGGCAAATGTTCTTGCCCCGTGTTCTCCATGCAGACCTGTGCTAAGTGTTCCGTGGTTATACACTTGAGCTTTTATTTTATCTTCGCTCTAATGATTCCAATTTCTCCCGTAGCGGTTCCGGCAGTGAATTGCACGCTTTTTTTATGAACTAAATAATAACTAGATTAATATAAATCTATAGGAATACTTAAAGAAAAATCAAAATAAAAGCGAATGTTTAATAGACCCTCTAAATAAAACTCTCTTCGGAGTTTCAACGTGGAGAAATAAATAGAGAATCCGGCACAAACAAGAATATGTTTAACATAACTTTTTCTTTTGGGAGTTCCTGTTATTTTTACTCCTTGCTATAAGAATTATTTCATAACTATATATTACCAAGAAGGATCAGATAAGGAGAGGAAAAGTGGGGCTGCGTTGAGTTAGAGAGAGAAGAGCCAACCTCCCACTCGGGTGGAAAGGGGGGATAGGAAATTCTCGAGGTAAACTGTTGTCACGTGGTCGCTAGCTAGCGCGTCTCATAAAGGATTCGTTTTACCCACGTGACAACAATTTACCACGAAGCATCTCTACCCCAGTCTGTCCCCCGTTCTCCCAGAGTGGGAGTTTAGGCCGACGCAGTAGGAGCCGCGCCGTTCCCACTTTTCCTCTCCTTATCTGATCCTTCTTGATATTACTCAGGCGTTTGAATAAATCTATAATATTGGGTAGAAAGAGGGTAAAAGAGTAAAGATAACGTTATTTAGGGAACATTATAATTTATATATATATTACCCGAATATGAATTTTATACAAATTTTGTATATATTTTAATATTTATAAGAAGAAACATTTTTACGCTTTGTTTGCAAAAAAATGGGGAACGGTTGAAACTTTTTCTTATTGTTTTCTTTGAATTTACGAAAAAACGGGGTTATTTTAAATATATATAAATTTAAGTTTTTTCAAAGGGATAGTGAATTGTAAATATATCCGGAATTGTTTATGTAAACCGGTTCTACAGATTTGGAAAGTTACAACGAATAGTGTCGAATGCCTATCGGCTATAGTGAGATTGTAGGCGTAAAGCTAGTAGGCTCTCGAAATGTACTAAATTTAATTTGAAAAATTATATTTTTATATTTATTAAGGCCTTTTTTTACTATTTTTGAATTTATTTAACTATACTGACTTGATTATCCTAGGAAAATATCCATCAATAACCTGACAACCAGTTTCAGTTTGCCATATGGAATGGGGTATTTTACAACCCAAGTATAGTTTCGGATAATTTGAAAAGGCTTCTTCGGGTATCCAACTCAAAACATCAAAATTTAATAATTACATTGCCCCAAATGCCTGATTGAAGCGCTATGGCTCATCGGATGGTACATCCAATCAGATCCTGCGATATAAAATTTAAATTAACTACGCTAGATCGCCTAATCTAATTGGATGAGCCCATTCGATTGGCCCGAGCATTCAGGCACTCATAACGTCTTCTGTACAATTTAGAGTTTATTCTAATTAATCCAATAAATTATTTTATAAATAATCTCATAGAAATGACGTAAAATCAACGTATGGTATAGGTAGCAATCACAAAGCTTTAAGGATAAAGCCTAGGTTTTTAGTTCCTGCAAATTCGTGGAATTATATAGAACATAAACAACCTTAGAGTAAACTAAAGATTTCCATTTCTATGTTAAATTTTTCGTTAAGGAAGATTAGTTAACGGAGTTTCACCCGCACTTTAAACAAAATTGTAGTTATAAAAGCAATATTTTGAAAAAATTTCATTTTCCGCCATCATTTTAATTCGAGTTTTTTATTTTTTGACCCTTTTAATACGATAAATTATTGCATTATGAAATTCCACGTTAAAAGCAACAAATTAACCCGGGAATGAAACGGTTATTGTTATTTTCACGCTTTTAAAACCCACAAAAGCTAGTTACGTCTGGAAATATTTACATCATTAGGTTTTTGTCATTTTTACCGAAAAAACAAATTAAAAAAAAAATAAAAAAACTGGGCAGGTTTGAGTATTCGTTTCGGCTTCGGTCAGTAACCTAAATTAAACCCATGCAAGCTAGGATCTGTAAAATGTCCACGGGAGTCGGGAGGTATACTTTTATCTTCCACTTTCTCTCTATTTTTAAACTTCCCAAAAATTAAAAAAAAATCGAAACAAAATGATCTTTTTGTATTGTTAAATATACGGATGGTCGCTCGATTTTTTTTTTTTTTTGGTTTTTTTTTTTATTATTATTTTAAAAAATTATAACGGGACCACTCCCAAAATGTCGCAGACAGGAGATCTTCTATATTATTAACGTATCGACCGTATCATCCAAAAACAAGTTAGATTTTTTTGGCTAACTTATAAAAACGAACTTCCTTTTAATTTCAAACGCGATGTAAAATTTTATGAAATAAGATTTTTTTTATTTTTTTCAATCCCTTTTTCCACGCGTGTGTCGAAGTTAAAATAGGTCGTATCTGAGGTGTCATCTTTTCTCGAAACCAAATCGAATTTTTCTGTTAACTGTCTGATTTACTCTTTGTACTTCCTTTAAGCAAAGACATAAATTTTTTGTAATTTTTAAAAACAACATATTTGTAACTGAAAGGGTTATAAGGGTTATAGCTATTTGTTACCACTATAACATGAACAGATAACTAATAATTTGGCCCCCTTTAAAGGGAGAATGCAACCTATCGATTTCTTATCGTTTAAATAGTCATAATCCACCATTAAAAATATTGTTAAACAAATATTAAACTGAAAATTAATTTAAAACTTACCCTGAAAATAGGCTTAGCTGGATTCATGGAGATTCTGAATTGATCTGTCAACTACTAATCGAATGTTATTGGAAGTCTCATGGAGATCTCTCCTTAACTACAGAGCTTTGCTTATTGGTCGCTGACCCTTCAATTCGATGAAATTTATGATTTCCGTGAATCCAGCTAAGCCTGTTTATTTCTAATTTAAAATTTGCTTAATTTTTTTACGGTCCGTGCTTTTTCATAGCAGACGACAGTCCAATCTTTAAAACGTTTTCTACCATATTTAGGAGATGCGTAAAAATAAGAGTTGATATTTATCTTTGGCTTTTGATAACCTAGATTTAGAAAAAACGTAAAATCAAGAAATTGATGTTTTAATTTTAAACCCAAATAATATTGGAATAGATTATAATAATCATCTTTATTATTAAGATAATTGCCCAAATTAAACCTTCAAAGTAATAAGAAAAAAACCTAAAACGTGTCTCAAGGCGACTAAAATTTCAAAACGTGTTTGAATAATGTCAATTTATCGTGGTGTGAATGTGGATTTATATCCTAACAATGGATTTAGGTATGTGAGAACTATAGGAAGACGTGTAAAGTCACGGTTTACCCTTCAGCTTTAAAAAAAAAAAATTTATAAGGGGAAAAAAATCGTAATTTTTTTTATCTAGGCCTGGGACTTTTTTTCCCACACAACTTTCATTTCATCTCGCGAAGTGGATCAAACCAACAAAACTTGACAGAATAAGACGGCTTTGAATTCCTTTCCTTAAACCAAATTGTGAAATCATTTATAATACATTTTTTTTCTTCTTCTTTTTAAGAAAGCCCCTAGTTATAGATTTAATATCCCCTTTTCCCTTGAGCTTCAGAATAAAATAATTTAAAAATCATCTTCTAGTTCGAAGAAGATCTTATATTAAATAACCTCAAGGATTTTTACCCCGTTATTAAGGATAATGAGAGATTAATAATAAGAACTTTAATTTATCTCTGTTCGCGGATTTTTTTTTCCACACTGGTTATACTTATAGTTAATAACAGAAACTTGATTATCCTACGGTGATAAATTTCAATTTAGGTTGAAAATTTTGTAACAATTTTGTTTTTGTTATGGATGAGACTTAACAATTAGAAGACAATTATGTGATTAAGAAAATGTAAGATACTCTGATGACCAGTTTGACGTTAAACTCGTCAAATGTGTGACGTCAATGACAATGACACGATATTTACAGTTCCTTTAAGGTTATCGACAAACAATTGATGACACAATTAGAAAGAAGTATATGTTGTGTCGTATTGAGTTTTGGGGATATCTGTTGATTTACAGTAATCTTTGAAATGACCGCATCTGGAAATTCAAGTCTGGATTTCGACCAGAATCGTGGTTTTTGTCATTACGTCCGAGCCTTGGTGATCATTATTGGAAATAACAGAAGCCGATGAAACCCTCCTTTGAAGTCTATTACTCCCGGGTCTTGTCTACCCCTCTCTGTATGGGTTAGTTTCAAAAAGCGCGATTCGTACGCCTCCTAACGGTAGATATTTTCGGAGCGGGAGTTCGACCAGCGAATATCTCTAGCAGCCTTAGAGTTCGTCAAAAAAACGTCGTCGTTTGTGGAGAGAGAGAATTTCCAATTTTCCGTAGACAGGGGGGATGAAGTAGGACCCCTCCGATCTCGTAAAATTGGGAATTTTACCCATACAGAGAGGAGGGCTATATGGATCATTAGAGTAGTAGACTTCAAAGGAGGGTTTCATCAACTTCTGGAAATAATGTAAACCTGATTATTGTTTATTTGCGAAAAATACACTGATTTCGTGATTATTTTGGGACTTTTTAATTGATTATTGGCGATTACTTGAGTATAGTTTATATATCGGTTAAGATTTTTATATTTTAATGTTTTTGACCATGTAAATTTTTTATTTTGAACCCCTTATATGCGTGGAAGTTAAAAACAGGCTATTTTTAAAATATTTTAATGGTTTACATAATTTCGCGCAATTTTTTTGCACGGTGAAGATGACCAAATACGGGCGTAATAAATTGAGATTCACGATTCTATCGCACAAAAGAATCCTAAATTATGATTATTCAATTATATATGTATCACACCCAAGGATCACGCTGTGAAATGAAAGTTCCTCATTCTATTAATATCATAAGGAGATAATATTAGAAGATAGACACAGCGTGTGTATTGCCATTATTCTGTAGTTGTATAACAAGTAATTATTTTTATCGATTCCCTATCGTTTAAAATAAAATTACAAACTAATTTTAATCTAGAAATGAATTTAAAACTTACAAGGAAAATATACTTAGCTGAATTCAAGGAGATCCTGAATTTCTTCGCATTGATGGGTCAAATGTTATTGGAAGTCTCATGGAGATCTCGCCTTAACGACGGACCTCGGTTCATTGGTCGCTGACCCATCAATTCAAAGAAATTCAGGATCTCCATGAATCCAGCTAAGTCTATTTCCTGGTTAAGTTTTAAATTTATTTCTAGTTTATTATTTGTTTCCGGTGGATTAACCCTATTTAAACGATAAATAGGTTATTGTTAGGCTGCATTCTCACTTTAAAAATCGGCGTATCGTAACATACCGATATAATTGACCCTTTAAATGAAAACCTATGATTTTGGAAGTTTTTAGCGAAACAAAAACTTTGCTACTGGTGCAGGTCTTGTTCGAGTATTCTTTTTAAAAACTATTTTACTAACGTATGTAGTTTAACATTGTGTATTAATTCGCCTCAACTTTGACCATTATATAAAGTGCTCTTGAACAAAATTATAATCCCTCGGATTATCGGTAACATCACCTAACTTCCGCCTTCTTTACTATTTCCTTGGAAATATAATAATTTGGGTAGAACAAAACCGTTCCTTTGTTTCCGGGAGTCAAGAGGAGTTTTTGTTTTTTTCTGCATTTTTTTCACGCATTAAGTGTTATAGTTAATTCGTATACGTAATGACAGAATGCCATTTGAACATAGACCAAAGGTAAATGTCTTTAATAAACGATCGCTTTGAAAAGACATCAGTTTCGCCTTTGGTTCTGGTCAAGTCTTGATTTGATGTATCGTAGTAATTTAGTGGAATCTTGAAAGGAATGAAAAGTCATCACGTATTATTCAAAAATCTTTTTCTATATACTCTTCATAAACTATAAGGTTTACCCCTTACCTTCTTATTAAATGTCTAAGAAGTATATTGCCACCTAAAGCTAGGGCTCATTGAAATCTCAAAAATGCGTTGTTGTGACGATTATTTTATCAGCGCCCACCCGCACTTATAGTTTTGCTTTATACTTTAGCTAAAAAATTCAAAGACGAAGGAGGAAATGTAAGAGAAAAGAAGATAATAACTATTCTTGTGCCAACTTTAAAATTACCACTTTCGATTTTGGTTGTTTGTAATCCCTAAATTTATAGTTATTTGTCGTTTTTCTGAATATAGGGTGCGTGGATGAAACAATAGATTTAAATGGAGATTAAGCTTCTCTGTTTTTCTATATGTGCATTTATGTTTAGTTGAAGGATGGTTTTAAAGAATTAGATCATATATCTTTTAATTTTTTGTTCTACAATGTTTGAACTACGTTTGAATGAACTTCTGAGCGCTAATTTGGGTAGGAATAGTAAGTTGAACTACAATGCCACGGACAAATTATTAATTCTTTAATTTGTTCATGATAACACCGCCTTATCAAGAAGGATCAGATAAGGAGAGGAAATGTGGGGCTGCGTTGAGTTAGAGAGAGAAGAGCCAACCTCCCACTCGGGTGGAAAGGGGGGATAGGAAATTCTCGAGGTGAACTGTTGTCACGTGGTCGCTAGCTAGCGCGTCTCATAAAGGATTCGTTTTACCCACGTGACAACATTTTACCACGAAACGTCTCTACCCCCGTTCTCCCAGAGTGGGAGTTTAGGCCGACGCAGTAGGAACCGCGCCGTCCCCACATTTCCTCTCCTTATCTGATCCTTCTTGGCCTTATAAAGAAGCCAAATGGTGTCTGACCTCTAATTTTTTACCCAGTCAATAAATTTTAGTTACGAGACGGCCGTTTCTTGCCTTCTCAGTTTTCTTTCTTATGACCCGAACATGCTGGTGCTTTTACCTTTAACCTTCCTGTTATCATATCATGAATGTCATCCCTTTAGCAGTTAGGTTTATAATCAAAAGTGGGTGTCACTTTTAAAATTAATTTATTTTAATTATCTTGTCAATTCAACTGCAATGTTTACTACAGTTTCACAAGACTAAACTGCAGAATGGTTTTGCGAAAGATTCTTGGCAGCATATTGGGGAATGTCAAATGGTCAGGTTGCCCTACTTAGCGACTCTAAAAATTGTCTCGTTTATCTTTAAAACGCGAAATTCCTTTATTATTACCAAGCGTTTTAACACAAAACTTGTTTTCATCAAGGCAGTTAATTCTCAGAGGCGAAAAATGAGAGAAAAATAAAAATTAAAAAGTTTTCGCTAAGTTGCTACCTTGGAAATTTAAAAGTTAGTGTATGTCTGAAGTAATTGCCCCATCGCAATGGTTTTTTTTATTTTCACACAATAAAGATAACTTCATCGGTACGCCCATTGTTGGTCAAAAAGAATAAGAAGCCGATGTTGTAACTTGAAATTTTTCGGAAGTTTTCGAATAACAACGCGATTCGAAATTAGGACAATTAGCCAGTGACGCGAAACGCCAATTTGGTAGTATCCCCAGGGAAAAACATCGGCGAGACTGACCTTTCATATTACGCGCAATATCAAAACCGGAATACATAAGCAGGGATATATTTTTCATCATATATTGGAAATAGGCTCGCATTTTATCTCTAAGAAACATTTAACAATTAATTTTAAAGGATAAGACTCGTATAACTTGACGATTTTGGTTAGTGGTTAGGTAGAGCTTACTGTGAGCTTTAAAATGATGCAATTACTCCCAAATCTGTCTATAAATAAGCAAATTGTCAAGTTTCGAGCAACATGAAAGAATTTATATTACATTAGCCGTTCACACTAGACTTTGAAACCATTTTGATCTGTTCCATGATTGGCTTTTGAATACATTTTGAAATTGATAAAAAAATATACCATTATATAATTTTGGGCCAATTTAAGGGACTATCTGCGATTTATAAAGTCTCTTGAATTTCGCCTGCTTCTCTTGCTTAGCAGACGACGTTGGCCATAACAAATTGTACGTAAGGGAAGATGATTTTCAAGGGGCAAATGCAAATTCAAGATCAGATAGGGCTTTTAAGAGAAAAATAGATATGTTTTAACAATTTTAAGGTTATTTTGACTATTTTCAATCGTAAAATCAGTTTAAATCGAAATTATCGAGCCCAAGTTTTCCGGTTGTGTAGAATTTAAAAGTACAGTTATATTGTAAACTACATTTGAACTATTGAACATCACGGACATATATTCACCAATCAAAATTTCTTAATAGCTTCAGGGCAAGTTATGAACTTTCCTGAACTGCACGCTTTATACTTTCAAAGTTACTCACGACATAGGGGAGAGTGCTTTGTTACATAAATTACGAACTATCAGCACTTGGAATCATTTACAAATATAAAATATTATTGAAAGAAAGCGTTACGTTGCTGTTAGTTCATTTTTAGGTACACCCTTTGCCTTAAGGGTGGGAAACGGCCGGTTGAAACTTGTCCGTACCTCATTACCGGTACCGAAAATATTAAAAATACCCAATTATAAATTGGTTACGAAATTTCGCACCCGAAAGTTGTATATAGACGCGGCAATTAATGTTTGGTGTGGAAATACGCGTGAAAAATCATAAACCGTGTATCATACATCGTATAATTGCGTTGGTTTTACAATTAGGGTAACATATCTTTATAATAATTAAAATTATAATGTAACTGGAACAATGATACCGCCTCTGGTAATCAAAGAATACAGTGTTTTATGGTTGGACCACAGATTTTTCAATTCAAATATAATTTTCCAGTTTTCTATGACTTTGGTGGTCGTTTCATTTATTTCACTTTTTTTTTTCAATTATATCTAATTTTCAGACATATCTCTAAGTTTAATTTTTAAATTCAGTAATATTTCTCCGATATTCAAGACTAATTTTGAAATTTGAAAGCCAAATCCTTACTGTAGTAATTTCCAGAATAAAATAAGACTTATTTCCCAATTTTCAATAAAATATCAAGAACCTAAGGTATTGAAATCATGCTATAAAGGTGGCGACCATTTTAATTATATTATTGTAATTAATCAGCATCACTCTGTGATATACGAGCTATTTATTTCGGTATATTAAAGATGTACCCTAAATCTAATTTTATTTTGAATTATTTTTTAAATACCGGTACCGTTTGAAACGGATCTTTGGAGCTGAGTGGGTATAGATGAGGAAAAGTGTGTTACTATATTTTAATATATTGTTATATAATATCGGGGTAATAATGACAAACCAATTATAGAATGATGAACACTCAAGGCACCCTCCGAATATATTCAACAAAAAAGGATAAAATAGTTTAAAAACGTTGCGGCTGAGAAATAAAAAAAAATGTATATTATAAAAATATTATTTACAATCTTTAAAAAAAGAACTTTGGATAAGAAACGCGGTCAAATTTAGCAGTATTTTCTTTACTTGTAAATATTTTACGTAATATATAGTTCAAGAGCATTTTGTAACTTTCATCGCATGACTTTTACAGTTCTGTGTAATACCATGCTTCTAATTCCATTTGGGTGGTTTAAAATATTACAGTATATATACTATTGAAAATTAAATAGCCATATTTAATTTTTTTTAAGCGAATATGGCGGCCCAATCATTGTTTCGGGTCAGTAGTCTCTCACGTGATTTTTTTTTTTTTTCGTTAGATACAACTCTATTGTTCTCGATCGGCATACTTTTAAGAAACTTCTATCGATTTTTGGAAGAATTTGGCGGTAATTTTGCAAAAAATATGAAATGGGAGGTCGTAAACGAAGCGAGACTGAAGTCTGAATTAATTCTGCGCGTTTTTAAAAGACACGTGAAATAATTTTAATAAATAATAAAAAGGGCGCTAAGATATGAAGCCTTCAGCATTCCAGTACATTCCCTTATAATCTGTGGTAGAATTCACTCACGTGTATACGAACTTAAATTATTGTGATACTCATAATTTATGTATTCAACCTTGAATTATCCTTATTTACTCTAAATTAGATCTTTTATTCCTCATTTGCATGCCTGATCGGCCATCTATAATTGAATGCGGCGATTTAGTTGGTTCAGACATATGGAAATTATAGACAATTTAATTTTAATACGTATTTTTTTTTTTTTTTTTTTCTTTTTCATTTTCAATATAGGTTATGATCTTTTCCTATATGACATTGTATCAAAATCGTCACCATAGAACGTCTCTGAAGGGTCACGTTTGACCACTGGAGCAGCGAGAGGCCAATCAACGACGGGATCAAGTTATCATACGAGAGAATCGCATGAAACTACGTGGGACCTTCATTACAAAGTGGTCCAAACAATATGGTTCCCGAACCCGTATAAAACCAATGGTCCCATCAATAGTCGCGTATAGTTCCCAGTTTTAAACTTTTTCGTGTTATGCACCATGGGATCAAGTTCTCATACGAGAGAATCGCGGGAAACCAAGTGGGACCTTCATCACAAAGTGGTCCAAACAATATGGTTCCCGAACCCGTTAAAAAAACCAATGGCCCAATCAATAGTCGCGTATAGTTCCCAGTTTTAAACTTTTTCGTGTTATGCACCATGGGATCAAGTTCTCATACGAGAGAAACGCGGGAAACCAAGTGGGACCTTCATTACAAAGTGGTCCAAACAATATGGTTCCCGAACCCGTATAAAACCAATGGCCCCATCAATATTCGCGTATAGTTCCCAGTTTTAAACTTTTTCGTGTTATGCACCATGGGATCAAGTTCTCATACGAGAGAATCGCGGGAAACCAAGTGGGGCCTTCATCACAATGTGGTCCAAACAATATGGTTCCCGAACCCGTATAAAACCAATGGCCCCATCAATAGTCGCGTATAGTTCCCAGTTTAAACTTTTTCGTGTTATGCACCATACTTTACAAGATTCACCATCTTCGAGATGAAAATGGTAAGTTTACAAACCATGTTTATTATTATTTTTCAGTCAAAAGTGTATTTTTTATATGGGATTGATATTCTTAATTTTTTGTTGAATGCGAAACTATCAAATCTGACAGATCCCATAAGATCTTGACGTCGAAACTCTGCGTAAGAGCCAATTTTTGCGCAATGACAACGTTTTCGGTCGTCATTTTCAGCCAAGTGGGAACTTAGCTTTAGGGATGCATAATTATCGATAATATGACTTTGATTTAAGCGGGTTGGATAATTTTTTAATCTATATTACCTTGAAGGTTTTGTCTTTTAGAGTTCAAGGAAAATTATATAAGCCTAAAATTTTCGAGTATAACGAATCAATTTGATTTTCGTATATAATTATAATACCCGACTTAAATCCGACAAAAACTAAATTAATGCAACATGAAATTATTTAATTTATATATAAAATCCATTTATTATCTAACATAACTCTTCTATTAAAAAAATATTACCCTCGGCTATGGTGTGATATCCTCAAGGCATTCATTTAAAGAACAATACTAGATCTCCAGGATTTTTTGTCGAAAAAAAAAAAATAGATCAAAGATCATGGTTAAAATATCATCCCTGTAATTAACCGAAAACATATCTTAACGAATACGGTTAGCCCCCAGCTATCGTTTCGCCAAATTAGTAACAATCATTAAGGGATATAGAATACCATTGATAAACTCTGCAGTTAATGCTGTCTTAATACTATAATTTCATTTTTAGATTTTTTTTTTTATTATTATACCTATACTCTCACTATCTCGATATTGTCGAAAACTATGGCCATAAGTTAATATAGATCGACTATTTATTCTAATGGGATTTAAAATTTTATCATAAAGGGAGAATGAAAGGCCGAAACAACCTATTTTTAATCGATTAAGAATGCTAAAATAATGAGAAAACGATAATATAACTCACCAAAAATATTTCGTTATTTTATAATCAATTACCAGAGTTACGATGCTAAGCCTAGGTTGCCTAGTTCGGTGAACTAGGCTAGCACGACCTGTATATTTTTTAATATTCGCGGCTGTTCTTGTCGCCAATCACGAGCGAGTACGCGTATTTTAAAAATACGCGTACTCGTTCGTGATTGGCCACTAGATCAGACGGGATTATTAGTTCGCCGAGCTAGGCAGCCAAGGCTTAGCATCTGCAAGTTTCGGGACTTTGGAAATTGATTGTAAAATAACGAAATATTTTTGGTGAGTTATATTATTATTTTTCTCATTATTTTAGCATTCATATTCGATTAAAAATAGGTTGTTTTGGCCTTTCATTATCCCTTTAAATTTATTTATAATTTGATATTTGTAGGATTAGGCCTATTTAAACGATAAGTTATCGATAAAAAAAATCACTTGTTTTTAGGTTACATTCTCCCTTTAATTCTCGTCCAGATTTTCTTATTTGAAGCAACGTATAGAAGTTCGAGGACTTTAGATAAAACTAACGTTGATGGATATATATAATTATAAAACCCACAATATTAGTCTTTGTGCTAATTGTCTCAAAAAAAGTCGGACCAAAAATTACAGCAAAGTCAATTTGCCTTTTCAATTCCTACAAAGTTAGTCTTCTTTATAACTTTAATCAAAAATTACCCGGGATTAATGAGTGCTTAGTACTGTATGTGATCTAATCTTACAAGGAATCTGACTTCATTCAGTCAATTAAAAAATTAATCGGTGATGAAGGTAAAAAATGTTTTCCAGGGATTCAGTGGGGTACCCCTAAGGTATTAAAATGTTCTAGAAAAATATAACCGTAGCCAAGACGATGGCATCTGAATTACCCCTCCCTTGTTGATGATCTTATAAGAAAAATGAAAAGAAATTAGACCCAGAGGCTTTAAATGTAAACTTTTTTATATAAGATGTAAGAGAAATTTTACGTATTCCAACCTTGAATTGTCTCGGATTATTTCAGAGCATATCGCAAGACGCGAGTGCAATTTTTCGAATCGCACTGTAAAAAAATGAAAAATTTCCTTACGGGGGTCTTGATCCCATCTTTTTTTTCTTGGGCGGGATGTATTTAAAACTTTTATAATTGTTTTTCAGCTAAGGGTTTAAAGGAAAAGCGAAAAACGTTTATGGTTTAAGCCTGTAAGAGCCTGTAGTATATTAGCTTTATGTAATAGATCGATCAAATCTTGATCTCTTGACAAAATCATTTCCAAAATATAAATTCAAACTTCATTAGGTGTAACTAAATCAATAACTGAGATAATTTATAGTCTAAGCAACTCTGTTTAAAGAACAATTTGATATATTAGAGAAAAGATGGATTTCAATAAGGTCGAAACATGCGTGGTTTCAATGCGTGGTAAATTATAATTTTCCTTGTGGTGAAACATTGTTATCAATTGCCAAGATGTTCGAGGAATAGATCTGCTTATACAGCTATAATATGGAGAATATCATTGAACGTTTCCAGCACCGCAACCGATGCGGTAACGTTGGCTTGGCAGGGTATACTAATTATCTACGACAAAGAACGAATTTAAACTCATAAGAACCTTCAAGGAGACTTTCTTATTTATTGACCCAATCTCTCCACGGCCAACTTAGATCATCTCCTCCTTCGATCTAAGTTGGCCATGGGGAGTCGAAGACTATAAATAAAGCAATAAACTATGCTAATATGTTTTCATACTTTTCGATAGTAAAGTTCGTCGATTAGTTAGTCACGCAATTAACGGGGAAATATTTTAATTATTATATAATTTTCAATTAATGGATGAAACTATTATTTTTAATCAATTAATCAAAGCTTAGCTCGCGGATTAGGATTAGTTAGCCTCCCTTTATACTTTAACTAACGGTATGATAGCCAAATTGGCCACCGCCCCTCATTACTCGGCGCGTATATTCCAACATTATAAGACGTAGGTATTGGAAGCAAAGTTTGAGTTAAAGGATGGAGAGAGGTAGTTGAAATGATTATATATAAAAAACCGTTAGAGTTTAGGAATCTGGTTCAAGGCTGGAGAACTTTTCGTCTTAAATTTCTCTATCCAACTTTAATTATACGCCATTAGAAAAGTACCGCTCGTATCGGGTTTAAGCTATAGTATAAGGTTAGTTTGTAATAAAAATTAAAGGTGGTTCGTATTTAAACTCGGGTTTTTTCTCTCTTTCCACTCCGACTTTCTCAAGGATTTCTACTCTCGTTTCTATTATCAATTCCCGTTATGTTTTTTCCCTCTTTTTTTTTTCATATTTTAAAGGCAATATAAAACGATTCTGGAATTATATTTAAAACCAATATTGCATTCCATGAAAATTACGAGATAATCCATTCCAATTTTAATATCTGTTCGGACATTTTGACTTTAAAAATACTAATTACCTTATCCCAATGAAAACGCAACCATTAGTTTGTTAAGCCTAATTATAAAAGTTTATTCTATTGTTAAGCCTAACAAACATTAGTTCGCTGAACATAATTGTGAAAGTTTGATTGTTAAGCCTAACAAACATACGTTTGCTAAGCCTAATTGTAAATATTTATTTTATCGTCAAGCCTAACAAACATTCGTTTGTTAAGCCTAATTGTTAAAGTTTATTCGATTGCTAAGCCTAATTGTAAAAGTTTATTCGATTGTTATCTAAGCCTAATTGCAAAAGTTTATTCGATTGTTCGCTAAGCCTAATTAGAGCTTTTCCATTCCATAGCCAAGCCTAATTGTAAAAGTTTATTCGATTGTTTGATAAGCCTAATTAGAGCTTTTCCATTCCATTGCTAAGCCTAATTAGAACTTTTCCATTCCATTGCTAAGCCTAATTAGAACTTTTCCATTCCATTGCTAAGCCTAATTACACCACTCCGTCTAATTATTACACTACCATACTATTGCTCAGCCTAATATCAAAGCTAGATTCCTAAGGATCTAATAAAAGCTCGAATGTTAGGCCTAACCTCTAAATAATTGCTCTACACTTTCCCTTTAAATTTCTTGCCTAATGGTATATTTTACACCAATTCAGCAACCTGTAAGCTTTAAGTTCGCATAGAATCGGGTTGATTTTTCAGCTCATAGAAAACTAAAATTACCCTCAATCTCTAAGAAACTAAATCATAGAGATAACAAGGAACTCGTAAACTCTTAACATTGCGAGGGTAAAATATCCGTGCCCTTCTCCCCTAGCTTGTAACAAGTTTATTTCATTTTTTTCTCCAGAAAAATAGAGATCTCAATTATACAAAACTATATCCTAGAACCTTGAAATATATTTAATTGTTTTTGTTTATTACAATGGGGGAGGCTTGGCTCTATCTGTAAATCGCTGTAAAATGTCAAGGAGGTGGAATTAATAGGAAAACATCTTCAGAAAAGTTTAAAATGACGTTTCTCTTACTGTTAATTTTAAACGAAATGACCATGAAATTTTTGTAAAGTAAGGATAGGTGAAAATAGAGCGATTATTTTTACCGCAGTTACTAAAGTTTTAATTTAACTAATGACTCAATGAATTACAATGAAGGCTTATTTGTACGTTCTTGCTTATTTGGGTGTGTGCTTTAGATCTAAGGTCGTTTTTTTGATACATTTCAGCGAAAAAATTATAAATGGCCGAGAAAGAAAAAAATAGTACATGGTACAACCCCTTAAATTAAGTTGCGCGACATATATACTAATCAATTTGCCAAGGTACCTCTGGCGCGAATCGCGCATTTTCTTTTTGTGTTTTTATTTCAAAAGACAAACCTTGTGTTTCGTCGAGGTTCACTCCCCATAGTACTTTCACGATTATTATATACCATTATAGTTGTCATGCCGAATCACAATTGACTCTAATGTCAATTTGTCATGCTAATGACGTTAAAGGGAAAACCTCGTGCTGAAATTTCGATCAACCCTGAATTTAGATTTAATGCTCACGTTAAAGATGTAATAAAAATTAAATTCTTATTTTTTTTTTCCAATGTATTTGTGCTTATTTATATCGCGCTAATTTCTGTTGAACAAATTGAACAGAATTTAAGTTGGAAGACTAGGGTCAGCAACTTGTTTGATTTGTGTACACGATCATGCGCATATTAATTAGGGCCCCCGAGACCCATATATTATGGGGTCCCGAAAATCATAATGTAGAAGATTTAATTTTTAAAACATTACGGTAACTCAAATTTGGGAAAGGAGCCCGTAATTAGGCAATTCTCTTGGGGCCCCAGCTCATTTTAATCCCATCTTGTATGAAGTTTTGAGATTTTCAGATTTAAAAGGCAGTTTTGGGAAAGATTTTGATGTTATCAATCGAGTTACTTAAAAAGATATGAAAACTGTTTTTCTAATGACTTTTAAGTTTTTAAAACTCCGTGATATTGTTTCGAGACTTTCACTTGAAGTAGATTAATTGAAAATTACTTTAAAAAACGCATTTACCGTGGGTTAAGCGACAGAGCAAATTTCGATTGAAACCTGAAGGCCCGTCCTTCCTCCAAATTATTAATAATCAAGCTTTAAAAAGGGAGGTTTTAGTTTTAATTTAATTACAAAGGTTATCTTGAGGTTAACTTTTGGGTGAAGTCGCAAATGCGTAGATAATATCGAATGACAACAAACGCGACCAGGATTTATACGTTATCTATCATAATATTTAATTGATTTTTAATTGCGTATGTTTAAAGTTTTAATTCTATGAAAATCTTAACATGTCCTAATTTTTCTAATGCTGATGTAAATGTGGGCGTTTTTATAAAATTTAAAATCTTTCAATTGAAAGATTATCGTGACTCTTATGTTCGAAAGAAAGCTTGAAGGAGAGAGTGATAGAATTAATGTTTCTATTGTACTATACACGTACTAGTTACGGATAATTTTTGGATTATTATAATTATTTTAAATAATTTAATTTATCGAAGGTCGAGTTTTCATTCAATAAGAATTCTTTTGTAGTTAAATTTTGGGTTGTTCTGACTCAGGATGTGGAATTGTTTTGAAGTAATTAATTATTTAAAGGGATTCTTAAAGGATATATGAAACTTATGTGTCACTTTCTTGATTTTACGTTTTTCTGAATACGTTATCGAAAACCCAACTCTTATTTTTAAGCATCTCCTATATATGATAGAAAAGGTTTTAAAGATCGAACTTGGTTGCCTGCTACAAAAAAAGCACGGATCCATTGTTTGAATTTCCTAGTCCATCACCCGACCAATAGGCGACGGTTTAGACCATGTGACCTCAGAGAAACCATTGGATAACATATATAATCAGGCCAAATACCTTTGATAGCGACCTAAACTGTTCGAAACAGTGTTTTCCTTCATTTAAAAACATTAATCTAAATTTATTTAAATCGCAATGGCAGCTTTAGCGTCGTAAAAAATTATCTCTTAAAAATGCTAAGCCTAAATCGAGCCTAAAAATGAAATTCAAACTCGCGCGAGTTATATCACGTGAATTATCAAATCGCAATGATTGGTTGTGGAATCTTAAACAGTAACTTACTTTTCAAATAGTTATTTAAAAATAACCAATGATTTTTATAATTTTTAAAATTTTAATTTAACAATTGCTGTTTGTCAGAAATAATTTTAATTGGGGCGTCATGCAAAAATATAAATACCATTATATCATTCTGTTGATTATACCTTTGACCCATTGTTTACGTTAATCATAGTTTATTTTTCATTACCAAGCTTTAATGGTAAATAGCCATTGTTTTTTTTCTTAAGCCTAAATACCTTAATTCGGACCTTACTTTAATTAAGTCCAGGGTTAAGAGCGCCGTAATAATCGTGTTAAAAACCGAAACAATAGCCAACTCTGTTCTCATTCGACGATTTGGGTCGAAATGATCGAATTTCATATGATCGATTGAGTTAAAAAACTAACCTAACCTAACCTAACCTAAATATTTCGATCATTTAATCCAAAAAACTGGTTTCGATCACTTAAAAGTCGATCAATTGGGACGATACCCATTCGACAGCATTGACTCCGTTTAACAGTTTTTAAAGCCAAAAGGTTCCCATCGCTTTGAAAATTATTTACCGTTAGGCCCGTTGCACACCCTTATCTTTTGTAGATAGCGGTAATATCTAGATTAATAGCTAATATCTTAATTGTCTCTTCATGCTCGTTCATAATTATAATATTAATACTTCATTATTAATTATAAATTAATTTTTAAACGGTTTCAATGTTTATAAGTGTATGTGAACGAGGCTTAAAAATTAGAATCACTAATTCGCCCTATTTTTTGTGCAAAGGGCCGCTTTAGAAACCCTACAAAACTCAAGCTTAAATAATATCGCGTAAGGAAGATGCTTCGCCCATCATTCTCTAGTTTTCATTAACCCTCATCAGTATTTATTTTTCTTTTAAAAATATTTAAACACATCTGCGAAATTATTTTTTCTTGAAGAAACTTAGCGCATCCTTTTGCAAAATTCTAAAAGATTAGAGGAGCGAGGAGCCTCTTGTTGGAATCCGACCCCAATAGTGAAAAAGAAGCATAATACATCGCCTACTTTTTCTCAAAGAAAATTATATTTTATTTTTTTTTTAAAGATGGGGGAGCGTAATTTATTTTATAAAGTAGAAATAAAAATTCATAACCCTTCGGGGTGAAATATGTAAGATCGTGCGTGTGTCAATCAAAGTCGAGCGAGGTACGTGGCTTCATCTTATCCACAGTTATCAGCGGATTAATGAGAGGGTTCTATAAGAATTTGACGTAAGGCCCGTTTGGGATATTTGACCGAATTGAGGGATTAAAAGGTTGTGTGTTTCAAGGAATCAAATTCCACACATAATTAAGAAATAAATGACTGCTATCAAATGTAAATGTATAAATGTAGTCGAGATTATAAGGATTATTAAGTAGAAAGTTTCAGAGAAGGCAATTATATAAAGTGAGGCTGTCACCATTTTTTCGAATGCCTATGGATTACATTTTTATGGATAAAGTATTTTTACTAAAAATGGCCGCCCGAAAGCTACTTTATCCCGCGCCAGATTGAACTGTAAGCTCTACTATAACCAAGCGACCATATGACTTAGTATTGCGGGTAATTTTTATTTTAAAAATTTCGGAGATGTCGATTACAAAATATGTATTTTTTCTAACATAGATACTTAAATATTTTTGAAATCGTTTTTTAACGAACTTTACGAAAATGCAACTCAATTTGCATTTAAAGTTTACGAACAATTCGTGACAGCCTTACTTTAAAGGAATTTTGCTAGCAAATTGAGATTATTTTAATCCGCTTAAAAATATTAAACCACAAAATATTTTTTGTACGTATCGTTATGTAGGATTAGCGAAGTTTATAACGAATTAGTGAAAATAACTGACATAGACCTTGGTTTATATTAAATTAAATTCGTACGTTTACTTAGAAACGCTTAATATATAATAATATTTCAAATAATTTTCCCTAAAATCTCAAGATATATATTTCAAAAAGAATATTCTTGGGGGAGAAAGGGTTGGAATTTTACCTTAGACTAAACTGGTATTTAATATATATATATCTTGATTTTTATTTTATTAAATATTATCACGTGATAGTCCCGGGTATCGGCACCACTGGATGCTTAATGATATTAAAAATGGTTTAAAACGTTTCGCGGTTTTTTTCCCCCGCGAAATTTAGTTTACTTGAATAATAAAATATTTTTTTATTTTTAGAGGGGTTAGTTTCTCGTGAGAAACAAATATGAAAATAATATTAAATATAATTGCGTTATAAAATTAAGCCTAGCCTCTTATACTGTCTCGACAAGTCTTTCATAACTTAGAATTTGCGCCTTTTTGAATAGGAATGAAAAGGATTAAAAAAAAAAATCCCAGTTTTTGTTTCGTTTCTCTAAGATAAATGAGAAAACAAAAGGTACTTTACAAACAACAGGAAGTTTTTATTATTTTTCTTTTTTCTTTTGGAATTTTGGCTTTTGTTTTCGCAATATATTTCACCTCGTATTTTTTAAGGCTAAATTAATTCCTGGGTTTTAAAACTTTTGATTTCAAGTGAAATTGAAATATTGTTTAAGGTTCTTTCACCCCAGAATTAGACCAGGAACCTTTTAGATATTGTTTTATAATAAAATATTATTAAGCCTAATTCCTTTTTCCGGCTTATTTTGAAATTTCGTAAAGGCTCGTTTTCAATCGAGATTTTTTTGGCCAAGAATCGAGCTATCGATTGTTGATAGCTTAATTCAAACTTTTCGTTTAACCTGCACGTTATCAGGGGCTTCAAATGACAGAAGAGCATATATCTAAAATTCATTTGATATTAAGCTTCTCTTTGATAAGCGAAATCTTGAAAAACTTGATTGAAATCGGGTCTTTACTTCGATAATACTAGATATTTCATTGTTTTAAATTCTAATTTACTGCGCCTTCATTTCTTAACTTTGTTCTGATAACTCTCCCCATTTTTGCTAAGCCTAATTACATCTGTCTTCGTTCTTTTCCTAAAACTTTATACAGCAATACAATAATTGTAGATTATAATGACTTGCATATTTTGAAACATTAGAAACCATTGAATTTAACAAAACCTGCGACGTTCATTCGCGCTCTCTAACGGCAAACAGTGGCCAAAATAGGAACAAACAAAACCACGTGAGCGTCTGCTTATTCTTTATCCATAGCAGTTCCTACTTTTGCTAGTGTTTGCCGTTAGAGGACGCTTATGAAGCCATTTTTTTTTTTTTTTTTGTTATTCATCTTTATCTGTTACTCGACGTTTACTGTAACGAATTGGCTGCGTTACTGATGACGTTCGTTCGGTATAAAAATCACTACATCATGGCCGCCTCCATGCAACTATTTCACAAGTTCATAACTTATATAATAATTATATTAAATTAATTTTTTTACGGTTTTTCAAATTTTGTAATGAGGTTTTTCTATTCGAAAGCAATTTTTTTATCCCGGTATTTTTTTTCCCATATTATTTATATTCGATGATGCTAAGCCTAATTAAAATGAGTACATCATATAATGAATACTAAGTTTAATTCAAACGTACGAGACAAATTCATATCGTTAAGCTTAATTGGACTAAAACCATTAAAATTCTTCGGTATGGATTTGGTTATTAAGAATTTTAAGAGTAATAAATTATTTTATTCCTTTTTCTCAATTTTTAAGTTTGGATAGTGTGAGAATTGGGAACATAATGTTTTCCCTAAGGGCTAAAAAAAGTCATTTAATAAATCTGATATTGAAAATTTTATAAAAATCTAAAATAATTCGGCGTCGAATATTAATTTTCCACGTTTAATCGTGAAACTAAAATTAGAGCCGGGTTTCGGTTTTTTATTTTATTTTTAATATTAAGTATATTGTGTACGAGTTTTATCGGTCGGAAAAATGATCGGTCTGATTCATTTTCGGGAAGTTTAATATTTCCACTTCTTGTAACCGAAAACGTTTTTTTTTTTTTTTTTTTTTTTTTTTTTTTTTTTTTTTCTTTCCCATGGGGAAATGCGTAGAAAATTTAATTTTTTTTTAACCGTTGCCTGATTTTAATAACGGATCATATATATTGCTGCTAAATATGTTAATTTATCTTATCCATGCCGAAAAACAAGGAGGGAAATGAGAAATTCTGGCCCATTCTTAAATTTAAGATTTAGATTTTCACTAAGTAGCCCACGGTGATTTTTATTAATCGAACGAGGATAAAAAATAAGAGGTTTTTAAACGTTTAAAGAGATTGCTTAGATTTATATTATTCTACTAAGGACCACGGATAGATTATTTAATGCACCTAATTGGAATTTAAGTTAACATTAATGAGAACTTTCGTTCTTAATAAGCCTAATTCGAACTTATAATTTACATTCTACGAATTCAAGTTTCATTCTTCCTAAGCCTAATTGGAACCCGAGCTTCATTCTTCCTAAGCCTAATTTGAACTTTAGTTTCATTATTAATCCTAAGCCTAATTCGAACTTTAGTTTCATTCTTTATAAGTATAATTCGAACTTTAGTTTCATTCTTTATAAGCATAATTCGAACTTTAGTTTCATTCTTAATCCTAAGCCTAATTTGAATTTTAGTTTCATTCTCAATCCTAAGCCTAATTTGAACTTTATTTTCATTCTTCCTAAGCCTAATTCGAACTTTATTTTCATTCTTCCTTAAGCCTAATTCTAACTTTAGTTTCATTCTTCCTTAAGCCTAATTCGAACTTTACTTTCATTCTTCCTTAAGCCTAATTCGAACTTTAGTTTCATTCTTCCTATAAGCCTAATTCGAACTTTAGTTTCATTCTTCCTATAAGCATAATTCGAACTTTAGTTTCATTCTTCCTATAAGCATAATTCGAACTTTAGTTTCATTCTTCCTATAAGCATAATTCGAACTTTAGTTTCATTCTTCCTATAAGCATAATTCGAACTTTAGTTTCATTCTTCCTATAAGCATAATTCGAACTTTAGTTTCATTCTTAATCCTAACCCTAACTCGAACTTTATTTCCATTCTTCTTAAGCCTAATTATTTCGAATTATAGTTTCGTTCTTCCTAAGCCTAATTCGAACTTCAACCACATTCTCACAAGCCCAATTCAAACCTTCTTTTAGGACCTAGGACCTGTTTATCTCAAGGTTTAAAAAAAACACCAAATTTTTATAAAATTAACCCTTCCTTTAAGAACACCGGTAAAAATCGAAATTTAAAAGTAACATTTTATATCAAAAGTGTCTCCATGTCCGAGACAGTTTTCGAATTAAAATTACCGGTATCCCGTTTTCGACGTTCAAGTTATAAATCTTGCACGTGACTCGGAGAGAAAGAAAGAGACATTCCTAAAAAGAACTGAAACACAAAAAAATGGGTTAAGAAATAACGGGTTTTGTTCTGTAATTTCACTTTCTACCAGTAGGTGCCGTTACGATAAGAAAAAAAAAAACTTGTCAAACTAGGTCTAGATTAGGACACGTCATATTAATTTTATTATTTTTTCTAGTTTAGAGATAGAGATATAGAAATCTTGATTGAACTTTTATTGGGCAAGAATAATAAATTAACGGTATACGGTAATGATTAAAACCATATATATTGGTTAGAATTAATTTTTATTAGGGTATTGTTATCATTTACCAGATTTTTTTAATTGCGTCCTAAATTGTCTCAAATTTTTGGGATATATATTTAATTTTTTTAATCCGTTTTTTTTATCCGAGTCTAATTTACTTTTTAGCGCCATTTATCCTCACTCTTATTTTCAGTTGTTCGACTAATATGATTTTAATTGGACGATTATGGTTCCTTCTATTGTATTTTATATTTTATTTCATTTTCGAGAATCCTGAATTATTAAATGGTTTTATTTCCCTCCAAAGGTTTTTTTCCTATCATCGACACTCTATATCGAGATAATGATAAAAATGAAACCATTTCTTAAGTTTTTAGGACGATAATCTATAATTTTTAAATCATTTTAGTTTCGCAAATTAATGAGATATTATATAATTTTTTCCCTATTGTAAGAATCATGTTGAAATTTCAACTTTACGAAGCTAAACACTTCATTATCTCTATGCATTAGATTCAGAACGATAACAAATACAGCCAAGCTTTCTATTTGCTGAAATTTAACTTGATTTTGACGATAGAAATCATTATTTTTTTATAACAATCTTAGATTTTTTTAAATGATTTTATTTTTGGGAAATATTAATAATTATTTTTCTGTCAGTTGAAAACTTAATCCCTGTTTTGCTGCTCTTTGAATTGAAAAAAAAAAAAAAAAAAAAAAAATGACGTCACACACTAAACCTCTTTAAATTTTCATAAGGGAATACCACTTATGAAATAATTTTACCTAATACAGACATTTGAAAACAAATGCAAAAGTTTTTCAATTTATGATAATTTTTATTAAATATTATTGAATGAAAATGTACAATTGTTGAAAAATCGTGCGACCATTCCGTCCGAGTTACTTATATTGTATTGGACTAGTTGCCAGGCTGACGACATTAGCTACTACTTCTTAAGGACCAATAGAAAATCGCTTTACGAGTGACGTTCGTTGGGTTTAAAAATCAAAATGTTATGACCGAAACCGCTTGCTACGGCCTTGAGTTGAGGGACCCCCTTAAAAAATACTGCCCCTAAATGCCCCAGTTGGGGCCCCCTTTCAGAAAGCTAATGCCCCCACAATCAAAATTTGTGGTCCATCTTAAACCACTCAATTTTGCTCGTTTTCAAACCTGCATTTTAATTTCGAATGCAATTATTTTTATCATGGAATGTATACTGTACCTTTAATTGGGTTTATTTTGGTTCAATACGGTAATATCCAAACTTTCGGATTTTATTTCTTGTTAAAATTTATAATAAAAACCATTTCATTTTATTTTTACCTTAAACCTGTCCTATGTATTTGACAAGGGTATAATAGTTTATTTTACAGAGCAGAGGGATTGGGTGAGGATTCTTCAGTCCATTCAACTTGCTTGAGACAATACGTGTAAAGCTGATATCACTCTCGTCATATAGTCGCGGCTTTTATCGCTAACTACTATCTCACTCGATTAGTTTCAAATTAGATGAATATACTACATTAAAATTATATAGCGTTTTGTTATCATCTTTTAAGATATTCGATATTTTCGATATTTTTATCCCTCTTTAATAGCGCTGCCTTTCAAGGAAGTAAAATGGAACTTTTTATGAAAGCTAGCGAGTAGTTTCATTGAAAAACGCTTGACCTATACTAGTAACCTTTCGGTAAAAGGCACTTTGCGCGGTTTACCGTTTTAGGGGGTTTTAGAAAATTGTATATATATTTTTTTCGTGTGTTGAATACTCTAGAGATCTTAGCATCATTTTTTGAAAGGGATAGTGTAAACGATCATAAATTCGGTTTTCGTTTACCGTTACTTGAAAAACATTTATGTTTGACTTAGGTTTATCAATAAGGCTTGAATTAGGCTTAGTAAAAGTTATTAGGAAAGTTAATTTGAATTAGAAATAACAAGGCGATAAAAAAGATGAAATTCCTCGGATTTATTCAAATAAAACTTGAATTAGGCTTCTCAAACTTATAATTTAGTATGCAATTCCGCAAATGAAATTATTAGGCTTAGTAAACTGACCGAGAAAATGCTTTAATTCCTCAAAGTTATTAAAATAAATCTTCAATTAGGCAGATAAAAATTAAAAATTGTATTAGGCTTAGTGATAAATAGGGTTTAAATTCTTCTGGGTGTTTTAAAAAGGCTTAAATTAGGCTTAAAGGCCTGTCACCCTGGAAACAAGCTCACCATCCAGGCTTTCTCTTGCCTTGCTACCCAAGGGGAAGCTGGGTAGGTGAGCCCACTTCCAGTGAAATAGGCAGGTGACAGACAGAAGACATCCTAGGCCTTTTACGAACTAAAAATCTTTATGTAGCCAGCCTCTATATTTTCTTAATTGCATCATCCTCCCTTTGCAATTTAGTTACCGAAAATAAATCCGATAGTCATTTGAAAACTCTTATTCAAATAAGAAACTTAAAATTTAAAATTCTAATACTCTATAATCATAAATAATCAAATTTATATTATGGCGCATAAAAAATTCCTAACTAGGCATTTATTGAATACACCAAAAATAAAATTTCGAACGTTTTCCTTCTCAGATTAAAATAATGATACCATTGGGCTAATCTAAAGAAAAGCGAGATAAATGATCGTTTTAGAACTCTTTCATAACGACATTAAAGGAAATATTATATGAGCAATGGCCGGCCCAAGTCCGTACCGCCCACCTTAAGCGGTCACAAATTTCAACAATTTCAATCGTAGTTTACTTAGTTCTCTTAGTGAATAAAAACTCTCTGAAAACCCAAAATAAAAGGGAGCTTGAAAAGAAGTATCAATTCATATTTTTGAATATTTTAAAGTCAAATTAGCTCAGGAGAAAATAATGGTACCGAAATTGTATTTTATAATTATAGAAACTTAACTTCAAACTCGTTTTCAGAGACGTGTTAACGTTTCTTAGGACATCGATGGCAAGAACGTGGGCCACCTAACCCCCGAAAATTGATTAATCCTACTAAAATTCAAAGAGAATGGGGGGCTTTTTATTCCTTTGATCCTATTTTAATATCACACTTGTGTTTTAATATCACACTTATGTTTTAATATCGCACTTATGTTTTAATATCGCACTTATGTTTTAATATCGCACTTATGTTTTAATATCGCACTTATGTTTTAATATCGCACTTATGTTTTAATATCGCACTTATGTTTTAATATCGCACTTATGTTTTAATATCGCACTTATGTTTTAATATCGCACTTATGTTTTAATATCGCACTTATGTTTTAATATCGCACTTATGTTTTAATATCGCACTTATGTTTTAATATCGCACTTATGCTTTAATATCGCACTTATGCTTTAATATCGCACTTATGCTTTAATATCGCACTTATGCTTTATTATCGCACTTATGCTTTATTATCGCACTTATGCTTTATTATCGCACTTATGCTTTATTATCGCACTTATGCTTTAATATCGCACTTATGCTTTAATATCGCACTTATGCTTTAATATCGCACTTATGCTTTAATATCGCACTTATGCTTTAATATCGCACTTATGCTTTAATATCGCACTTATGCTTTAATATCGCACTTATGCTTTAATATCGCACTTATGCTTTAATATCGCACTTATGCTTTAATATCGCACTTATGCTTTAATATCGCACTTATGCTTTAATATCGCACTTATGCTTTAATATCGCACTTATGCTTTAATATCGCACTTATGCTTTAATATCGCACTTATGCTTTAATATCATACGTATATTTTAATATAATTTTATTTAATATCATATTCAGTGCGTGTTAAGTTACGAGAAAAATGTACTACAAGATATTATTCCTACTGTAAACCGTAAAATCCTTATACGAGCTTGTGGATTTACTCTGGTAATCACAAGTTATTGATTTAACATATTTTTTTGATGTTGACGATCACGAATCTACTTGAAATTCGAATTACCATTTCTTTCTCCCTTAAGACTAACTTAAATTTTGTTTAGTTAAATTGTAACTTAAAGACTTAAGTTTGGTGCAATCTTCGGCTGATTCTGACCATAGAATAAATATGAAATATGGAATAATAATTTAGCCTTCGTATATACAGATAAAAATATAAAAAAAGGCTTTTCGGTTGTGCATGTGACGGTCGAGTTATTTCGATCGCGCAAGGAGTGCGACGCCCTGTAAATTTTTAATCGCCTAAAGGGTGCCGCCGTCGCCAATATAGAATTATTTCTATTCCCCCCTATATAGCCTCCGCCTATCTCACTAGTATCGAACATTACACGTGATTGGAAATGAGTTTATTTAACTTTTTCTTTTTAGTATATACCGGTATTTTTCTTGAGAAAAAAAAAAGCAAAAGTATTATCGAAATGTTGGCTAGACCCAGTTTCCTTTTCGATAAACTTGATACGATCACAAATTTCGATTTTGGAAATCAGGTTCATTCGATTTTCCCATCTGTTCTTTAAGTACTAGTGTTATAAAAACCATAGTTTTTTTTTTCCTTTTAGGTCGAGGGGTGTATTTGAAGTTAGCTCGCAGTGAAATTAATCCATAGACCAAGAAAAAACGTTACCGTGAAATATTGAAGTAAAATTTTACAGAATTAAAACTGTATAGTTTTATATTTTGATATTTTTTTTTATTTGGAGATAAGTTAGTAACCAGTAATTTATCAAAATCGATTGGGATACGCGCTAGTGCGAACGTAGCTTAACTAAGACCATAAAATGATTACACTCCCGCGACCTTAGACTAACGATTATACCAGAAGCCGATGAAACCCTCCTTTGAAGTCTATTACTCCCGGGTCTTGTCTACCCCTCTCTGTATGGGTTATTCTTAAAAGGCGCGATTCGTACGCCTCCTAACGGTAGATGTTTTCGGAGCGGGAGCTCGTCGAGCGAATATCTCTAGCAGCCTTGGAGTTCGTCCAAAAAACGTCGTCGTTTGTGGAGAGAGAGAATTTCCAATTTTCCGTAGACAGGGGGGATGAAGTAGGACCCCTTAATCTAACTCGTAAAATTGTGAATTTTACCCATACAGAGAGGAGCGCTATATGGAACATTGGAGTAGTAGACTTCAAAGGAGGGTTTCATCGGCTTCTGATTATGCTTAATTAGAAATAATTTAAAATATGCCATTTTATATATTACCTATTTTTATTAACTTTTGGTTTTAAATAAGACAAAAATATAATTTTTTATCAATAAAAATATTTTCGTGAGACTTTCACTTTAATGAAAATAAACTTTAAAAAATTAATTGGAAGCGTGTTAATTCCGTTCCTCAGGTCTCGAATATAATTCGATCAGGGGATGGATGCTCGCTGATTTTTGAAAAAGTTAAGGGGTAAGGGAATCGAGGGATGAGACCTTTGTTCAACCATCCTTATCGAAAATTATCCATCTATGAAGATTCCCCCCCTTGTTTTATTGTATTATAATTATATTTCCCGTAATTCTTTGAATTCAATTTTCTTTTTAATAGAACTATATACTAGCTTTGGTGGACAACTTTAACCGTAAAGTTATTAGTTGAAAGGAAAATTATAGATCGGATTTTTGAATAATTATGATTATTATGTCAGGATTAAATACGTGATTGGAATCGTGAGAAGAGCATCCCCTCATTTTTTTTTTCTCTCACTGAGTCGCTGTATTTTGTTTTTGAATGGGTACAGTGATTCGCTCGTGAACTAAGTCGAATAAGCTTTCAATTCAATTATAAGATTGACTTTCGTAATTTTTGGTTTTCGAAAGAATCTAAAAACTTACTCGATTCGTTTCGGTCATATCACTGAATTTCAGAACCTCTAATGTGAGCCTTAACCTATAGTACTTGGATATTGACCTACTAAGGCTTTAAATGTAATCAAATATTATTTAACAGGAGTAAAACAGATCACCTTTATAGGAACTACGCAATGTCACGAAAAACCTTATTTCTTTTCCGATGACTGGGGTTGATTTCTAAGATTGTGAACGGGATTTTCGGGGAGTTATAGCCCCTTTCGATTACATGATTACTGATTACAACCTTTATATATAATGCAAAATTTGTACTCAGTTAAGTAATAACTTCAGTACAGTCTAAGCTATATGAATTTACACCCACCATCTATATTTTGAGATATTGAAGAGATTATGAGATTTGTGATTTCGCCAAAATTGTGTTAAATCCCTCTGTTGATTTGCTAATTCTTGTGCTTATCGTAACGTCAAACTCTAATCTTAATTCTAATAAAATTTTGAATTTGAACTAGGTTTATAAAATATAATACACAATAAATAAATATATTCCAAACAGGGAGGTTTATTCATCGTAAATCGATAAAATATATAAAAATCAATTACTTTTTTAAAGTCCTTAACCCTTGTGACTTTACCAATTGAATACTCTTATTTTAGCTACAGTCACACTAGCATTTCTTACTCGAAATTCAAATCACCAGGAATCGTTTTAGGCGTCATGTGTTCACGAATTATCATTATAAATCGATTTATTGTGGCTTCATCTATCGGTTGTTGAAACCGAATCGATATGAAACAGTTTCGAGAAATTGAATCAAAGACGCTTTTCTCGTTCACACGACTCTAGCGAAACGTTTTCAAACGGTTTTAATCGATTACAAGGCCTAGTAAGAACGCGGCTTTAGATAATAATATATTATTAATAATAAGTATAACCGATGCGTGTGGTATCTAATTTTTTAATTTGTTAAGAAACGTTTTGGAAAAAATCATTTTTCTTTAAAAAAAGCAAAGAGATCAAGGATTGCTGGAGTTATATAAATTTTACCCTTTAATAAATTCAAAATAACTTGAAAAAGTCAAGGGTTGAGTTCAGTGTAAATTAAATTAGACCTTTAATTAAGGGTGTAATTTAATTTAGACTGAACTCTACCTTTGAGTTTTTTAAAATTATTCTGAATGTATTAAAGAGTGGTTTTAGTAAAATTTCTATAATCCTGTCATCCCTGATCTCTAAGATTTGTTTTTAAAAAAATTGGGATTTTCCCAAAACATTTCTTTAACAAATAATTGTCTTTTCAACCCCAAAACTATTCAGGAAATAAGTATACAATAACATTTAAGAAGGACAAAAAGTATGATAATAAATAAAGGTGCTTGGAGGGCAACAATACAAGGTAGCCACTCCACAATATTTCAAAATTATTTTCCCCCCGCACATAAATTTAAAAAAGTTTCAACCTGATTCTTCCAGAACTTAAACCGGGGGTTAAATTATAATTTAAAGAAAAAAAAAATCAAAAAAAAAAACCAATAAAAAAATGGATTTCGTGTAGATGATCACCTTGAAATTTTTTATCGAGTAACAGGACTCGAGAAACCAAAACTGGTCTGCCCTGCCACTTAAGATAAAGGGAGCATGAAATATAAAAATTAATTGTATTCATTATGTTAGAGATTGACAATTATTACTATGATGTATAATGACAAATACAAAAAAAATAAAAATATTACGTTTCAATTAAATCGATTAATAATTGAAGTAAGCTACGGTCGCATTAGCATTCATTAATCGATTAGAAAGGGTAAAATCAAACCGATATTCAAATCGCCAGGAATCGTTTTAAGCGTCACGTGTTCACGCATTATCTTTATAAATCGATTTATCGTAGCTTCGTCTATCGGTTGTTGAAACCGAATCTGGTTCTCGAATCGGTTTCGAGAAATCAAATCGATTCGAGAAAAGACAGTTTCCTGTTCACACGACTCCAGCGAAACGTTTTGAAACGGTTTAAATCGATTCCAAGGCCTAGAATGAAAGCAGCTTTAGAGTATTTAAGAACATAAAACAATTATCTGTTCATGTACTTTGTGATCGAAACATCTGTGATATTTTTAAATTCGTATTTGATATTTTACATCAAATAAAATTGACATAGCTAATTAGAATGTGAAGGATTTGTAACGTTACGTGTTCGTGGTCAAATTTTTATGGAAGAAAAACAAATGCCGTATGGCATTTGGTTCAAGGCTTTTAGTTTAGGTTACTATATGAATTATTCAGATCAATTTAAAATGGTACTACTTTGGTTAACTCATGATTACAGTCCAAACAGTTCTGACAAATTAATTCAGTTGCAAATTTCGTTAAGCCTAACTCGCAATTTATTATTATGTAACCATAAGTATATGTCATCTGCATGGTTAAATGTTCGTGTACGGTTAAATTCGTTTAAGAATATATTTTAATTTTTCTTTTCACCCTTCCTTTAAAGCTAATATAAAATGCGATTTAAAGGAAATTTAAGTTTGATTTTTTGACAAGCAGAAAGAAATGACTTTATTTTTATACGGGTATATGGATACTGATTTAAAGTGGCACTGTGCATTGGACATTAAATATTCTAATTTCTTTCAAATTAAATTTTTGAAGTACCAGAAGTAATTGTTCTTTAAATTGAAGCTGTCAGTTTTTTCCGAATTCTTATGGATTACATTTTAGGTTCTTCATAGCAAGTTATTAATTACCCTTGTTCAAAATTTTACACATAAAAATTAAAATTTTCCATATATTAAAAAAAGACATTACTTCTATGAAAGGTTAAAATAATTATTAAGTACTTTCACGAAAGAGACTGCGCGGAAACAAATAACATATCACGTGACAGAACGCGAGTGAATTAACTGTTGACTCTATAATAGACATTGAACCATATGATTGGCTAGTGGAAATTCTTCTGAGGCTGTCACGATTTTTTCGAAGGCTTATATGGATTATATTTTTAGTTAATTCATTCTATTAAAAATCCCTAATAAAAATTTTAAGCCTCTGGAATCTTGATTAACGCTTTCAAAGGAAACTTCAAAATTAATATGCCAAATATGTAGATTTTTTTTTGTTCACTATACGAGGTAGTTTTGTTTTTGAAAGTATTTTTTTCTGTAGGATTTTCTGATAATCACGTGCCATAACGCGCCAGAATCAGCATGTAGACTCTATAATAGCCACGTGACCATAATGATGACGTAATATTGCGGGGAATTTTTATTTTAAAAGTTATTAAATATTTGTAATATTTAATTACATTATATAATTTGAATATTTTTTTTCAACGATCTTTCCGAAATGATATTCAAATTATATTTAGAGCTTCTATAAAATCTTACACTGATAAAATTTCTTACTATTAAGTTTAATATTAACATGATTGCTCAAGATGTACCACTGATAAAAGTCAGAGATTACACATTCTTTTATCAATTTAAAATTCCAATAATATTTCCACTTAGCAAACTCAGTTTCGAAAGTTTTCAAAACAAATAATATATGTTGAATCGATTTGGGTCCACTTGATCGACTCCCAAATGATCGACAAGAGGTCCACTTGATCGACACCCAAATGATCGACAAAGGGTCCACTTGATCGACTCCCAAACGATCGACAAAGGGATCAAATGATTGATGCCTAATCCCAAATTACCGACAACAAAGGGTGCATTTGATCGTTTCCCAATTGGTCAACTTCGTAATAACGATTATAAATAGATTAACCAACCTAACCTAACCTAACGTAACCTAACCTATTTGAATTAGTTCTTATTTATATACCATAATTTAACCTTTAATAGTTTCTTGCAAAAAAACTTTGACCTATACTCGTTACTCGCTAAAAAACTGGGCTGTCGATCAATTGGAATGGCTTGTCGATCAAATGGGAGTCGATCAAACGGTAGTCGATCAAACGGACTCCTTGTCGATCAATTGGAAGTCGAGCAAATGAACCTAAGCCGTTGAGGATTTATCTGATTAAATTAATTAGTTTGGTATCATGCATACGGTTTATTTTCTTAGAAATATAAAACAAGGGTTAAATTATTATTATTTTTTTTTTTTTTTTAAATCTTTCGGCGTGAAATTTTAAGACCAGTCATTAACTATCGTCAATATAATCAATCTTAATTATATAAATAAATCATTACTAACTATGGGAAAGAAATTATATTTTAGACACCATAAAGACAATGATCTTATAATTGCAATTTTTTAAAACTCATTGTTTTCACAATTGTCGTCCTTAATTTTTTTTTATTAAAAAAAATTTCAAGTTTTCATTGGTTATTTTCACGCAAATTTCTTCATAATTTCTAACAACTCTTTTGTGTTTAAGACCTCATTTTGTTAATTGAAGGCCGTATCTAGATTCTATAGACACCACCACCAAATTTGTTATAAAATATTTAAAAATGAGAGAAAAACGCCACCTTAGGAGTTAATTTGAAATCGAAAATCGAGAAATAAAATAGAAAAAAACTTTTCTTCTCCAAACTAGTTTGATTTTAAAATATTCAACTCTAATTTCGATATTTAATGATAATTTAATTCGGTTTATGTAGGCGCTACATAAATGTTTATTACGCAAATTTCTAGATTACCCTTTCATTTTCGAAATATTAGGTTAGCGACCATAAAAACTGGATCGATTTTGAATAAATTATTTTAAACGATGATTTAACTTTAGGGAAATTTTCGAAAGCGACGTTAAAACCTGGTTCAGATAATGATTCACTACTGATATAGTATAAATGTTAATTTTAAAACTCGCGTTTTGATTGGATATAATTATGAAATTGTGGTTATTTTGGTTTTAGCTTCACGTGATCGACTTGAAAAGGATCGACAAAGGGTTTTGCCCAATTGATCGATTTTTAAATGATCGACAAGGGTTTTTTGTCCAAATTGATCGATTTTTAAATGATCGACAAGGGTTTTTTGTCCAAATTGATCGATTTTTAAATGATCGACAAGGGTTTTTTGTCCAAATTGATCGATTTTCAAAGAACGACCAGGTTTTTTGCCAATTTATCGATTTTCAAATGAACAAGGGTTTGTTACCCGATTGATCGCCTTACAAATAATTGACAAGGGGTTTTGTCCAATTAATTTACTTTCAAATGATCGAGAAAAGGTTTTGCCCAATCGATTGACTTTCAAATGATCGACAATGACTTAGGTAAGGCTAGTTTAGGTTATTTTTTCACTAATTTCCGTCGATCATTTAAAAGTCGATCTTTTGAACCCTTGCAAGATAAAAAAAAAATATAGGCTCGATAGAAAATTCAATATTAATTTAAAAATAGGTTGTAATTATATATAGTTATTGAAAATCACTTATCTTAAACCAATTGTTCTTATTGGGTAAATTTTAATATACTTTTGTGACCAGGAAAAGGCAAGAACGAGGAGTTAAACACTTCCGTAAAACCTCAAAACTGATTAAGTCGATTATTGCACCCTTTCATAAACGCTAAATATGTACTCAGTTACTTAATCACTTTAGTACAGTCAAAGCTATTGGCTTGAACATATATTACGTTGAGTAATCATCCACTCAGTTGAATGAAAAAATATATTTTTTTTATAATTTGGGTTCTGATCTGTCAAAATATATGGCAACGATATTTCAAATAAACTAGTTTTCGAAGGATCAAATTCTGGGTATTTCACGCAAGTTTTATCCTAATTTATTTTAAATAAGAAATTTTTATTAAGTTTTCAATTTTAGGTTCGCATTTAAAGGATGATATCATTTATTACAAAGTTATATTAATGTAATTTAAACAATACCTAAGCTTTCAACCCGTTTAAGAACTATTTCAACACAAATGATTTAAAATGCTATCCGTGTGTTTCCACCGTTAAGAAATAATTTAAATTAAGTGAGAAATGAATAACCCATTTTAAAGGGTTAATCTTCAATTTATGGTTCAATTTTAACCATGCCACCACGCTTTAAAAATATTTGTGCAAAGCTGACCGGTTATCTTAATTTGCTATATTAAAATAGCTTAGATTTAAATGAGCTTGTTGATAAATTCCATATTTGGCCTGTTCCTAAACGTCTCGAAAAGTACCTCTGGGTCGATTTCGTCATATTCAGAATAATTTTGAAGCTAATTTCTAATCATACTACAATTTAAATTCATAATTTCGTCGGCGTGACTAGCGCGTTAATACAAAGTCTATTCATTACGCAAAAGTACAAATCAATAGAAAATCGTATACAATCATGTTTCAAAAAAGGCGAAAACCTGATCATATTATTATAAAAAGCCTTTTTTTTCTCTCTCTCTCTCTCTCTAATATATAAACTTGAATAAAAATTGCGGCACTCGTTTGAGTTTTGAATATATTTCCAATTTGGGAAAAGGGTAAAACCACGGTGTAGGAATTAAATAGGACGCGCGCCAAGAAAATTTCAAAAACTAGTCGTTGCTTACCTGAAAAGACGAGTATGAACGTCAGAAGCGGCATAGTCGGAAAGAAGTTTAGCGGTATCCTTAACTGTGCCATCGAATAACGGTGGTTTCTTTTTCTTTACAACCGAAAATAACTTTTAAAATATTCTGTCAAATTAATTAAAACTTTTTAAAAAAACCGCGTTGATAGAAATAAAATAGAGAGAACTATACGCGAAGAAAGATTGTCTTTAGGGTCAAGAGGTCATCACTGCGGAGCGCGGTTTAATTCGACCCATCGGTTCGGACACTAGATCTCCAAATGATCTTCGCGAACTGATAGAGTGAGTGATGGAGATAAGATTGTTTAAAGAGCGAGTTGACTTTTCAGGGGTCAAGGGTCTACGCGGGGATGGCTTACGAAGATAAGAAAAGGGTTTGGGACAAGATGAGAATTGCTGGGGGATAAAATAAGGCGCGAAAACTGAAATAAATGGGTACCAAACGCGCACGCACCCAACACTCGAAGCTCGCGTGGTGCAACTGGCAAACTCTCGTCTGCTCGTCGCGATAGTTGCGAACTAAAAGAAAGATCCAGCAGCTGGTTTGTTTCGAAACGAGATCGCTCGGTAGGTTCGCTTTCTTTTTTTGTATCCTTGCTTTTTAATCGACGCGACAGGTAGATAGAGACCCCCGCGTTCGCTGTAGAGACCAGAAACTGGTCTTGTTTTCTTGACTCTCTTTTTTAACTATCTACCCTAGCGGATAAAAGCTCTTGCCATGGACCTGCCTACTTCCCTCGATAATTTTCCCTCCTTTAAAATGAAAATGTGGGACGAAGATTCCTCTCCTATAACTTCGATCATGTAATAGGAGGAAAAATATTCACTTCATTTTAAAGGCATCATGAAAACACCTACATTTGTATTTGGTTATCCAGATTGGATGGAGTTACAATTCCAGGACATCGCGGTATGATAATTGCGATAATTAATATGGTACAAAACATGTTTTAGATTGGTTCTCAATGTTTTAATTGGGTTAATCTTTTGGTAAGGAAATCTTTGTTTAAAAATGGTTCTTCTATCTTTATTCTAAATGGTTCTGGGTGAGCTCCTAAAATACCAATCTTCTGTACGAGGACAATCCCAAAATAACCTGGCCGAGAACCCCTAAAATTCCGGTCTTCGGTGTAAAACTCTAAAAAATCTCAATTTGACGATGGTTTGTACGAAAATCCCAAAATGTAGATCTTCTGTACCAGGAAGAAAACAATATTCCTATCTTTTGTACCTGGAGTACATAGTTAAAAAGGGTTAAAGCTACAACCGTGTTTTAATTCATTACTTTATCTTTTCACACACTCTTTAGGTAACTTCATCACCTTTACTCAGTAGCTTACTTTTACCTAGGTTTTTACGCCCGAATTAACGGATGAAAATGCTTCTATCATAGTGCTTTAACGACTAGTTTTGGTAGAATTTGTTTTTCTGTTGAAGTTATCGGTCCGTGTCTGCCGGGTCATAAATTTTGACGGTTTAAATTTGGCGCCACCACGGTTTTTTTGCGCGTATTAAGTTTTACGGCGACTTTATTGCCTCCTGTCGAATATAATTTCAAATTTTCGGGTTTTATTTGTTTGATAATCGAAATGGGTGGAGTGTAGTAGAAATATAAATGAACTTTGTTTTAATTATTTAAGAAATTTTTTACTCCGCGGGCTTAGGCGTTTTTGATAACGGATTAACTATAATAGTTTAAACTTTATTCGATTCATTTTTTGCGTAAAGGGAAACTATGAGCTAAAAATGGAACAGCCTTTCAATTTTTTTTCGGAATCAACATGCCAAAAAACATATTCGAGATTTTTTTTCACAATTATTGGACACTTTTTAGGTGTTTATTCATTTCTAAAGTTTGGTTAAATTTGAATGTAAATGAGGTGTAAAATTGAACCAATCAGATGAACCCAACGGCTACCGCCTTCAACGCACTGTACATATATCCCAATTTATTCTGAAGGTGTCGCTTTCGCCTTCTGACGACGTTTTTAAAGGGAGAATGCAACCTAATTACAAGTGATTTTTTTTATCGATTCCTTATCGTTTAAATAGGCCTAATCCATCGATAAAAAGTTTACAATACAAATATTAAACTAGAAATAAATTTAAAACTTACCCTGAAAATAGGCTTATCGGGATTTATGGAGATCCTGAATCGCGTCCGTGTAAGGTCTAGCGACCAATGAGCGAAGGCCCGTCGTTCACGCGAGATCTCCACGAGACTTACGTCGAGCGCGATTGGTCGCTAGACCTTACACGCGAGGAAATCAGGACCTCCATGAATCCCACTAAGCCTATTTTCTGGGTAAGTTTTAAATTTATTTCTAGTTTAATATTTGTTTGTAAATATTTTCAGTAGTGGTTTAGGCATATTTAAACAATAAGGAATCGATAAAAAATCACTTGTTGTTAGGTTGCATTCTCCCTTTAACAAACTCTATCGTGATAGCGCTGTTGAAGGCTGAAATAATATGATTAGCACGAATATATTCTTCACTTACATTCAAACTTAAGTAAAGATTAGAAATTAAACAACAAAAACGTGTCTAATAATTGTGAAAAATTTCTCGATTACATTTTTTTGCATGGTGATTCCGAAAATTGATTCAAAAGCTGTTCCATTTTTAGCTCAAATGTGTCTCTTTAACGCTTCACAGTGTATATTTAAGTAATATAACTACCCCTTCATGTGTTTTGCTCTTGACCTTTTGTCGGGCCAGTAACATTAAAGAATTAATGTAACCAGCGCCACTCCAGCTGCCTCACATTGGGCATGTTATGTTTTTCCCCCAACTAACCTTTTTGGAACACTTTGTCAGTGGATTGCATATTTGCATATCAATTATTTATCTACGACAAAGTTTGGATCTTATATACATATTGGTTTAGGACAAGATAGTTTACAATTTAAGTAACAGTTGGAGTTTCCAGCAATCGTATTCGATTTTACTTTTAAACAAAATATTGTCATTTATACTACAAATTGTCGTTTATTTCGAATTATGCTTAAATTGGCCTTATTTCTATTAAGAAAATCAAAAGTGATTAGTAATAGGCCCACCTCTTTTTTCTTTATTATTTTTTTGATGATATCATTGATGTCAATAAACTGGAGCACCTCCCCCGCGATATAAAGATTTAATTTTTGCTAGGCATTTCGTAATTCTTTTTAAAAGGAAAATGTGCAAATTTCTGTCCAGGATTTGACCATTTTCATGGTAAAGGGAACTTTTTAGATTTCTTAGAGACCTAATATATGATATTTAATAAAAATAAAATGCATCTAAAAGAGTTAAAACGCGATAAAATGGTAATTAAATAAGTACGTTTAATAGATGCCCCGAAATTGAACCATAAAATAACGAACTACTTTAAGCTAATTATGCGGACTTAATAGAGTACTGAATTTGTCAATTTGACGATGCTGAACAACGTAATCAGTTAGTACTCTGGTTTGAACTAAAAATAATCCGTACTGCTTAATTATTAGTTAAAAGTTAATTATTATTCAGCAGAATTAAGCATAAACAATTATTGCGTCTTATGTCGTGAATCGTAATGGCACTTCATTGTTTAAAAATAAGAATTCTGGATATGTCTGAACCATGGACCTAGTTTGATTATGAGTTAATAAGGCTATCGTTTTTACCCTGTAACTTGCAGGCTGCGCGTTGGCCCGGTACTTCGCATCATAGATAATATGGGAGTAGGAACTTAACGGCAACTTTACTAACAACTTAGTAAAGTAACTCTAAATTATCGATATGTTTTATGCATAATTTAAAGCTCGTAATCAATTAAAAATAACACGTTATTCTTCTTCATTATTCCTTGAAGATGGAGGGGAGTTTATGGTATGTAGCTTTCTGGAAGTGATGAAGTTGCCACGTAAACTAGGCCTCTATATCAGTATCAGAAGCCGATGAAACCCTCCTTTGAAGTCTATTACTCCCTGGTCTTGTCTACCCCTCTCTGAATGGGTTAGTTTCAAAAAGCGCGATTCGTACGCCTCCTAACGGTAGATATTTTCGGAGCGGGAGTTCCTCGAGCGAATATCTCTAGCAGCCTTGGAGTTCGTCAAAAAAAACGTCGTCGTTTGTGGAGAGTGAGAATTTCCAATTTTCCGTAGACAGGGGGGTATGAAGTAGGACCCCTCCGATCTCGTAAAATTGTGAATTTTACCCATACATAGAAGATCGCTATATGGAACATTAGAGTAGTAGATTTCAAAGGAGGGTTTCATCGGCTTCTGTCAGTATGCATACCGAGGAATCAAATAGTGAACGTGATGTAAGATCAAGATTCCGTGTTAACCAATATTTATGCAAATATTACAATAGATTCGAGCCAACACCCAGAAATAAGCAGGACGAAATAACTTTTAAGGAATGATAATTGAAGATTGAAAAATTAATACTCCATGACCCTTTGAACCCTATAGTTTATGCATCCTTAAATTCCAGAATTTTCCTTGTGGCCATGTTTTTTTTCTCCTCTCACTTGATCGGCGCTAATGAGAAATATTTTCACCCTGGCGATCAGTTATAATGATTTAAAGATGGGCGTGTTTTTAAATTTCATTTAAAATCTATTGTGTAAATTCCGATGAAAAAAAAGACAATCCCTTATTGGAACCTTGATATTTTTTGTCCTTACTGTTAACTCGTAGCATTAAACCTTTTGTAATAATAAACTGGCAATTTAAAGGTGTTTCTGAATAGTTAGATCGACTATTGATACGCTTTTAACAGGAGGGTTGAAAGGAAAAATTTTACAAGTGCCCTCCTCTCTCTCTCGCTCTTAATAACGGTGTTCAAAGTTTCTGCGCATAGAATTCCACCGTGTTTAATTTTGAGCTTTTCCTGTCTTGTGACGGATTTTGCTTCGGGTTATTGGGTAATATGGTCATCTTCACCACGAGACACTTTTTTGAAATTCTGGGAAAAGTTTACTGTCTACAAATGCGATCGAAAACCATAGATAAAGGTTTAATTTTACTCTTTATTTTTCTTAATTACAATCTCGTCTAGCTAGATTTGCGATACCCTTCTCTGAAAGCTAAATAAGGAAATAATAATTTCTCTTGTTCATCTTCCCTTTATGCGAGCAAATATTCCGTTTCTTTTCCTTTATCGCTGTCTGAAATGTTTGTTTCCGAGAAATTTATATCCCCTAAAGATAAAACTGACCAAGGGCACCGTTATATCATTTTGTTACTTTATTACTTCGTCCATAAATCAAATCCCGTTGTTCTTTTGTGTCTCATGGTAGATATTGGATAAAAGATCGAAGGTAGATCTTAAGACAAACCCCTCCTATATCGCATTGTTTTCTAAAATATATGTCTAAATATTTTTTTTAGGTCCAATTTATGTACAAGCCCTCAAAAAATTTAAATTTCACTTTTATTTGTATTTACATAAAGGCGCGTTTGCATGCGTGGTTATTAGTTCCAGATTACAGATAAATTTTGTAGGATAACCAATCATTTTCTTGATCCCCGAAGTGTCAAAGAACACGTTTAAAATAAAAGTAATACGTTCACAAAATCAGGTGGTACAATCCCAATTAATAAAAAATAACAATATGGAATGGTAGATCAAGGATTCTATAAGTAAGAAGGAACTGAGGCGATCGAGAGAAGGTAATTAATTCGATTCGCTTGATTTATAAGCAATAAAGTTTAATTATTGTGTAGGCGAGGGTTAGTAGTTTACTGAAAGGTCGCGTACACGCCAGCTTAAGAAATATTGTAAGAGATGGCTAGTGTATTAAACACATCAAATAATATTCACAGCGACCATACATACTTCATGAATGTTATTATTAAAGCTTTGCATATTGTATATATGATCTAGCAAATATTAAATTGGTTTATTTTGGTTAAAATTTAACAAAGCCTTGGATTTTAGTGCGATTGTTCTATCTTAAAATCCGGAATTTATCCTTCAGAAAACCGAAACAAGACGTCAGAGGCCTCTCTAAATCGCGAGCGTTCGAGTGCCATATATATCTTAAAGATGAATAACAAAACCTTGATGGGGTTCATAAGCGTCCTCTAACGGCAAACAGTGGCGAAGGGAGAAGTTGGAGAACTAACAAAACCTCGAGCGTGGCTGCTTTTTATAGAGAATAGGCAGTAACGCACGTAGTTTTGTTAGTTCCTACTTCTGGCCGTTAGGGGAGGCTTATGAACGCCAAGTTTTGTTATTTATCTTTATCAGAGGTATATAATAACCCCCTTCGTTGGGGAAGTATGAAAGGTAGGCAAAATCGACGAACAACAAGTGCCCGGCGTAAATCGCGGCGGATCGACACACCGCTTTACTCCCAAAAAATAGTTACACCATTTTGAACCTCACTAAATTTTCCCTACGCACACTTCCGGAACTTGCGAGCTGAAGACAACCTTCGACTCCAATTTAACAGACAGCCTGACTCCTGAGACAGGAAGTTCTAAACACAAATCGAGCCGTCTTGTTTATACAAAGACCATTTACTAGAGTAGCGACATTGAGAAGTCCAGCGCGAGCTAGTGGCCTAGATAGTCAGCAGCGGGCTCTTGTTGTTCGTGATTTTTAGCATTGGTAGTATAGGGGCTTTCATACTTCCCCCCGAAGGGGGTTATTATATACCTCTGTCTTTATCTATTAAGATAGGTGTTCATTGTTAATAGTCCTGGTGTATACGATAGTGCGTGGAAGGTTACGTTCTAATACTTCTTTCTTATAGGATCCTTGTGTAAATTCCAAACCCTATGTAGTTTTTGCTCTAGATGTTTATAGCTTGCAATCACGAGAATTTGGTTTTCAATCTGATTGTAATATGTAAGTCCGGCTTAAAAGTATTATAGGTTGATCTCTTATGAGTCGCGCGCCCACGAGTAATAACTACGATATTTTCTCTTAAAACAATGATGATTATCTTTTATCTAAGCCCTTTTCCTTTCCTTTTCCTCGGGAAAGTTGCGCACACGACCCTTATTTATGTTTCACGAGGTTGAACTTTTATATTTACGAATTCTTTATTTTTTTATCTTTCAATTTTTTTATATTTTGATTTTTCATATTTAAAATGTAATGTAGAACGGTGCTATGCGCAACCTGGATGGGTTTTTTTAGAATGCGGATTGTTCCGTTTTTATTCTGGGCGTGGGATGTCTTGCCCCTTATTCGTGGATAAATAATCTTGTTCTAAGCTAGACGAGTTTCTGTCTGATGAGAATGATGGTTTTTGATTTTTATAAAGGTTATTATTTCTTCTCACCAACTCTCGTAGAGTTGAGACAGAATAATTTATGGAAAAATAACGCGATTTACAATTCGTACGGTTACATGGACCAAGTATATATATACCCACACTCCACGGCGTCAAAATTCCCGGCACTTTTGACTTAGACCTTGTAGTTTGCCATTTACATTAATCTACTCATTTTCCCTTTAAAGGGAGGATGCAACCTAACAACAAGTGATTTTTTATCGATTCCTTATTGTTTAAATAGGCCTAATCCACTATTTAAAAAATTTACAAACAAATATTAAACTAGAAATAAATTTAAAACTTACCTGAAAATAGGCTTAGCGGGATTTATGGAGGTCCTGATTTCCTCGCGTGTAAGATCTAGCGACCAATCGCACGCGACTGCAAGTCTCGTGGAGATCTCGCGTGAACGACGGGCCTTTGCTCATTGGTCGCTAGACCTTACACGGACGCAATTCAGGATCTCCATGAATCCCGCTAAGCCTATTTTCCGGTTAAGTTTAAAACTTATTTCTAGTTTAATATTTGTATTGTAAACTTTTTATCGGTGGACTAGGCCTATTTAAACGATAAGGAATCGATAAAAAAATCACTTATTATTAGATTGCATTCTCCCTTTTTTAGTGAAGTGTTGCGAATCTTGTTGTCTCGCGATCGTCGTGCCAACTCTTTCGCATTCAACAACAAACTAAATTTAAGTCTGAAATTTAATTTCTTTGTGAGTTTATCTGTGTAGTATAGTTTACCCCATGGCTTTGCAAACTTTCAAAAACCAGCTCCGGGCCATGGTAACGACGACTATAGAGTTAGAAATAAAGCCGTTCATAAAGATCTTGATTAGGAAGCTACTAATTATTTTGGTTTGGTGTAGAGTTCTAAAATTACCCGTATTTTTTTAAATTGGTAAATTACGCGGTAATTTACAGTCTCGCGGGTAATTTATCGGTACTCACAAAATTTGTATTTAAATTACTGTTATTTTAAAGTGAGGCTGTCACCATTTTTATCGAATGTCTATGGATTATATTTTTAATTTTTTCACACTGTTAAAACGCCATATTCAAAAATTTAAACTTCATTAATTTTTTTTTTTTTTTTTTTTTTTTTTTTTGCAGATCGAGATTTTAACGAAATATTGCCTGAGAAACATCTCAGAATTTGTCGAAATCGCTTCAACTATTCAATTTTTGATGATTCTGCAATTGGCAATTAATATCAGGTATGGAAACTATTGAAATATACAAGGTTATTGAAATTTAGAGTATGTGATAAGAGACTAAGGTAAATTTCTATAGTGTGAAAAAGTTACTTTTTTTGGCCAAAAATCTTGACGCTAAAACAGAAATTGAAGTTACAAATGGTGCTAAATTTGAAATTCGTGTTTAAACGCTTCTAGTAAGGTTAAATTATGTTTTTCCTGATCCATTCCTTTAAGACGGGGCTTTCCTTGTAGGTTTTTTCGTGGTCGTATTGGAGAAAATTATCTACAGCCAAAAAATTTAATAGTTTTAAGTTTTATAATTTTCTCAACTATCGTGACTTAAAAAAGATTAAACGCCACATATTTGAAATCCCAGAATTTCAATGTCACAGTATTATTGTGTTTCCATTATAAATCCACCCTCTTCAGATGTCATGAAATCAATTCAATTACAAACTTTAAGATTGCTACGATCGTGACACTGGCCCCGTATTTAATTTTTCCCCAAACATTTCAAGGTATAGTGCAGCCTTAAATGTGTATGAATAATATGTAGAGGATACTTATCTTCTATGGACTACTTTTGTGTCCATCCGCCTCAGCTTCTTTCATTTATGCCAACTCCTTCTGAATAGATATATTTATAATGCGTATAAAGTAATGTTAGTGTCTTGGTGTAAAGGTTAAATTGCAAATTGTTTTATTAGTTTATTATCGTAGTTCATCGTTTTTATCGTATTTTATTACTTTATTATCGTAGTTCATCGTTTTTATCGTATTTTATTACTTTATTATCGTAGTTCATTGTTTTTATCGTATTTTATTCATTTTTTAATATCAATATTATATTCCCCATATGCCCCTTAATATTTTCATCGATTTCTATTGATATCTGAGGTTTCATCGATTTCTATTGATATCTGAGGTTTCATCGATTTCTATTGATATCTGAGGTTTCATCGATTTCTATTGATATCTGAGGTTTCATCGATTTCTATTGACATCTGAAGCTTCGTCGATTTCTATTGATATCTGAGGTTTCATCGATTTCTGTTGATATCTGAAGTTTTTATCGATTTATATTGATATCTAAGGTTTCATCGATTTCTGTTGAAATCTGAGGATTCATCGATTTCTATTGATTTCTGAGGTTTCATCGATTTCTGTTTATATCTGAGGTTTCATCGATTTCTGTTTATATTTGAGGTTTCATCGATTTCTGTTTATATTTGAGGTTTCATCGATTTCTGTTTATATTTGAGGTTTCATCGATTTCTGTTTATATTTGAGGTTTCATCGATTTCTGTTTATATCTGAGGTTTCATCGATTTCTGTTTATATCTGAGGTTTCATCGATTTCTGTTTATATCTGAGGTTTCATCGATTTCTGTTTATATCTGAGGTTTCATCGATTTCTGTTTATATCTGAGGTTTCATCGATTTCTGTTTATATCTGAGGTTTCATCGATTTCTGTTTATATCTGAGGTTTCATCGATTTCTGTTTATATCTGAGGTTTCATCGATTTCTGTTTATATCTGAGGTTTCATCGATTTCTGTTTATATCTGAGGTTTCATCGATTTCTGTTTATATCTGAGGTTTCATCGATTTCTGTTTATATCTGAGGTTTCATCGATTTCTGTTTATATCTGAGGTTTCATCGATTTCTGTTTATATCTGAGGTTTCATCGATTTCTGTTTATATCTGAGGTTTCATCGATTTCTGTTTATATCTGAGGTTTCATCGATTTCTGTTTATATCTGAGGTTTCATCGATTTCTGTTTATATCTGAGGTTTCATCGATTTCTGTTTATATCTGAGGTTTCATCGATTTCTGTTTATATCTGAGGTTTCATCGATTTCTGTTTATATCTGAGGTTTCATCGATTTCTGTTTATATCTGAGGTTTCATCGATTTCTGTTTATATCTGAGGTTTCATCGATTTCTGTTTATATCTGAGGTTTCATCGATTTCTGTTTATATCTGAGGTTTCATCGATTTCTGTTTATATCTGAAGTTTTATCGATTTCTGTTTATATCTGAGGTTTCATCGATTTCTGTTTATATCTGAGGTTTCATCGATTTCTGTTTATATCTGAGGTTTCATCGATTTCTATTGATATCTTGAGGTTTCTTGATTTCTTCTGATTTCTAATATTTTTACGATTTCTTACTTGATTTCCAGAAATATATTTCTCGCTCCTTGTACATAATTCTTAAGTGGCTAGCCCCTCAGTTCATTATATTTATGGGTTTTATTATTTTTATTAGTTTATTATATTAATTAGTTTTATTATATTTCGCGTCAAATTGGCTGCATGGACGAAGATACCCGTTCATTAAATGATTAGATAAGGAGTAGCTGCCAGTTCGAGGTGTAAAATATCGTACCACCTTTCAGACTGAATTTTTCCTTTAATGATAAACTCCCTATTTTGACGCATTGTGTAATGAAAAGTTGATCTCAATTTCACCCCTCGAGTTGTACACGAGGCTTGTTCTATTAAGATGGCGATGGAGCCCGTTTTTGAAAGGACTCCACCCTATTTTCAGTTAGTTCCGTGTGGGGTGTATCCTATCCCTGATCTAACCCTTTTCAATCCAAAGAGACCCAGACCTTAGGTCCTGTTTGCCAAAAAAAATTAGAAACCAAGTTTGTCACGTCGTAACGGTTAATGTTATATTGAAGTTACCAGAAAATAAAATAATTGGTCTCCAGTTTTCCACCCTTCCAAGTTTAATCCTAAATTATAAATAAAATGTAAAGGGATGATGAAAACAATTTTGAAGCAAGGAAAATCTAATCATTATAGTTTTATTTTCTTATTTCAATTAAGCCTATTTATCTTTGAAGATTTAATATAGCTAAAAATTAAGTTTATTTGCTTCTGAAGTCGTTAAGTTTCTTGGAAAAGAAAATTACCATCGTGAAAGGAATAATCTCTTTGTTAAACATTGTATATTTCAACGTTTGAAATATTTCTCTAACCACTTTATACTGTATTAGTGAAAGTAATGATTAGCATATCATTGTTTAGCAGACTCCAGACATTATATAAACAGTCGAATTGCATAAGGCGAAGTTAGGCTTAACTTTGGAAATAATTAAGGCTTGAAATTCGGGATGATGTTTTTAAAACCAATTTCATTTTACGTCGGTTTTCTCAATCAATTTGATCGAAGTGTGGTAATTGAAGCCTTAATTATGAAACCAATTTCTGGGGTTTCTTTTGTGGCGATTTTATATTTTACCCTCCCTTTGAGATCATGGTTTGCGGCATTGGGAGCCGCCGTGCTCGACCACTAAACGTCCTTGCTTCTAAAAATCATTTCGAAGGTCGTTAGGGAGATTTTTGATTGCCTCCCTCTTTAATCTCTTACGAAATTTCGCGAAATAAAAAAAAAAAATCTAATTTAAATGTAAAACGTGGGCTTTTCTGGATTAAGAAAGGGGGGAAAAATATGAAAAAGTATGTAGTGCATGAAATATGGTTTATAACTGTCAGTCAGGTTTTTAGATTGTTCCTGGTCAAAGGTCAATCTGGGCTCAGTATATTTTAATGGTTCCTTAGCCATTTTATTAAGATTTTTCGATGGTTTAGCTCCGGGATAGTACCGAATCGTGATTCATTGTTTAATCGAATGCTATAGTATATGAAGAGTTGCATTTAATTTAAATACGTTAATTATCTAATGAGTGCCGTTACCTCAGATATTTTATTTTTGGAAATGAAGTATGAATGCGCGACCTTCATTTAGATTTAAAGGCAAATCCCATCTTAATATTTATTTTTGAAATACTTTGGTTTTTATTTATAATTTTAAAATCATAGTTTTTTTTCATTGAGCGCTTTTATTTAACTCCCGAAGCCTTCCCCTCGGTGTTTGAGACCTATAGGACTATTAACTACTGGACAACAAAAGATTAATAACAGATCCTGCCATTAATAAGTGTTCTCTAACGGCAAACAGTGGCAAAAGTAAAAACCAACAAAATCTCGTGCGTGGCTGCTATGGATAAAGAATATGCTTTAAGCTAGTGGAGTGATTCAGCCCGTAGTTCATTGAGTCCGAATTTATTATAGAAATCTGAATCATTACCAGTATTCGAACGTTACGCTTAGCGGAGTGCGCTGATTGGTCGAGGGCTCTTATGTAGAAGATAATTTGTAGATAGTTGAAAACGTGGAAGCCATTAGGAACGCCAGATTTTGTTAGATTGATGTCCATGGTTAAGAGTCCTAGTTGACACTCTTCTCTAATTGTCTCCAAATATCGAGGGTCATTAAGAAACGCTGACGAAGGGAAGAGTTATTGCACGGAGGAGGATGTTTTCAGAGGGAAATATAGAAGCCCCCATGAAAAATAATTGATTTTATTTAACTTCTAAGAGTGAAAACTTTAATTTCAATTTTGGGGTTTTTAAGCAATTACCAACGGATTTCATAAGTACCTTTATATGTACTATATAACATCGTGTTTCATAATATCAAGAATCCATTCAGGTTCCATAAGAATATGGGAGCATAGCTTTAGCCTCTGGTACCATCCTCCCAAACTTTGTAACAAAAGTTCGTCTGCAATTTTCGCAATATTTGTACGCTTAGATCTTTTTTCGGTCGGCTCCATTTTTATTACCCAAAATATTATGTCAAGGTCGTTAGTGGCGCGGGTTAATAATAGATGTCAGGAGCCATTTACTTGAAAAATCGATTCGAAGCAGACGAACTTTTGCTACAAAGTTTGGGAGGATGGTTATTGAATCGCGGCCCTCCCATATTCTTATGGAACCTGAATGGATTCTTGATAATATTGAATATTTTCCCACGTGTGAGACGGGACTAAAATTGATCAAATGTTACCATTGTCCTTTATTTCTCGCTAATGAGGCAAAATTTCTACAAGCGACTGAGAAATTCATTTTAGTCTAAAATGGGTTAAGATTCTATAAAAATATTTCATTTCTATTACACGAAATGATATTTGCAAGAAGCAAACAAATCGGTGTATTTATTTCTTTGCTCTAAATAATTTGCATAAAGGAGAGTGTTTTTTACACCAGCTGGGCGCGTTTTGCCACCCAATACTAGGCCAACGAGCGTCAACCTTGAATATCTTTTTTTTTTTTAATAAAATTAAATATTTAAATAAAAAGAATATGAAAACATTAAAAAATTCATGATAAGAAATACCCACTTCGATCCACTTTCATTGTCACGACTTGAGACATAATTTTCTATATCAATGTTAAAACTATCTATTCAACCGAGAGAATTTTAATCGTAATTATAAGTAAAAATTTAAACATAATCGTGATTAGTTGACTTAGTCACGAAATAAATTTGGAGCGGAGAGACCTCGATATCAAATTATGGTTAAATAGCGTGATATTAAATTTTGGGTGGCTTATACCAAAAATATGTGTTCGTGTTCATATAAAAGTGAAGGTGATACGGGCTACTTCAATTTTTTATGACAATTTACTTTATCAATCCAATATGCCATAATTCTTCCAATTCTTCTTCGTCTTCTTCTTGTTCTTCTTCTTCCAAAGGCCAAGGATCCAGACGTTGAAACCTTTTGGAATGAACTTGTTGAGTCAATTCAACTTCAGTTTAAACAATTAGATTTATCATTTGAATCTGATTTGAGTCTCCAAAGAAATGAATCAGTGATCCATTTGTTGCTGACTCATCTACAGTTGAATTAGAAGTTCTATCGTCTCGGACGAGGCTTAAAGTGTCCCTTGCAAAAAGAAAGTATTTTCTTTCTAATTCTTATTTTGACAAGCTCATGGTACCAGCCCTTTAGAAGCGCCCTCACGTTTTTAACCATTCCCTATTATAATATAATTCGATCTAACAACCGTGATCCCTAGGGCTATAAGGCGTTGGTCAATCCTTTTGTAAACCCTCTCTTTTCAAGAATATTTTTCATTCTCTATCTATGAGACACCACCGCACAATCTATTTAAGGTCGCACCCCCTTAGTTCTATAAGGCTTATGATTTTAGCTACAATATTAATACATTAACCACGCTTAAAATTCTGCAAGAGCTGAAAGCCGTGAAGTTATTCTAACAAGGGAGAGCCTGAAATGGATCACTTCGTTGAATAGAAAGTGCCAGCTCAAACCCAACTTCGCTAAGATTAATAAAGGCACTATTTTCATAATGTAATCAGAGTCGCGTACCGAAATGGTCTAAAGAATGTTATACCTTATGTAATTGAAGTTTGGTATGTTTTATAGATTTAGCTGAATGCGTGGTCGCGTTAGAAAATTGCTCTTAACCAAGGTTACGTCAGGAAATTTTGGTAAATGATTTTTCCGTTCGCTCTATTTTACGTGGAGGGATTAAAATACAAGGTATTGTTCGCGTTTCTTTCGTGAATAAATGGGAATGGTTAAGGCTGTAGTTTCCAAAGTAAGGCTAAAATTTTCAACTAATGTTTCACTTCTGTTCAATAACATTTTCGATTAATTTTGTACTACATTATAGATTGTGAACTATTCTTAGACACTTAGAAACTATTCTTAGATAATTAGAGCTGTAAACTATTCTAAGATAATTAGACAAGCTGTAAACTATTCTAAGATAATTAGACAAGCTGTAAACTATTCTAAGATAATTAGATTAGCTGTAAACTATTCTAAGATAATTAGATTAGCTGTAAACTATTCTAAGATAATTAGATTAGCTGTAAACTATTCAAAGATAATTAGATTAGCTATAAACTATTCAAAGATAATTAGATTAGCTATAAACTATTCAAAGATAATTAGATTAGCTATAAACTATTCAAAGATAATTAGATTAGCTATAAACTATTCAAAGATAATTAGATTAGCTGTAAACTATTCTAAGATAATTAGATTAGCTGTAAACTATTCTAAGATAATTAGATTAGCTGTAAACTATTCTAAGATAATTAGATTAGCTGTAAACTATTCTAAGATAATTAGATTAGCTGTAAACTATTCTAAGATAATTAGATTAGCTGTAAACTATTCTAAGATAATTAGATTAGCTGTAAACTATTCTAAGATAATTAGATTAGCTGTAAACTATTCTAAGATAATTAGATTAGCTGAAAACTATTCTAAGATAATTAGATTAGCTGAAAACTATTCTAACATAATTAGATTAGCTGAAAACTATTCTAACATAATTAGATTAGCTGTAAACTATTCTAAGATAATTAGATTAGCTGTAAACTATTCTAAGATAATTAGATTAGCTGTAAACTATTCTAAGATAATTAGATTAGCTGTAAACTATTCTAAGATAATTAGATTAGCTGTAAACTATTCAAAGATAATGGGACTAGCTGTAAACTATTCTTAGACACATAGAAATCATTATATTGTAAACTTTCCTTTATTCCTAAGTCTCAAATTACTTAAACTTTTAGCAGTTTACAAAACGAGTTGTTGGACTATTTTTAATTACATTTAATTTAAAAGTATAGGCCTATAAAGAATCTGTTCAATTATTTATATTTACGATATCGATAATATAATTTCATGATCCAAAGTAAAGACTTTAAATAGATCGTTTGACGGCATAATTGCTCAATGTTCATTCCTTTTATTCCATGATTGTTCGCGCATTGCGATACAACTTAAGTATCTCTACCGACTAGTATTTGTCAGTTTCTTGATTGTGGGTGGAAGAAAATGTTTTAAGGATTGTTCCATGGCGAGCCGGAGCACTCCTTTTTTCTCCACTTGAAAGTGAAGTTAGGGAACACACCCTAGAAAAGTATAACACGATGCTATTATATATTTCAAAATTCGACGTCTTTTAATTTAGCGTGCCCCGAAGGAATCTTAGACGACTTTCTCTCGGTTAACAACCGAATCCCTTGTTTTCCACGTCATTATTCGTTACGTTAATGGTTTGTATCTTGAGGTTAACGCGTAGATTAAGAGCAGCTCCCCCGTGAAAATAATCCTAAATTCGTAAGTGAATTCGTTTCGTTGTCAGTTGTAGGGTTTGTCATTTTGGGTGGTTTTTTAAACTATTTGGGCGGTTTTCTGATCAGAAGCCTATGAAACCCTCCTTTGAAGTCTATTACTCCCTGGTCTTGTCTACCCCTCTCTGTAGGGGCTAGTTTCAAAAAGCGCGATTCGTACGCCTCCTAACGGTAGATATTTTCTGAGCGGGAGTTCGTCGAGCGAATATCTCTAGCAGCCTTGGGGTTCGTCAAAAAAACATCGTCGTTTGTGGAGAGAGAGAATTTCCAATTTTGCGTAGACAGGGGGTATGAAGTAGGACCCCTCCGATCTCGTAAAATTGGGAATTTTACCCATGAGGAGCGCTATATGGAACATTAGAGTAGTAGACTTCAAAGGAGGGTTTCATCGGCTTCTGCTATTATGACTAAAGAATAAGAACTTCAAGAATACCTTCCATGACTAAAATTATTAAATATTAAACAGTGATTGACTTATAAAATTTAAATATTTATTAGTTCGATTAATTTGCTAAATTTTAAGGATTGGACCATGATTAAACCTTTACTAAAGCTTGCAATCGGTTACCTAATCGCGTAATCAGTGGTTATAACCCCAGGTGCTCGTTTTACCCCCATTTTAAGAAATTAAATTTCAAACTACCTTTTGTGTCGGTCTAATTACTTTTCAACCAATAAGATAACGGCTTGATTTTTAAAGTGTTATGCTTATAGGGAAAGAATGGAAGTATAAGGGCTGTAAGGCTAAAAACCTTCTAAATGTAGATATTATCTTTGAATTACAATTAAACTAATTATTGGTTTTACTTTATTATTAATATTGCTATATTAATATTCCTAATTAACAATCGCAATTATTATTTCTAAAGTGAGTTTTTCAAGGGAAACTTGGAGCTAGAAATGGAAGAGCTTTTAAATTTTTATTTTTGGTTTTATTTATTTATTATCCCGAAAATAAATTCAAAATCTGTTCCAATTTTAGCTCCTAGTTTCCCTTGAAACTTTCACTTTTGGGCGATAATAGCAGCGATTTTGGAAAAGTACTTTTAAACGAATTAAATCCTGTACATTGGCAATGGTTCATATTTGAGTGACCTGGTCTCCTTTATCTAAACGCCACCCATATTATTTTTTTGTTATAATTTTCAAGCAGTCGTTTATATGATTATTTTCAACGACCATAAAGCGACCTTGTCCGTGATAATCGTGCCGTATTATTTTCTTATAATCAAAATATATCTAGCGTTTCATACTCGACCATTATTCGCACCGTATAATAAGTTAATTCGGAGGCTTACCCCGTTTTTTATTACACCCCAGGGTAAAGTTTTTCTTCTCTTTCCGAATGTCTCACGCAGAGTGAGTTTTCACGGGCTTATGGGCCTATATAAACTTAATATTATAGTCCACATTCAATAGGCAACGCGTATAAACCTATTTCATATCAGTTAACTCGTTGATTTGTTTGTGTAAAGATAAAATAGAGCTTAACTTTATCCGAATTGTATATTCAAAGTGGAATAAACTTTGCGATTATAACCTTGCAACGTTAATTTAATTTTAAACCATTTATCAATGATTAGGATCTTATAAACGTTTTGATTTTCATTAGTTTGAATTAAGGGAGAAGAGGTTTTCTGTCTTTTAATAACGTTGATATTAATTAATTTTGACATAACAATAAGATTTAATTTTAATTTTATATTGGATACATATGCAGTAAGTTACAATGATTTTTAGTGCTTTCAGTTTTGTTCATTGTGACATTTCTCATGATCTTGAAGTAGCTATAGGGTTATTATTTCATTGTGTCTTAATTAACCTTGCGTGCATCATTATATGATAGCAAGAATAGATCATTATCAACATTGAGTACATCTTTGGGGTATAGTGCTAAATATTCGTACCCACTTAAGCCCCGTTTTCAATTAACCTTTTCAAGCTTTTGCTTTCGCTTTTCCAAGAGAGGTTTATATCAAATCCATTTAGATATCAGCTTCTATGTCACTCAAAGCCTATTAACGTGGATTAAATGAAAAGGTTGATTATAAGATCCACCTTTGTTTTGAAGAAAAAGCTCGAATCTTGATTGAAAACGCGACTTTACGTAATCACTATAGTCATAAGTCTATTATTATAGACTAGTCGAGTGATTCAGCCCCCCCCCCCTTGTTCATTGAGTCCGTATTCGAACGTTAGGCTTAGCGGAGCGCGCTTGTTCTTCGAGGGTCCTTATGTGTAAGATAATTTCAATCTAGTTAAAAATAGTTTATTGTGCATATTAACTAGACTTTGTCGAGGAAATGCTATGTGTGGATAATTGATCTGTTCTTAATTGTAGAATGCGTAATTCGAGGGGAACCAATAATGCGCAGAATTTTTGTAAGAACCATGGAGGAGGACGTCACTTTTGACTTCCTTGTACCCTGTCCCCTGACGAAAATTATTTTTTCGCGAGTCATCCTTTAAAATAGCTCTTCCCATATAAAATCGCCCGTTTAAATGACTTATTTTAATTTGAAGGTTAAATCATAGAAAATGAACCAATAATGCGCAGAATTTTTGTAAGAACCTTGAAGGGGGACGTCACTTTTGACTTGGTAGCTCCATGAGTCCCCAAGTTTTCGGCTTGTGTATCTAAATTAAGAAATTTAGGAGTTAGGCTTAACTTTGGACGAATTTCATTTTTCCGCGAGTCATCCTTTCCCCTATTTCATCGCCCGTTTAAAATATTTATTTTTTAAATTGAAGGTTAAATCATAGAAAATGTTGGTTATAGTTAAAGGTTAAAGTTTATATATTTCCTCAAATTTCCTTAACTGCTTCTGCTTATTCCGTAACTATAACACCACTTGGACACGATAGACCTAAATTTTTAATAGTTTTAAATTTAGAAAGACATGCTTGGGATTAATGATAACACGAATCTTTCTGTGTTAGTATTTTAACTTAGATACTTTTAGATATGATCGAATACGAGGATTTGGGCCGAATATTTGATCTAAATTCAAGGATTTTATGGGGGAGTTTTCGACTTTGACTATTTTTTATTTTAATCCTTTTTTTTTATTTTTTATTTTGAGAAGGGAAGGGCACGATTTTATTTCAATTCAAACTTCAAATCGAGAAAATGAAATGAAAATAAAAAAAGTTGGGAAACCAAAATAGTACCTCCCCGACACCCACGTGATCTAACCTAACCTTACCTACATTATTCAAATTGACGAAAAGTGTGTCTGTGCATAGGGAGCAAGATTAACATTGGAAGCCAAAAAGGTTTTAACTAACCTTGACAAAACTCGCTTTAATAAAAACGGTATCTCGCTTGGCAGGAGCGAGCAAGTTTTTATTTTTCTCGCACAAGCGAGAGTGTTCACCGCTAGCGTAAACGCCTCGGCTACAGCGAAATTAAGTCAGGGAGTCCCGAATCTCGCTAATATATAGAAGTTTAAAAAAATTGATCTCAAAATAGGAGAAAAACTTGCCTACTATTTTATCAAGGTGGTTGAGGTAAAATATTCAAATCCATCAATTAATAAATCGGAGATTCAATAATGCGTAAAATTACTGACTACGCAAAACCAAAATTAACTAGAAAATAAGAGGAAAAATAAATCGGATAACCGCTTTGATTTCAAAATAAATATTCCAGTCCCAAAAACAATATTAAAACTAAACAAATGAAATTAGCAATCTTCAGTAATGTGTAAAATTAGCCTTTACACGAAACAATTTAAGCGCAGAAAAATTATCAAATAAAATATCAAATGAACGAAGTAAAACAAATCAAAAATATGTCTCTTACCACTACTAAAGAGTGAGTTCAAAACAATAGAATAATAATATAACAAATTTAAATTTTTCAATAAAGGGTAATCTTTGTACAACTCGATTGAACGAAAATATCCTAAGAAATGGATATTTTAATGTATTAAAATCTATAACATTAAAAAAAATAATTCAAATTCAAAATTTTTTCTTACCAATAAATCGTATTCAAACCAATGAAACTCAGTTTAAAATTTCAACCAGCAAAATCTCGAGAGAACAAGCTTAGTCGAAGATTTCAAAAAAAAAATGAAACGATTTAACGTTCAATAAATTTAAATTTAGATAAGCAAGGTCAAGGTCTTCCAGTAAAAACATATCGCCGTTTAGAAAACTAGAGTATTTGTCGCCCAAGTAACGCTATTAGGCAAAATGTTTGATCAAAATCAAGTTTTACCTCGGTATCGCCTAAATAACAATAAGTAAACACATTCAATAAAAAACAATTAACGAATTAGCTTTCCGCATAACACGCTATACTACGGACTGTGACGTGCAATTTCGCTTTTTGGTGCTACACGACCTACAGATACCTTATAAGCCCACGTCTTAAAACGCATGTTTTTGAGGTATAATGCTTTGAGTGAGGAAGGGATGTCTCTTTTTTGGCCCCACCATCAATTTTTTATAATTTTTTTCTGACAGGGTGGACCTGAGTAAAAATATACCAAGTTGTGAAACAAATGTCATTTTACGTGACTCCACACTAGCTAAAACGTTCCAGGAAATACACGACAGTAGGCCTTAAAAGCCGTGTTCTACTGAGATTAACATTAAATTCATGTGCAGAAATGTATGAAATTTAGTTAAAACTTATTAAGAGATCCAATCACATGACTCTCTTCCCCACTCTTTCTACATTTCACTCTATGGTCAACCATATCAGATATACCAAATAAAACACGAGAAATTTCAATGTCAATCCGGTTTAAGAAAGTTCGTCAACTGTAAATTATGGCACGAATTACCTGGTTCGATCTGCACACGCGCGAGAATTCTACAAAATAATTTGAAAGACCGTGCTAGTTCTTAAAACCAATTCTTACGCTACTGTTCGCAAGTTTGCCAAAGATTACAGTAATTCCCCATACATAAAGCTGATTCTCCCAAGAATATCAAAGCGATTTTGATATTCTTGAGAAAAGGGTTTCCGACTTTAAATTTAGGGAGTTAAACATACTCGCGTGCTGGCAAACTCGATTTTACGCTAGTCACAAATACACGTGAAACCTACTCTACTTCTGTTCAAGGAGAGTTTCACGACTATAATTTTTCTTAAGTGGTTTAACATTTTGTATCAATCAGCCTCACCTTTAAATCTTATACACCATGGTGTATTGCAATTCCCCTTGAACTGGTTAAAGTTGAATCGAGTAAAATCGAAGCTCTTATTAAGTTCCAATCAATTAATTAGAATTTTAACCCTGCCTCACCATTTGCCTCGTTTTTAAGTATACTCTAAAGGTCGAAATTAAACGTCAAAATAAAAGTCTGGCGCGAATTTATGACATATCCAATCAGATTAAGCGACTTTATTTTGCGCATACTAATGAACAGATAGAGGCAAGGAAGTCACTTAGACATTTACTGGCGAGAAATTACAAACATTAATGAAGAATTTTCTGCAAATCCACCGTTTCTCGTGAATTATACCCTCACGTACACGCGACATTTTCGCAAATGAGCGAGAAATCGAACTCATTAACGAAGTTTTAGTGCTTTATGCAGTATCGGAAACGGGCGAGAAATTGAAAAACTTTAATTGAAAATGCGAGCTAGAAACTTCTTTTTATAGCCAAGTTCCTACATACTGTTTCCAACTTCGCTAGAAGAAAACAGTTTATCCCGGTAAATAAAGCTGATTCCCTTATAATTCAATCGAAATGAACCAAAAATATATTAATAACAATTTCCAATGTCCTTATAATCATAAATTTATCCCTGTGAACGCGCCTTTATCGCTTATCTAAATTATGTCATTTCAATCTTCCATACCCGTGTAAACGCACCTTTATTTATATTCTTCAATCCACCCTAAGTTTGCACCAGAGATAAGCCTATACTACCCGTTATACCTTTGCTTTTTCGAGTAAATGATATATATGGAAAATAGCTTAGGCGCATGCTGCCAACTCAAACTGCCATTAATCGGTCAAATTTCTTTAAATTTTTGCACAAATTCTCAAATAACTTCTAAACTATCTCGAATTTTAAATTAATTTTTCGACTTTCTTATTAATTAGATTAAATTTAACCATCCCGATATTTTTATTTATAATATAAATTAATATTGTGTTTCATTTCCCTATCGATATCACACCATGAGGCTAATTTGCATTCGTTCCAAAAAGATGCTATATAAACCGTTCGAAGGCCTATATTAATTGAAGTAACCGTGCGTGGTGGCCATGAAGTTAGGGGGAAAACCCCCCCCTTTCAATGTCTTGCTGATTCTTGATCTCTAGGCGCTTGGCGACGCAATTTACCCATTGGTGGGGCGATGTTTGGAGTCAGTGGAAGGTTGATGTGAACTGTACTAGTGGGGGACGCCTCGCTAGTATGGAACGCTGAGATCGGAAACTGGAGGTTGGACCTTGTTGTGGGGATGGTCGGAGGTGATTATGACAGTGGGAGACGTCCCACTGCTTGTAATCGCCTTCGCCTGTTCAGCATCGAGGTTCGACCATAAAGTGGATGGTGGAAGGCGATGATGTGCAATGGGAGACGTCCTGTTGTATGTCTTTGCACGACACCTGAAACTCTATGTGGCAGCCACGCTTAAAGGAGGTAATTCCCCGGAATTGAACGATAAGCTGGTATGATTACGTCTCTAGACTTTTGGCTCCACGAGCCAGGTCACGTGACTTCCGTTTACACAGGAAGTGAGAAGTGACACACACACAGACACACAGACACGATCAGTGTAACACCTCCCCCTGAACTAAAGTTCAGTCGGGGAGGTAAAAAGTAAAGTTAGAAATATACGGATTGAATAATAAAAGCCTCTTTTTTTGTTGTAATTGTAAAAACCCTAACAAGATTTGGGTGGAGTTGTGGTTTTTCCTTTTTAATATAAAAAGAAACTTCTCTAGAGATCTATAAGTGTCCAGACCCTTAAAAAAGAAATCGACCAATTTTCTTACCAATTTCCTAAAAAATGACAATATACTTCTTCGATGAAATAATCCTCATTGTTTAATATTTCCATATAAGGTTTGAGAAAAATTCGCTAGTGTCCAATTAAATTTTGTTAAGGTAATATATAATGAGCGAAATTTCCTATAAAGGGATATAGAAAAAGGAAAGTTTTTAACGTTTTTAATTCGATTATTTATATTTAAATGACAAACAAAAGATAATAATTTTAGATAATTTTCTTTCTAATTTTAAACATATCCTGGCTCAACTATGGTCAAAATTCTTATTCTATTAAAAACAATTTATACAATAAAATTCATAAATATATAATAGACATTCGAAAACAAATGCTTCATTGCGATGTTGTTAGTTTTTGGAGTAAAAAGAATTTCAGAACTCGAATATAGTTTCACTAAATCAAATTTGTGTCAATATTAGAGATATAAACTCTAAGGCTATCACCAGGAGTGCATCATTTCTGATGAGCTTCTGTTATAGTTTCTAGCTTAAATATATTGGCTAACTATAATTGCAATTGGACTAAATTTTGACGCTCTTATTCGATCCACATAAACCAAACAAACTTGGGAACGAATTTTAAATTGAATATGAATAAACTAATTTACTTAGACTATCAAATATGACTGATTTTGGGTCTTTTTCTTACTATTTCTTTTCAAGCTAATATCGGCCCGGTTGAATTAGCTCAACGGCTCGCTCATTGAGCCAGCTCAACGGCCCGTTTGAGTTAGCTCAACGGCTCGGTTGAGCCAGCTCAACGGCCCGTTTGAGTTAGCTCAACGGCCCGTTTGAGTTAGCTCAACGGCCCGTTTGAGTTAGCTCAACGGCCCGTTTGAGTTAGCTCAACGGCCCGTTTGAGTTAGCTCAACGGCCCGTTTGAGTTAGCTCAACGGCCCGTTTGAGTTAGCTCAACGGCCCGTTTGAGTTAGCTCAACGGCCCGTTTGAGTTAGCTCAACGGCCCGTTTGAGTTAGCTCAACGGCCCGTTTGAGTTAGCTCAACGGCCCGTTTGAGTTAGCTGAACGGCCCGTTTGAGTTAGCTCAACGGCTCGGTTGAGCCAAGCTCAACGGCTCGGTTGAGCCAAGCTCAACGGCTCGGTTGAGCCAAGCTCAACGGCTCGGTTGAGCCAAGCTCAACGGCTCGGTTGAGCCAAGCTCAACGGCTCGGTTGAGCCAGCTCAAAGCGTGCACTGGCTTTGATAAAATATAGGAGGCGTTGATATTATTGGTTAGAAATAATGATTTCTAAACGGTGGAGTTTTGGCTCATCATTTTTAAATGACTTACAAAGTTTTTGGTTCAGGTTCAAGAGCGAATTCAAAATATTGTTTTTAAAACTGGTCTTGATTATCACAATATATATAATTTTTTTCACTTTTCAATCTCCATTTGCAAAAATATTTTGGATTCATTTGAAAGACTAGTTGGTCAGCCTCCAAGAACGAAAGTTTTCCACACTTTCTCAACTTTCACTTGGGATTATTGCTTAATTTTATTTTCATTGTCTGATATAAGGATAAATTTTTTTTGATCCTGCCGTTATAATTCTTCCCACTGATATTTAACACTGCAGCTCGAGTTAGGGCGTGATTGACCCGAATAACTTAAAGCTCTCGGCCACCACACGATTCTACGATCACGTTTTCCTGATATTATTAACATTTATTTACTAAATAATAATGACTTTTAACCGAAAACCGGATTACTGCCGCGCAATTAAACATTTTTCGGCTCCGGGTTGATACAATGGCCGGATTTCAGTGTTAATTATTTCTCTAGCCTTAGTTTTGAAACCTAAATTATTATAATGGCACTGACTCAATTAAGACCAATATAGATTGACCATTTAAAGCAAAGTTCGCAATAATTGAAAATATAAAATAATCTAGGAACCAAGCAACACCTTTTCTATTGAAGATGTTGCCGTTTTAAGGTTGGGTCGACCAACCAAAAGAGCCGTTGAATAGAATCTGTTGGATGACCTTGCGTTTTTTTAAGGTTGGGGCGAAGTGTGATTTTATAATACCAGCTATAGAGTATCGCAATCGATTTTAATCGATAAAATCAAACCGATATTTAAATCGTTCAGGATTGTTTTAAGCCAATCTGTTCACGTATCATCTTCATAAACCCATTTATTATAGTTTCATCTGTAGATTGTTCTAGCCGAATCGGTTTGAACTAACTTTACTTCAATGGTTACTTTACTTTGCTTACTTTACTTCGAGTTGCTTTACTTCGGTAACTTGACACCATATGGTAAGAGGATAATAATTGCTTTTCTTGATCAAAGATGTCTGCTGTTTACCCCAAACTTTATTAATTTACCTTTCCCAAATGGTTTCAAAGTGTCTAGAGCGATTCAGCTGCCATGTACATGTTCAGGGTGAAAATAAATCGAAAGAGAAAATTATTTCAGCTCATTAAAAATAATGTTCATTACCAATTATTTTTGGAGACGACATGGTTCCCAGCGATGTTCCTCCCCCTAATGTTAAGTTTCGGTAATCGTTATAACTTTGGCCTTCATAGCAACAGCATTTAATTTATATGTATTGTAATATATTACCTATTGTAATGGTTTTGGCGCAGAGGAAGTAGTTAGTTTTATATTGACGTGATAATATACTAGTGATCTACTTAGCATTAATTCCCGAAAATACAGGTAGAAAAATTATCACGGGTCTGGCTAACGCATATTTAAAACCGCTTCTTAAACTATTAAGCCATAATTTAATAGCGGGTATTCGGCATATTGATTTTAAATTGTTTGCCTCGAAACTTCCGCTTTATCCAGAACAAAAGGAAAATTTACTGAAAACGACTGGAAAGTATTCGTAATCCTGTTTTATTTTCACGCAAACGGGACGCTTTTATTTCGTTCTGAAACTGGTCGCATCAATCACGAATTGAATTTTTTTTTCTTATATTAGGCGTTTTCGTCTTATTTTGAACAATATTTTACCCCCTTCACTATTAACTATACCGGAACTGTTAAAACTTGAAATTGCATGGGTGTTAAATGATTTTTAAGGAGGACTCTCCTTTTATTTCACGTCAATAAACTTATCTTCCCACGAATGTAGGCGTTATAAATTTAGTGAAGATTTGTTCAAGACACGTTGAATATTAATTTACGCTAAACTCAAACCCGGTTTTAAAATCTCTTTTAATACAGTATTTTATTTTTTAATTTATAGTTAAATCATTTCTTGTTTTCCTTACAACTGTTTAAAAACTCGTATTTCCTTCGAATTGTATTGAAATTTTAAATGATATATAATTTTGTAAGGTGAATTTTAATATTTAAAATAGGTTTTTAATTTCTACGTTGCGTGCAAGTTGTGTCAGCCCTTATCGAAACGTGTATTGAAATCGTTCAAATGTCGCGCTTTTATTATTCCATCAATGCGTGGCAGCACTTTACGGCAAATGTTTTCCGGCTATAAGGCGTCTGCTAGTTAAGGCTTAAGTTGAAAAACCACGACACGTGTTATAGTCTTCTATATTTAATAAAGTTTGGTTTTAAATTCTCAAAAGAATATATATTAATGTACTAAAAATGCCGAAAAAATTAAAAGTGAAGACTATATCAAGAAATCCAGATGATTATTTAAGAGATACGAAGCATGATATTCACAAACGTAAGTTTAGTTTTGTGGTAACGTTCGTTCAAAAATAAAATGAAGGTTAAAAACCCTTTAACTTTTCAGTTCCAAGGAATTATGACCCCGCTTTACACCCATTTGACATCCCTCGAGAATACACGAGAGCTTTAAATGCTGTGAAGCTTGAAAGAATATTTGCCAAACCCTTTTTAGGTTCGCTAGATGGTCATAGAGATGGAGTATCTGCTATGATAAACCATCCTTCGTCCCTCTCTGGTTTGATTTCGGCCTCTTGCGACGGAGAAGTAGGTTGAATCTTAAAATACAGCACTGCATTAAGAGTTTATTTCATTTTTAAACTTTTTAGATAAGATTATGGAACCTGGCCGAAAGAAAATGTGTATCAACCATTCAAGCTCATTCCGGAATCGTTCGTGGTGTATGTGCACCTAAAAGTGGAGAATATTTCTTCTCGGTCGGTGATGATAAGACTGTTAAGATGTGGGATATGGACATGGTTACTCCAGATGTAACTGAACCTAGAAACACGGTTCTTGCTAAAGTAAGTTAATATTTAAAAAACAATAAATGCTGTTATTAAACTAACTTTCAACTCAGACCATGCTAACTGGTATAAGTCATCATAGAACTGATAAAATATTCGCTACTTGCGGCGAAAGAGTTGATATTTGGGAAGAAAATCGCTCAGAACCTTTGCGTTCCTTGCAGTGGGGCGTTGATAGTCTCCATAGTGTCAAATTCAATCCTATTGAGGTACTTCCAAGCTTTAACCTTAAAAAAACTTAAATTGTTACCCAAGTTACCACGGTCATAGTTATTTAATATTATAGACTGATGTTTTGGCTAGCACAGCCAGTGATCGAAGTATAATTCTTTACGATATTCGTGAATCATCGCCAATTCGTAAAGTAGTTATGGAAATGAGGGCTAATACAATATGTTGGAATCCGATGGAAGCCTTTATTTTCACAGCGGCCAGTGAGGACCATAAGTATGTTAAAATTCAATTCATTAATTTCAGTTTTAATAATAATTCTCATCTTCAACTTTTTATAGCTGCTACACTTTTGATTTCCGTAATTTGAAAGCAGCTAGACAAGTTCATACGGATCATGTCTCAGCAGGTAAAATTGATATTATTAAGGCTGAGCGAGTACTCGTAATAATGAGTAATTTAATTAGATCAATAACTAGTTTTAAACCTTGTCATTGTTAAGGAGTGCTTATTATAATGAATTTAAGTTTCATCTTAACGTGGAGGAAGTACTGTTAGCCAAATCTGCCTTTGAGAGGTTTAAAATGTTTTTTTAAGAGCAACTGTAGAAATCCTGGTTTTGATAGGGAATCACTATTTTTTTATAGTAAAAATAGGACGAGTACTCATTATAATCAATAATTTTGATTAAAGATTGAGTAATATAATTTTCTTTCAAGATTAGCGAGTACTTTCGTAATTTTTATTAATTATTCATTATATTAAATTTAGCTTATTATTATTATTAGCGAATAGTCGAATACTCGTTTTAATCAAATAAACTTTGATCTTGGAACTGTTGTTGTTAACAAGTAATTAATAACTTAGCTTAATTGTTGTTAGTGATGAGTGAATATTCTTTAATCGAATATTATGAATAAATAAGAAATAACTTTTAACTATTTGGCCTTAGTTTATTAATTTCAATCCTTTGTGATTAAATAATCAAGAAGAGCTACTCGCTAGTCTTAATAATTTTGTTCAGTTACTAAGTATTGAATAATTTAATTAACATTGAACCTTTTTAACTAGTTATCGATCTGGATTATTCCCCGACTGGTAAAGAGTTTGTGTCTGGCAGTTACGATAAAACAATCAGAATATACCCGATCGATAAAGGTCACAGCAGAGAAGTTTATCACACGAAGAGAATGCAAAGACTATCGTGTATTCTTTGGTCTCTTGATAATCGTTACGTTTTATCGGGTTCCGATGAAATGAATATTCGATTATGGAAAGCTGTTGCCTGGGAAAAATTGGGTCAAGTTCGACACCGTGAAAAAACTGTTTTAAATTATAACGAAAAATTGAAAGAAAAGTTTATACATCATCCTCAAGTTAAAAGGATCGCTAGGCATCGTCACGTTCCTAAACACGTCTATAACGCTAGAAATGAAAAGAGAATTATGATACAATCTCGTAAACGAAAGTATGTTATCTTTTTATTGTTGAAAAACGTCGGGTTTATTTTTCTACATTTTTAATAAAATCATTTTTTTAATTAGGGAGGCCAATAGGAGAGCTCATAGCAAACCTGGTACAGTTCCATTTGTCGCTGAAAGACAAAAGCATATTGTTCAAGAAGATGAGTAGAGAGGTTTTTCTAATTAATGGAAGAACCTGTAGGAAATTTGGGTGTTTAAGATCTAAATAACATTTGTAAATAAAGGAATTTTGCAAAAATAAAATTCACTTGTGAAATATGTACTCGTAGAGATTTTATTATTTTAATAAAAGAACTTAAGAAGTTCAAGCAAGCTTCATTCCACGTAACTATCGAATAATATAGTCTTCTGAAATAGTTCTTTTTTTATAAGATCGGATTGGTGGTTGTTTAATTATTCATTAAAAAAGTTATATTTCAATCAAGTTGAAAACAAACTAGTTAAATTAAACCATCATCCTTGAAAGACTACTCGCATTCGTAATGGAGATAATTAAATTGAGAAGTAATTTGCCAATCAATAGCTTGTGTAATTTAAATTAATAACGGGCATGTAAACCGCCCGGGAGGGGGGGGGGGGGCAAATTCCCCTTCTCATTTTACAGCTTTTTTTGCCCCTTGCACTTTTTTCAATATCGCAGCCTTTGTTAATAGGCGACTGAGGTGGGATCTCCTCCCCCCCACATCCTTAAAACTTTGGCACGCCGCCCGCTTATTAATCTCTTGGAAAGGTCACAGGTGAAAGCAAAGCTTCTAAAAAATTTTTAAATGTAAGGCCCTCGTCACTTTCGTCAGTCTGAAATTTCAACGTTAATCATTAAAAACGTTGACGGAAAGTTAAGCTTTACTAGCGAATAATTTGTGGAATTTTCTATTAAAGAGTCGGTTAGTGGAAATTTAAGTTTTCTAAATGAGAAAATGTCCACATGAACTAGTAAGTCCACTAAAGACTAGTTAAGACAAAATTACCCAGGATAAACAAAATAATAAAACCATGTTACTTCTGGCCTCAAAGGAACCAGGAAATCTATTTTCGAAATGGCTAAATCTTTGTGATTTAGTTGGACCAGATCATTTGAAACAAATCTCTAAATATATGTTAATTCAAAATATCAATATTTACCACTAACATTCTATAGAAACAAATCTCTAAACTATTTAAATTTAATAGCCAATCACCATTAAAACCGAGTATGCAGTCAAATAAAGATTCTCGCGCTCCATCAGTGTAACCATGGCAACGTTCCCGCCAAAAATCTGGTTCTTTACTTTAAAACGGAAATGGATCCGTGTTAGGCTTAGCGTAAAATCAATCGGAAATGAATTATTTTATCGATAATATATTTTTCGCTTCGGGAAGTCATTTTGTTAGAGTTATTGTCAGAAGCCGATGAAACCCTCCTTTGAAGTCTACTACTCTAATGTTCCATATAGCGCTCCTCTCTGTATGGGTAAAATTCCCAATTTTACGAGTTAGAAGGGGTCCTACTTCATCCCCCCTATCTACGGAAAATTGGAAATTCTCTCTCTCCACAAACGACGACGTTTTTTGGACGAACTCCAAGGCTGCTAGAGATATTCGCTCGACGAGCTCCCGCTCCGAAAACATCTACCGTTAGGAGGCGTACGAATCGCGCCTTTTGAGAATAACCCATACAGAGAGGGGTAGAAAAGACCCGGCAGTAATAGACTTCAAAGGAGGGTTTCATCGGCTTCTGTTATTGTGTATTTATAATTAAATATCTACAACCATAAGTTTATATCTTATCTTCTAGAAGATACGTTATAAACTTATTCTACAACTAAATTGGTCATAGTGGCTTTTTGATAACTCGTTAAGCTCACGTGACTAACCCGGTTTCGTGATTGGCTATTGAATTTTATTTCAAAATGACAAAAATCACCTTTATTAGTGAGTAACCTTTTATCCGTTTCTTTCTACCCTAAAATCAAAGTTCTCGAACCCTGCTAATCTTATCCGTGTTCAACTCAGTCTTGTTACTGAAAGTTTAGAAAAACATTTTATTTAAAATCAAGTGTTAACCCTCACCGGTAAGCGGGGAAATGAGTAATTTAGGCTTATGTATATATATATATATATATATATAGGTATAATATTTAGTAAGAATCATTTTGCAATAGAAATTATTCTTTTTATTTTTAGCTACACTCGCAATCTTTGGTTTGCAACAAAATGGAGAGAAAGTTTTTTCTCGAAAGGATGAAAAATGAAAGTAGGCAATGATTTTTTGCCCGAAGATCTAAAGAAATGAGGTAGGAAATTTGTTTTGCTAAACATCATTGAAATTTTATACAATTAGTTAAGAAAACAAAACCTTCATTTGATAATTTAAACACGCGAAGGAATTTAAATATTCGCCAAAATCTTATATAATTTACATCATAAACACAATAAATACACCCAGATGAAATTTATACTTTAGTATATTCAAACATTTTGGCCCAAAAAAATATAAGGAAAAACAATAGTTTCAAAATCACAATGTTCAAAGTTTTATTCAATTTAAGGCCAAATTATTTAAGAAAAGTTTGATTTTTAGCTTTTTTTATTTTTTTGATTATTCGTAACTTTCAATTTAATCAATTAACAAAACCTTATTCAAATTTTGAATCTTGATAGTTTGATTTTAAGTCAGTTTTTTTTTTAAATAAGAATTATAATTCCAAATTTTTAACACTCGAAACGAAAAACAATACTATTAAATAAACATAATTAAGTTCATTAGTACCCGTTTATAACATTTGTTTGATTTTTGGCCATTTTTTTTTTTTTTATATTTTGACAAAGTTGTATAGGAACTTTAACCCTGAGCTCTGATTTCTTCATCTTATGGTTCTCTAATACTATTTATTCGGGTGAGGAAAATATTTGGGGATAGAGGTTGGTTATTCTTGAGTCGTCTAAAATTTACTTTTTTTACACGTAATTTGCCACAATATATATTTTTTTAAATCGGTAATTCTTAAAGTTTGACAAATCTTTTGCCCAGAAAACTAAAATTGAATTATTTTGATTTTAGATTTTTTTGAGTGAGATTAATTTATTCAAATAATCTCATTATCATTATTGCGTTACGCAAAAATGTCTCGAAAAAAGAATGCGACACTTTTAATATTTTAAGTGAGAAACAAAATAAAAAATATTATGACTAGCTTGATATAATAATCTCATTTTTGGTGTGACGGTTAATTTTTTTAATATAATAATATTTTTCATTAATATTCTTTATAATTTGATTTAATTTTGATTGGTTAGTGTTGTTTAAAAATACGTTAAGTTTTCGCTGTAATTCGTATCTTATTACTCGTATTTTTGCGCACTTTTGTCTGACTGTCTGTCCCAAAATTAACCGAAAAGATGGGGATATCTTGCAATATGCAAGAAAAACTCGACTTTATCTTTGCTTTCTTGGCCGCACATGTTACATTTAAAGGGGTCTTGGTAACCGTGGTATCCCATGTGTACCGTGTACATGACGCAATCGCCGAAGGATATCTCGCAGTAATTGCACTTCCAGCATTCCGCCGTCCAGGAAGCGTCGGTCACTTCCGATTTTCGAATGTCGCTGGATGAGGAAGTTGGCGATTGTTTTTCGACGATCGAGTGATTCGAAACGACGGGCATAGTAGGAGGGTCTTTCCTTTGAAGCGCTTGGATCGAAAGGCGAAAAGCCTGGGCTTCGTTTTCTACGGGTTCCAAAGTTTCTTCGGCGAGCTTAAACGAAGCGTTCAAAGCCTTGTTTATTTCTTTAAATGGCGAGGAAATTCTGGGTGACGAAGAAGTATCGACATTATTTTCATTATTCTCGCCACCTTTTAGTGGTCTCCTTGGCGGAGGATAATTTTCACTTTCGTCATCGTCTTCATCCGGTTGGTCGTCAACTTGGACATTACTGATTCGGCTTAGTTTGAAAGCTTTACCCTTACGCCTGTTTCTCGACGACGAAGACTGCGAACCCGCTGACGTTTTAGCTACCCTCGGATGACTCAAATCTAACGGGCATCCGGCCATTTCGTTAGATACATTCTTGGGCGGCGTTTGCAGGATGGGTTTAATCACGCAGGGAGCCAGAGAATTTACGATCATCGGCTCGTTTACTGGGACCTCTTTTTCGTTGACGACGAAAGCGACAATTGTTTCATCGTCGTTGAATGATCGCGAAGATTGGTGTTCGTCGTCTTGGATGTATTCTTCGGTTAGGTCATCCGGACTGCCCGCCCTACTGGATACGGGACAAGGAGGACTGCTCAAAGAGCAATCCATTTCTTCGGAAGGAGGAGGAGTATCCTTATGATGGTCGTGGTTGGTCGACGCGTCTTCGCTGTGATTACTACCCTCTTCGTGACAAACTTCAGGTTGAAATCCACTGCCAGCTCCGTACACGTTGATTAAACCGTTTTCGGTAGAAGCATGATTAAAGATGTGTTTCGACAAGAGTTCGTGGTCGTCCGTCGTGAAATTGCAGAATGGGCAACCGTGTTGACCCACTTCGTGACGTATTTGATCTTGAGTTAGAAGGGTCGGTCTGGCGGCGAACATTCCGGCGTGTATCGAAGCCATCAGATGCGATTGGTAGACCCAGTGAGGGCTGGAAGTCACCATCAACGGTTGAGGTGGTAATTGCGGGAACGCGCTCCCGACACTAGAAACTGTGATTCCTCGGGCATCTCCTCCTTGACTAGAGGGACTGATAGTTGAAGAAACTACGGCCAGATTGGTGCTGACTTGAGGTTTTTTAGGCGTTGGTTTGCTCTTTTCTTCCTTGTTACGTTTGGGACGCGGTCCTCGGCGAGTTCCGTACACGTCAATGACGGGGTACGGATTTGGCGTACCATCCAAGTTAAGAACCGTGGCCGGTTGGTGGACGTATTTTCGCAAGTGCATCTTGAGACTATGGCAGTATTTCGTCGCGTAAGCGCAGTCTTTGCAGCGATATTGATAAACGTTGGAGTGCGATTTCATATGGCTGTTGAGCATGGATTTATTGACGCAGCTGTAATTGCATTTCGAGCATTTGAAGGGTTTCGATCCGAAGTGGTTTCTTAAGTGATATTCCAAATGATGCTTGTACTCCGTGACGAATTCGCACCTTGGACACGATAGCAATTTTTCCGATTTAATATGCGCCTTGCTGTGTTTCCAGAATTCAGTTTTTGATTTTGCTACGTGCTCGCAATTCTTACATTTGAAATTACGAACTTTGGATTGCGAGTTTGGGTTTGAACCGTTACTTTCCCCTCCGGACGCTCCATCTTCGGTACCTCGATAGACCCTGGTTCCGGCCCAGCTTTCTGGAGGTATTTCACAATGGAAATCTTTGACATGCCTTTTCAATCTCCCTTCCGTGCGGGACGTGTAATCGCAAACTGGACATTTATGGTCAAAATGAGTATTGACGTGAGCGTTGAAATCGTTTTTGGAGATATTCTGGTAATCGCAAAGGTGACATCGGTAGGTAGGCGTTTGTTCTTCAGGATTTTCATTCGAATCGGGCGAAACTCGTACCGGGACGCTGACCGCGACTATTTGAGACCCGAAATGGTCGTTGTTGGTCGCGACGGTTTGTTGGTTTTCCGGAGAGCGTACATCGACCGAAGGACTGAATAGTTTTCGACCCAAGAAACCGGTTTCTAACGCGTTTTGTAACTTAGTCAGGGGATCTTCTCCGTGCTCTACCACGATGTTGGCTGCCTGGTACTCGGAGCGTGATTGGTTATACAAAGCGGATCCGGAAACTTGTACGCTGAGGGAAGTGTTGACTGTTCCGGTAGGTAAAGAAGGCGAAGTAGAAATGCCGGGAGATGAACCCGGTGAGACTGTTTTGTCGCTCCCGATCGTCGGCGACATGGAAGAACCGGATTCCAAGCGACGGTATGTCGTTTCTCTTCTCTGCTGTTCAATTTCCGAGGACGAATTGAGTTGATCGAGCATAATCGGCGATGATATGGTGTTGGGCGGAGGGGGAGGTGGTGGCAAGGATCGCATCAACATGGACATGACTGGTTGATGCATTAAACGGAGATCAAAGATATTGTTGTTGTTACGATCGTCTGATAGATTGAGCGCTTTTTCGGGATTTGATACTTGATCATTAGACATTGTTTGAACGACTTCAATCGTTATAGACAAGTGTCCTTATCTGGAAATATACAGAAAAAAAGATTGGTCAGATTCTTGTCGTTTAATCATTAGTTTGATAAGTTTAAAAACTAGGCTTAGGCGTGCATTCTATTCTTAAAAAAATTAACTGAATGAATATAGAAACGCTTTGGAAAGACATCTAGCATGATATTTGTCCATTTATTCGTGTAGTAATAACCCAAGCTACAAACTTATCGAGCTTATTGTCTCTCTTTGGGTCAAGGGGTCACGAAGAAAGAAGCAGACTCGTTATATAGCTGCCGGAAAAGGGGTTTCCCCGTCCTCGACCTTATAAAGAGCTTTTTTTCTTTCACTCATTCTTTTTTGGACGGTCTCCAAAGGTTCTAAAGAGAGATTTTTTCCTTGAAGCCTATAGGCTAAGGAGAAATTGCTTCTCAACAGAGAAAATGGGTGGGAGAAAAAGCATCCTTAAGATGTAATGGAGAGAGAGAGAGATGAGATCAATATTTTCGATTCCTTATCTTTTGCCGTGAAACTTGCATGACCAGCCCTAGATTATCTTGCTACTTATGCTTTATCAATAGTAAAGAGGGACATTCATTTTTAATTTTACTTTTCCTTATTTATTTTTGGAAAGAGCAGTGAATGTTTTGGAAACGAAATACGGGGTATATTTCTTATAAACTTCATATAAAGGCGCGTTTTCAATCAAGAATATTTTGACCATAAGGTAACTTTTTCTTCATAACTAAGCTAAATTTCTATAGGTACGTCGAAAAAGTTACTTTTGGCCAGAAAAATCTTAATTGAAAACGGCACAAGTATTCATTATTTTTAAGAGATAATAAAAATTTTGGTTATAGGCCTAGTTTATTGATTTTTCTGAAAATACTTTTTTTAGTCGGTTTTATTAAATATTGAACTTTTAGTTTTGTTTTAAATTTGTAATTAAGGCCAATAGAAACTATTTAAGGTCACGATCAAGGGTATTATGAACTAGAAATTGTTGAAATGTTAATTTAAGAACCCCCAGATAAATATATTTAGCATTCTATTGTGGGAACTTAGTGATAAGTTTATCCCATTTAGGCTTAGCAACATTGCCAACTAAACCGATTACGTTAGGTATGTTTTTATTTTGACTCAGACTTCTTCGGTACGTCGTATATCAATCCTCGAATTCCCAACAAACAAAAACTGTAAGGAGGGGAAAAGTTGGGCTTTAAGCAACGTTTGTTTACTCGTCTTATAATAACCGAAAGCTTTTTGACGAACGATTTTTGTTTCAAGTTTTTAAAAAAGCTCGCGCGTTCCAGGCATTCTTACCGACCGTCCCCCGCTATGCACTTCATTGGCGTGATAAAGAAACAGCACCTTGTGTTGTTCCTTTCATAGACCCTTGTACAGTTTACCGTATCGAGATGCCACGTGTATATAAATAAGAGTGGGAGAAGTTTGAAGAAAAAAAAAAAAGTTGAAGGAACTTTTTCAGATATTTTTATAAATAGATTTTGCTGTTTTTTTCTTCGATTTCTCCGACGTCTTTAGAGCAAGGAGAATCTCTTAAAGGTTGGGCGAAACAGTCTAGAGAAATTATACTTGAAAATTGGCCACTGACTAACACGCCAAATGTTGCTCCTGAATTAGGCTTAGCGCCATATTCAAAATTTTATACCTCTGGGATGACCAGTTCTTAAGAAACTTTATAATAAAAATGTCTGGATTAATACTTTTGCGAAAAAAGCCGGCCGTAAGCAACTTTATCAAATGCCAGAACGCGCGAGAATTAACTGTAGTCTCTACAATAGCCACGTGACCATATAGTGATGACGTAGTATGGCTGAGAATTTTTAAAAATTTCGAAAATGGCGATTATAAAATATGTATTTTTCTACTGTGACATATGCATATATATTTTTAATCGTTTTTTTACGTTATTTCTTAAAATAGTACTCAATTTCTATTTTTAGTTCGTGAAAAAGCCGTGACAGCCTCACTTTAATTTTTAAAATTCTTGTCAATCAGTTTTACTAGCCCTTTAAAAATGGAATGAGTCAAATTCGTATAGTTAGATTTCCTATACAAAAATCGTTAAATTGACTTCAAAAGTACTTTTGAAAGTTGACGTGAAATACCTATATATTTAATTTTTAACACGAGTTAGCTAAAATTACTTAACGTTTTCTTCTGAAGCTCTTGAGCTTCTTTTTTGGTTCGCGAAATATCTGTTTCCCCCCTATATCCCAACAAGACAACAGAGAGGTTCGTTCAAGAAACGTTTAACTCTTAGAACTTTTTTTCCCTCGTTTCTCCAAAGCACACGTATATAGACAGTAGCAAACGTATTTTTGGAGAGAAAACTCGCCGAATTCCTTTAAAAATCCGTCATCCTCTGCGGAGAATCCAGGAGAACAAGCTCCGAGAGCTCATAGGCAAAATATATATAATTTGTTCAATGCTTTTCTTTGTAAGAACGTTCAAGGTATAGTTCCCCGTATCCCTGTATAGAAAGTAAGCCACCCTACCGTGGAAAATGAAGTTTTCACGCATGACCGTTTTTAATAGGTGAATGAAGAGTCCTAACTTGGCCCGTTTTTCCTCCTTCTTTAAAGGTATAATATTCCTTTAAGGGCTATCTATAAGTATGACCTACTTTAGAACCATCGTCTTTGGACTCTTCGTGTGTGGTATAATGTTGTAATTCATGTTGTCAAAAATATGATGTAACAATCTCGGTTTTATATTCCATTTTTCGCACACAAGGAGTTACTTTTAAACTCAAAGTAACTAGCGGCAAACTAGCGCTGCAGAGGATATTTGTGTCAGAACCATTTTGCTTTATATTTTGCAAATACCCCGATTTAGAACTGTTCTAAGATTTCATGTCACTAGAATTTGGTGCTCTAACAGAGTGTTTAAGAACAAAATCGTTAATTGAATGAGAATTTAAATTATTATTGTGAAATAATTTAAACAATTACTGTCACTGATCTGATTCTGACCTCAAAAATAACTCATGAAGTTGAGGATTTCTTCAAGTATAAATTATACCCATAAATGCAAGGTTCTAATAAATTCAACGTTAATATATTTACCAACAGTGCTCGGAATTTGTTTAACTTTAATTAATTGGATAGATCTATACTGAATTAAATTCAGGTATTACTTTAAACTTCTGTACGAGAAAGTTTGATGTATCCACAATTAAATGTGGACATTGGAAGGGTGGTTTGATTATAATATACTCCTAGATTTAACCTAAATGTTATGTAAAGAAAGTGATGAAGTCAAATCATTGCCATCATTGTTAAACAGTTTGAAAAGAACATGATGTGGCCTAAATGAAATCCGACACTACTCCCGAGATAACGTCGAAAATTGATCCGCGTGATAGACTTGTTGACATCCTACGTTCACATAGGCGTGAATTCTAATTTATACTATGGATGTCGCGCTATTTCTCCTCCCATGCTTGTCCAAGAGACCTTTTTTAGACACAAAGCTTTAGCGTAATGTCTAGTTCTACTATTACGAGATTTAATAATAGCCAAAAAAACGCCGGTAACGTCAAAGAATCCGAAGAAAGCGGAGGTTGGTGGAGAAGGGGGGTTAGATCTCGTGGTACACTGATGATGATAAAAAACCTCACGCGCGGCAGTCCTGTTACGGAGCGGAGGTTAATGAAGTGGCAGCTTTCATCACTTCCGCCCCTTAACACGAAAAAAAAAGCAGCCCACCTTCCGAATCTTTTTCTCTCCCTCTCTCCCTATATCCTCTTTATTTTCTCCTTGTTGGTTACCACGGGGTAAAAAAAGACTCTGTCGAAGCGTGAAATGGATGTTTACTACTACTTTTTTTGTCCCTCGTAAACAAGATGGAACGATTTACAAAAGAGAAACTTGGCTACATAGTGCGCGCGCCCGTGATTATTATATTTTCTTTTTTTTTCTACTTCCTCCCATCTCTCGCCGTTTCATTTTCATATTTTTGGATGGAGGGGGACATTTTTTTTATGTCGTTTGACGGGTGAACGTCATATCGCCCCGCGCAGTATATATCAGACGCAAACAGGAGGCGGAAGACCTCCGATCTAGACTTTCACTGCTTGTGTTAAGTTGTTAAACTCCCGAATATACCTTATAGACGTGAATGGTTTTAGTTACACGCATCGAGTACAATATTATATAGATTTTTATAGCGATGAAGTTCCCTTTGAAACTGTTTATAGACTCCAAAAGTTAAATTGTATCAAAATGGTTGAGTTAGAAGTAATTAAATTAATTACTGACTCTCTCTTTTGGCACTATATAAATGAGTCAGAGATAACTTTATGAATGTTGCTAACTATAGAAACATTTGAATAGTTACTTGTTACGTAACTCAAACAATAATTAACCCCCGAATTTTAATTGTTCAGATAACCATCGATAAATGTATGAGCGACGATTGTCGAATTTAGTTAATGCTTCTCCTTGAACAATGGTGCGCGGGAGTTGAAACATTTGTACAGGCGCGAAATGATAATGTTAATTCCCATAGCTCCTGTAGATGTGTTTCACCTGTCGTGCGTTAATGTTCTACAGTGACTCAGTGAGATCGAGCAAACTGAATTTTTATACTGCAAATTAAATTTTAAAACCTGGGTAGCTAAGTAAATTTAGGCTTTTACTTTATAAGACAAATCTGAAGTCAGAACCTTAATACATATATTTTATTATTTTTCTGTCAAAAAATATCAATTTTAGTTAAAGTTCATCGCGCTAAGGTCAGAGTTGAGTTGAACTTCAGAGTATTTTAAAAGTTGAATGAGCTCAATTTACGCCATAGAAACGTATCTACATTCTATATATGTAAGCATGCAGTTAGTAAAAACCAGTAGTAAATAAGGGGATAGCACGCATACACGTGAAATGTGTTTTGGCTTTCGCTATAGTGAAGTCCCAACGTACCGTATAGTGTTTTGTTTGTGTCTTCCCCTAAAAAGGCTAAAAAGGAAGTTCCTGACGCTTTTTTACGACCCTATATATACTTTCCCTCTTTTTTTTATCCTAGCTGCGCGAGGCGTTAAACCGGAAATGATAAATACGGGTATAGCGTAGGAAAAGGAGTGAGCCAGTATAATCCATCCATGTCCGCTTCCTTGTTAATATGGAAAAAGGTACTTAAAAAGGACTTGTCAAGTTACCCCCGGGATTAGTAACGTCTGAACAAGTCGTGCCACGTGTCTCCCGAGCCAAACCAAAGTTGAGAGGCTTTTTTTTTTTTGTAGTATAGAAAGAGAGAGGCAGTATCTAGCACCCCATTATGTAATCCCTGAGAAGAATGCCACGATTCATGGGAAACATTTAGCTATGGCGCGCGGACTCAGTTACATCCTTTGAAATCTATATTAGAGTTAACCAAGTCAGTTGTGACGTTAGAGCTAAAAATCTACCTTTGGGTAGTTTACACCATGTCAGTTACCATTTTGTTTCGGTAAGGGCAAAAATTCTAAAGGTGTAGTTAGTGAAAAATATTTTCGGGGTTAAATTGAAAGGAAATCGCCGCCTTGGGAAGTTTAGTTAAAATAGCTCTAAACTTTCCAAAATAGACTTATTCCGCGCCAAAAATTTTAAAGTAACGGTTTTTGCTGTGTATTAATTATTGCACTGTAAAATTGACAAATGAGAGATGGCCGTCGCCGAGAGAAAATGTCAGCTCCCATAACAACATGATTGTAATTTCTTCCATTCACAGATTATTATTATTTTTTCAATCTAAACTTTCATCCAACCGTGAACTAAAGTTTAATCCAACCATGCTAAGCCTAAACGAAACTTTCCTCCAGCCATACTAAGCCTATAAATTAAACTTTTCTCCAACCGTGCTAAGCCCACCTAATCTAAACCTTCCTCTAAATAAAACTTTCTTACAATACAATAATACCTAAGCCTAAATTAAGAAGTTAAAGTAAGGGTTACATAATTTTTTATTTGGTGCTAGAAGTGGCTGGCCAAATTTGACCATTTTTAAAAACTGACCATGAAACGTTGTTGTCGATCCGCGGAACAAGACTGAATAGAGTGCGAGTCTAACGACATTCTTTGCCATGTCAATTTTTCCTTGATTCCGAACCTTTACGTCAATGAAAGATGGGCCGGTGAACGGTCCCGTTTTCTCAATCACAATCCTTAGATTCCCTTTCGGTTCCCGTTTATGGCGTTTTCCCCTTTTGTATCAAAATGAAGGGGGTTCGATGGTGCGGGGTGCTTGGGATGGTGTGGCGTAACGATGAATGGGGTTCCCGATTACCCTTATACTAGAGCTACTCTTACGCGTCTTGCTTGTGGGCATATATATGGTCTAGCTGGTGATATTTTCCCGTGGTACGTAACCCGGGACTATTAAAGGAGCTAGACGGTAATCAAGGGTGATACAGATATAAACCGGGAGAGATTTCGACCTAATATCGTTGTTTGAACCTATCAATAGTATACGTATACCGTATGGGTTCTACGTTTTCTCCCCGGGAAATGGCCACGTTTTTGGCGTAAATTATACGTGGCGATGCGCCCTGTCAACGGCCTAACTCGCCTACTTTTAGAAGACATCGCTTGACTGAATCTCTATCTTTGGGCGCAGTTGGTTCCCTAGAAAATAGCGAGCGGGGTAGAGCGAAGCGGGTAACGAACTAAAAATCAAAGGACCCTAACAATGGTCTCTAGATATAAGGGGGTTTTCAGATTTGATTGGAAAAACTGGGTAGGCACCCTTAAGTATTCCCCACCCTTTTTCAACCGATTAAGACCTAACTCATCCATACACGGAGTGGTGGGCAGCTGAACCATAAATTCACGACCCACGGTCTACTCTTAAGAGCCATGATTACGTCACTAAGGGTTAGGGCCTATAGGTCTATATAATGAAATTTTTAACCACCACCGATCTCATCCGGCTTTTCCTATTATATAAGTTCTATAAAAAGAGTTGAAGGACAATAGACCGACCGAAATGACTCTTCAAAATTCCCATAAGAGCTATTAAGAGATATTTCCCATTTTTCTTCTCATGGGATGCTAGAGAGAAATGGCGGGAAATATTTAGTGGTGACATATTTTTGGATTTTTCTAGACTTTTATTAAGAGTTTGTTACGTGGTAAGAAAACCAATTTATTTTTTGATTACGTCCTTTGATTTACTATAAATGCGTTAGAATTTGTAAAGGGATAATGAAGACTCGGCATATTTCGCACTTGGGCTTAGCTAGTATATTTATGTCAAATGTACACTACGCATTTTAAAAACCCTTCGTCACCCATGGCACCTAATGAAAAATTAAGTTGGTACCCCTAATTTTTTTGGGTTTAAAAATAATTGTTTTTAAAATTTACAAAAACACATATTTAGAAAGAGACATATTTCGCATTATAGGCTTAACGAATAAACTAAATTCTTAAAAAAACCCTTAGTCACTGATGACGCCTTGTGCAAATTTAAGTAGGAAAAAAAGACTGCTAAGGTTTTTCGGTTCAGAGACATATTTGCGTGTACAATTCAGCAACAAATTTTCAATTTAGGAAGCGGCATATTTCACATTTAGGCTTAGCGAGTATTTATGACAAATATGATCCATAAATCTTAAAAACCCTTCGTCACCAATGCCGCCTAGTGCAAAGAGAGAGAGGGAGAAAAAAAAAAGCATATCGGAAGTATTTTTCGGTTATTTCTAACCGCGAGGGTGAAAGTTTAATTGCCCGAGCACGTATCTGTGAAGAGGGAAGCTATAGGGCTTAACTTCCATATATATTTAAAGTTCTTTCTATACCATTTCCCTATATCACCCACTTTTCCTTTTTTTTTTTTTTTTTTTTTTTTTTAGTTTTCGGCATCCTTCCCCGGAAGTAATTTAGAAATTTCTCCCCTCGCTCTTTTTCTTTTTAACTGAATAACTGGACGGCTCACCGGGACTTGGCGAAAACGCCGAGTACTGTTGATTTTTATTCAATTCAGTATCCTTTCGACTCAAGCACGCGCTTTCGTCAACTTTTTCCCGCCCTTTTCCGCGATATGCGCCCAATAATACATTTTTTTGTCGACGAGTTTGTGAAACTTTGCGGGGCCATAAATTAATCTTAAATGTTCCAGAATATCAGACAGCTCTCGAAAAGATTCTAAACAACAACAGATGTCCTACAAGTCGTTAGTTAGGCTTAGTATAAATACCCCTTTTTCCCTAACAGCTTTATTTGGTTTTGATATTTTTAAAAGATCAAAAGTAAAAGCGAGACTAGTAGCTTTGCGCTAATTGATTTAATGCTGTAAATTCTTTGATTGGTCGGATGTTATACTTTAAAAAAAAACGAATTGTATGCTAGCACGAAATAAAGTCGATGCTGATGCAGTATCTCAGTTCGTTTTCAGGGGGAGGGGGCGTGTCTAACTGAAGTTGTATAAGCACAAGTCCACGGCAAACATCCTACATAATTTTAAGACGAAAATTTCAATATATCCCAAAACCCTACAAGTCCCGAAACAACAGATGTTGATATCAAAATTAACCCATTTTTCCTGCACGTTTGTTTTTCTGCTCGAGATAAATATTTTTGTAAATAATTTCCAGTAAATATACTAAATAGAACCCTGTATAACGGTTTCAGTTTTGATTTGTCTGAAATAATATCTCGAGTCATTCGATCTAGGCAATAAATCTAGAAACTACGGTATTAGTCACTTTTAATATCCTGCTCTATAAGCTTGGGAGTTTGTTCACAGTTACGGTCACAAACAAAGTATATAGGCATTGAGAGAGAGTTTGATATTCCATATTTTTGTTGTGTGTTGTAGCGAGGGGGTTCTAAATAAAAATCTGGCTTTTTTTTTTTCTTGATGGGGGTTGGGACTTTTCGGGGATATCTGGATAACACTGGTTTTTGGCTCAGGGTTCTTGATTTATTGGGTCATAAAGGCATGGGTCGCGATACCCCAGCTGTCTACACCCCCGCGCGTTGCGAGGGGGGTTTTCTCCAATGCTATTCTCTCTGGTAACGCGTAATAAGGAAGCCACACGCGCGCCAAACGCTATCAAACTATATATAAGAAGACGAGAACCCCAAAAAACATTTGCTCGCCGCTTGTTCCCGAGGTCAGTTTCCTTGGAAAAACCCGTAAACAGCTCCATTGACCACCGCTCTTACGTACGTGTGTATGTGTATGGGCTCTCGTGGTACTCCCCCTGTCTGACTTTTTTATTTAATGTTGTCTGGTCAGTTAGAGTTGCCAAAGTTACTTAAAGGGATAGTGAAATGAGCCACAGTTGAGTTAAATTCGTCATTAAAACATTTTTTTAGTGATTATATATATTAATTTGTTAATATAGTTCATTCTTGGGAAGTTAATTAAAAGTTATAAGCATTTTTGACATTTAATTTGGGGATTCTTGATAGTTTGTTTAAGGATTCTCGACAAGTTATATAAAATATGCTTTAATATCCAAGTCAAAACTTGATTCAAAACAATATTCACATTCAATAAACCAGCTTGATTCTTCCAAATTGGCTAAGCTAGCTTTATTCAAAACATTCTTTCAAATTGCCTAAACTAGAGAGATCCAAATGTGATTGGCTAATTTTCTATAGATTGATTCAAAATATTCTTTCAAATTGGCTAAACTAGGGCTGATCGAAATCTGATTCAAATAAATGTTCTTCAAATTGGTTGGCTAATTAAGCTAGCTTGATTCAAAACATTCCTCCAAATTAATTAAGAAAGCTTGATTTAATAGGTTTTTCCCAAATTGGTTAGTCAAGCCAGCTAAAATATTATTCCAAATTGGTTAGTTAAGCCAGATTGAATTAAAATATTATTCCACGTTAGTCATCAGCCTATATTAAGCAAATTAATATCACGGCATGCCTTGGCATTTCACCTTTCCTTTAAACGTCTGCTTATACATAATTATAAAACCCCCGAAAATATTTCAATATCCGGTCACGGTCGACTAATCAATATGTAAAAATCAAATATGGACCAAAAATTGGGGCTGGGTATTGCAAATACCAATACGGTTGACTAAGATTGAGGTCTATAAGCCTAAATAGCAATCTTTTTCCTACAAATTCTCAGCCATTATCCACGACTAACGATGTCCATTCACAAATATTCCCCATTGATAAAAATGTCTCTATTATAAATCGGAATTTTCTTTTTTTTTTTTATTTGAGGGTAGGCCCTCCACAGTAGCCGGAGATAAAGGTCATTGTTACGGTATCATATTTACCTGTCAACGCTAGACCTACTTTCTCCTGGTCTCCCCAAGCATGGGATAATAAAGTCATATTTGGGTATCCCATAGATTATATTCGGTTACGTAAAAAAAGAAAAAAAAAGAGGCTAGGTCTTGAATCTCCCCATGACTAGAAGTCCTTTCTTTATAGTAGCGTTGCGTAAAAACGTTTCCTCTTCATTTTTCCATTCAAGTGGCTACCGAGTAAATATCCACCATTCCGGAAAGCAACTCCCCGACCAACTATCCCAGTTCTAAGGTACAATGAATGCTAAAGATAGGGATGCTACTATCTCTCTAGAAGATCCTGTAAACTCTACGCAAAATAGGGAATTTCCATAGTATCTAACATGCAAGCTTAAAGCGGGTGGGAAATACAGAAAAATAATCTAAACCTGGAGTGCATCCTATTTAAACTAATATAAAGTATCACATTTAAAACATCTTTAAAATATTTAAGCTTTTGAATTTATTTTCGGAATCACCTGTCAAAAAACCTATTCGATAATTTTTTCATAGTTTTTAAACACGTTTTTGGTGTTTAAATTAATTTCTAAAGGTTGGTTAAGTTTGAATAAAAGTATATATAAATTCGAGCCGGCTTTTGATGCCCAAGACCTTGGCATGGATTAATCAACCTCACAGGGATAATTCACTCTGGTAAAATGATTGTTCGAATCGCACGCTGGTAACAAAAATTTTCTCTACACCGGAAGTTTCTAGCTACCGATACACGGGGTGAAATATTGAAGGGGAAAAAAACTCTAAAGCAGACGATGCTCTCATGGATTACTTCCGGATTTGTATCGGTAAGGGGGTAAAACTGAGGGGCCGGATAAAATGTCTGGCAGCCATGTTTGAAACAAACATCTTCAACTACTAGTATAGCAAATCGTACCAGAGTGAATTATCCCTTTGAGGTTGATTAATCCATGACCTTGGCCATCAAACTCCGGCCTATTCTTTTAATGTTAGGACATTACAAGCGTTGTTGAAGGCTGAAATAATATGATTGGCCCGAATTTATATTTACTTACATTTAAACTTAACCAAAACCAAAAACGTGTCTAAAAATTTGTGAAATAATTTTTTTTTTTTTTTTTTTTTTTTTTTTTTTTTTACATCGTGGTTCCGAAAAAAAATTCAAAAGCTGTTCCATTTTTATTAGTTCCAAGTTTCCTTTTAATTATTATATATTTACGAGATTAGACATTTGGAGATCATAAAGTATTTGATATTTTTAATATAAAACGTATTTGATTATGCCACATAACAAATTTCGTTTTTCTTTAATTCATTATTTATAAATTGGTTATTTTTTTCCAGAATGGGTCTTTTTTGACGGGTAATATAGCTAGTATCTAATAATTCACTCTAAAACAATTGTAAATAATTTATCTTTCCCCCTCCTAGTCTTCCACTAAACTCTCACCCTGAGCCATCCTTGTTTCTATCCGAAACCCTGCTGGCTTAACTCGTGATCTAGATCGGGGAGCAACAGCAAAAAAGAAATCATAACAATGTAGATAGTAGGAATTCCCCCTCTCCTAAAAAAAAAGAGTCGTAATACTTTTTCGGCGTTAGTGTTACTGTTGGCAGTTCGACGTAAGTAGACATCGTTACGGGGCCAAGGGCTCGGGGTTTTTCTTACGACATCGGGCGAGCTAGACTGGGTAACGACGTTGCGGCCCCTCACCCCCGTGATCACCGGAATCGACAGAGATTTTTTACCGCTTGGGCCAAGTTCGGATTCTCGCGAGTTCTCAGCCTGTAGAACGACTTTCCCTTGGGCACCAAAGCGCGGCGGTTTTCAACTACCAGGGGAGTTTACTCGGGATAAATACGTATTAAGAGAGATTGAAAAATCTTAAGAATACACCTCATTACGTGACCAAATCGCTGTGGAAGTTAGCATTGATTCTATCTTTCTTAAAGAGAGAATACAACCTAACAACAAGTAATTTTTTTACCGATTCCACCAGTTAAAAAATTTACAAACAAATATTAAACTATAAATAATTTTAAATCTTACTATCAAAATAGGCTTAGCCGGGTTCATGGAGATCCTGAACTCCCCATATAAGGGCCTCCGATCAATGTCATTAGTCGATAGCTCTTATATGGAGAATGCAGGATCTACGTGAATACAGCTAAGCATATTTTCCGGGTAGGTTTTAAATTTTATAACTAGTTTAATTTCATTTTTCTACTGGTGGATTAGGCCTATTTAAACGATAAGGAATCGATTATTGTTGCATTCTCTCTTTAAGGCGTGTTTTCAAGCAAGCCTTTTTTAGTTTAACAAACGTTTTCAGGCTTCAAGCGACAATGAAGCGGAAATATAAATGAATTCGATCTAATTTTCTCTTTGTAAAGCGAAAACATTGATTTGAAAAGGGCCTTAATATAATAAAACGATTTAAACTATAAAATTTTAAAACAATTTCATAAATAATACAATTGATCCGATTTTTTCCCTAACTAAAATTCAAATCTAATTTAAAATTTCGGTTTTTAAATTTTAATTAAAATGACTATCCATTTAAAATTTAACCTTAAACTACAAGCTATTCCTCGTTGAATTGACAGACTAGGCTAGCTTTACTCGTTTTTTAAATTCAACGATAGTATTGACTAGAAAAATATGTAACTCGTACCAAACGTTTTACTCTTCCTTTAAAAAAAAAAGTAACAATTCCGTGCGAACGGATCTCAAAGATGAGGAGCTCCCCGTTGAACGTTTTACGAGAATCGATAGAACATAAGCGTTTACGAGGATGGGACTCCATATAGCTAGAATCTGGCTGCTTCTTTTATAATGGGATAAAGCGGGAAGGAGGCCACGATTTGGAATTGACCAGTTTTTTTTTTCTATATCCCATGTACCACCACGAGAGTCACTCTACGGGACAAAAAGTCACTCGACCATTTGAAGAAAAAAAAAAAAGAATCGAGATAGCTCTATGGAAATGTTAATACGAGGGCTGTTAAATGTCTTGGGGTATATATATACTATAGGGATAGTCATGCCCCGGTTGCTATGGGCTCTTAACCATCATGGACGATTGAATACGATGCGGTGCTAAAATTATGACTTAGGTCTACGCCGGGGATAAAGTAATTACAGAGAGATGGTAGAAAACTATACATTATCTGTATTATAAATATTAGTAGAAAAACCCACCCAGAATTGTTAACATATTTTATTGTTGCGGATAATAGGGCAATCCAAAATGAGTAAATTATATATAGGGTTAATATAGTTAAAATTAGGTTTAATTTTCGGTTAATTTAATCTGAAGAGGAGGGATACTCCTATGTAAATTCCAAACGGGAAGAAGTAATCGTTGTTCATTTTAAATGAAAATAATTGAGCCCAAATGCGCAGTTTTAAAACTTTTACTTTCCCATAAGATTGAATATTATTATCAAGAATTCATTCAGGTTCCATAAGAATATGGGAGGGTCGCGATTCAATAACCATCATCCCAAACTTTGTAGCAAAAGTTCGTCTGCTTCGAATCGATTTTTCAAGTAAATCGCTCCTGACATCTATTATTAACCCGCGCCACTAACGACCTTGACATAATATTTTGGTTAATAAAAATGGAGCCGACCAAAAAAAGATCTAAGCGTACTAATGTTGCGAAAATTGCGGACGAACTTTTGTTACAAAGTTTGGGAGGATGGTACCAGAAGCTAAAGCTATGCTCCCATATTCTTATGGAACCTGAATGAATTCTTGTTATTATCATATAAATTGCCACATATAGGGCTACTTAACATTAGTACAGACAAAATTACAGGCTTGTACAGTAATTACCTGAAATGATCAGTATACTTTTATTATGGACTTTAAAGTCGTACTTCTATTCAATGATTGTACAATTATGCTATTATTTTATACACGATAAGATATTTTAACAGGCAGGGGTGTACTTACTTTAACGAGTTAATTTATAGCTGTATTGTACGTTTACAGTCAATGACTTGGTTATATCCAAAACTTTTACTGTACCAACAGAACGCGCAACCACATTTTCAAATGAATTATTACTTTTTTTGTGCGATGACCACTAGGTATAAACTATCTCATCCTTTTGTAGTAAAAATATCTTATATAGAAACGGTCAGTTATAAATAACTGACCAGCATCGTGGGTATATTTCGGTTATTTGAAAAATGATGCCCAGTGCACAACTGTCGAATTTTTTTTTTTTTTTTTTTTCCCCATACATAAAAAAAATAACTTCTCATTCTTTAGATTCTAGGGTCAGCTGCCTGTACTTAAGGCTACTTGTGGTATATATTTTAAGAACCCTTTTGTATCATATCCCCCCTTTTATATTTGGCCCACCATCAAGGTCAGAAAGGGTTGCTGCATGGGTGTGTTAAAATATTCTTCAAGGGATTACTTTTTATTTTGACATTGATCGATCAGTTCTAAGAAAAAAAAATACTTTGCATTGACCATTTTTAGAAGTTTCTGAAGAAAATTTCTTTAAAAATCTTGTACCAGCAGGGGTGTCCAGAAAAATATGTTACCGACTCACGAGTCATGGGAAACTTTGGGTCCCCAACCAATTAAACGAGCTTTTCTCCTGTTTCAGAACAGAAAAAAAAACGCTAACCCCAAAATTTTGAAAGTTTTATTGAGATAACCCCTTTATCTATACAAATAGGACCCACTAGTGTCAATCATCGAGTAAAACCGCACGTGTTTTAACCATTCCACTTATTCCACTCGTAATATGCAATACGTATTTTGAAATAAATTTCATCCTTGATTTGATAGCACATTTGAAGCTTTTCTATGCATCTAAGTAAACAAATGATATAGATATAATGTATAGCCCAGCTTTGTTAGTGGTACTAAATCAATGTGAAATAAAGTTCTAAATATCATTCTTGTGTTGCAAATTGAGTTGAAAATATACTGGGTTTTTTTAACGTCTTGAAGACCTATTTTATTTATCATTGCCTGATGTTGAAGGATAAATTTTGCCATGCGACGCGTCTTGAAAATTTCAAATAAAGGGGTAATGAATTCCATAAACAAGTTATTTTCTACCGATTCTTTATCGTTAAATAGTTCTAATATTGAGGTATCCTACTCTAAATAGGGAGCTTTCAGTATAGTCATGGCGACGTCATGGCTTAGGTTCATTTGCTCGACTTCCAATTGATCGACAAGGAGTCCGTTTGATCGACTCCCATTTGATCGACAAGCCATTCCAATTGATCGACAGCCCAGTTTTTTAGCGAGTAACGAGTATAGGTCAAAGTTTTTTTGCAAGAAACTATTAAAGGTTAAATTATGGTATATAAATAAGAACTAATTCAAATAGGTTAGGTTAGGTTGGTTAATCTATTTATAATCGTTATTACGAAGTTGACCAATTGGGAAACGATCAAATGCACCCTGTGTTGTCGGTAATTTGGGATTAGGCATCAATCATTTGATCCCTTTGTCGATCGTTTGGGAGTCGATCAAGTGGACCCTTTGTCGATCATTTGGGAGTCGATCAATTGTGAGTCGATCTTTTGGGTGTCGATCAAGTGGACCTCTTGTCGATCATTTGGGAGTCGATCAAGTGGACCCAAATCGATGTCATACCCGTCTATCTCTAGCCTCGGTGCTGAAGACCATATTGGAGTTTTTTCATGATTTTAAGCATTGACTGTACAATATAAATTACATATTGACTAGATATATCGCTCTCTAACTTACACGTAAAGTAGGCTTAACACGGATCTATGGAGATTTTGAAATATAGCCAAATTGGTGTTTTCCGCTAACCAGCAAAAGCTCGCGTCTCTCATTAAGCCTAGTTTAAATTGTTTTAATATCCTAATAAAGCATGGGCTATTCGCGTGATTGGCTGATTGTTAAACCCACTTCGATATTAAGTTAAAAATTGATTTCTAACTTAAGAATTTAATTTTAAATTATTGTACCGTTTTGACATGGTTTTGAGAATTGTTTAAATCTATTTTAAGAAGCTCGCATTGAGAGATAGTTTGTTAATTAATGGAAGTAACTGCAGGATCATTCGCAAATAAAATTAATAGAGTCTGAGGAATCGTACGAAGAACGAGAACACGTAATCCAACTCTTAATTTATTTTAAATTTATTACTAATACCCTTCATTTCACAATTTCTACCTTTCCCGAGGGGCTGATTACTTCACGTAATCGGTGTTCAAGTCTGTAGTTTTGACTGTACTTAATTGATTACGTAACTGAGTACCAAAGGTTGTAGATATTACGGATGTGGTTAACCAATAAATATTTCCAAAGAAGATCATATAGTGTGAACATGGCTAAACATATCACATCATGATTGCATTGAATGTATCTGACATACAAGTCCGAAACCCTGAAAATTCTCGGCCGGATATGGAACGTTTTGAACGATAACATTCGCTCTGGTTTACAAAAGTTACAAAATAAGGGTAACCCTTGGACCATGATCTTATTGTTGATACTTTACTGACCAACATAATAGAATATAGTTTTTTACGGCCTTCACCGCTTCGCTGACCCCTGGCCATCTGCATTATATCTACCCCCCCTACCAGCAAAAAAAAAAACTGACGGTGACGGTACTGACCCCTTTCAAGTTTAACCAAGAAATAAAGAGAAAGTCCAAAGTAATTTTATACAAGTCAAGTTTGCAAAACTAACGAAACTGAGGCGGATTGATACACAGAGTTAAACTTCATACGGGTTTTAAGTAGTCGTGAGAAACTGTTCCTGAACCCAAGCGTAAGGGATCTGACATTAACACAAATCTATTGAAATACATTCCAAATCATCTCAAATAAGTTGCAAATCAACGCATATTAGCTGAAAATCATCGCAAATCTCTAATCCCTATCAAAGCTTCTCAAGACTCCAACCAATCGCCTCAAATCCTTGAAGATTAAAATCATCTCCATCATTAAAGATTTCAAATCGCCAACAGAAATTTTCTTAATGTCGCACCCCTGGTCCAGAACCCTATAGAGGGCATAAGCCGCCTAATGGAAAGTTTCTTCATCCATAATAACATAAAGTTACATGTAGAAAAGAGTTGAGGACTTTTATAGGGTAGGCGTATATCCGACCGTGAGAAAAAGTGAATAGAATTTTTTTTTTTTTTTTTTTTTTCTTGCGGTAGGACACGCATACGCTGGTCAAGTTATAAAAGCGTCAAACCCTCGAATTCCCCGAACTCGTGAACAAAAACTTGGGATAGATATATTTTTTTCTTTCAATTTCTAAAAAGTTGACAAGACCTCGCTAAAGGATGACAGATGGGGGATGTTAACGGGAAGGATTAACTATTTTTTTCTGTAGTAGCAGATCCTTATCATTGATAGTGTTAAATGTTATGGTGAAATAATACTAAATGTCATGTCTCTGTATTTTACAATTTACCGTGGCACTATTTTTTATTTTCGACTACCCAAAAATTTTAAATTATGAAAATATTACTATTCTCCCAAAAAAAACCAAAAAGGTTGATTAAAAACTTAAAAATAAAAGCTATTAAAAGGTTGATTACCTTTTTGTACAAGCGGTCCTAAATGTCTTTACGCTCAAAAATTCGATGCGAAATGAACAAAAACTAATTAAAAACGCGTGATTGTTTAAAAAAACACCCGAAAGACTGAACCGGTGTGAAATAACTATCCCGCAAAATGAAAGGCTTTTAAAAAATGAACTAAACAAAAATATAAATGGGGCCACTACTTACATTCAAATGAGATATCACGTGTTGGAAATTTTTTAATTCTAGCGAGTTTTTTTCCTTGGGAGATTTTTTTAAGTAGATGTTTTTCTCTGATGAAAATTTTGAAATGAATTTTTTTAGACCCCCCAAGCTTTTTAGGTTTTTCTCATTTTTTTTTTAGACTTTGCCCCAATTTTTTTTACAATCTGATATTGAATTATCAGATTTAGCCAATTTTTCTCACCCCCGCCCCCTATTATTGGTCATTAATTTGTGTAAAAATATATGCTAAAGTATGCTGATAAGACTTCGGACAAAAGGTCATTTCTTTTATTCCTTATCGTAAAGTGATAAGGAATTTCAAATGTAGAAAGCATACAGAATGCGCTTGTTTGTCCAGACTTCAAAGGTGATAGGCTAGGATTAATAAAGTGTAATGACGTTATTAGGAGTATTTATTTTTACGTGCCTTTCACTCTATTGCTTTTTACTAAATCCGTAGACGGATACCGCGATATGCTTCTGTTTAAGATGAGTTGGCACAATGGGAAAAGATGAGACGTATTGTTACACAATGTTAAATCTCATAGATGAAAGTAGTCGCTGCCAACTCAAAGTGAAGGCGTATTCAGGCTGTATACAAGTGTTTAAGAAGTGTAGGCATAATGGGTAAAATTGAGGCTGATTAATACATAATGCTAACCTTTATAGAGAAGAAAGTAGTATTTGTTAACCGCTCTTTTACAAGAGTACATCTTTGCACAAACTTAAAGTACGTGTATACAGCTACTGGTTTATCTGAGGCAAGAACTATTGATTTTATGAAAAATTGTTAGGTTTTTCTCTTCTTGCCTCTGAACTTAATTTCTCTTATCTAATCCAAATCGATACAGCATCACCTCCGTTTTAATTACCTCTAATTAACAACTAAACTTAAGGTACAAACGTCTCATAATTTGGTAGAAGGGGAAAACGCTAAATTTTGTAAAGTTAAGTTACAAGAGTTGATCACGCCACGTAATCGATGTATATACAAGCCTGTAACTCCGAGTGTACTAAAGAGATTACATAACTGAGTACGTATTTAGCATTTCCAAAGGCAAGACAAGAAAGGGGCTGTAGGCACCGTTCAGATTATGCGGGAGTAGGATATCCCAATTGGTTTATTTTCCAGTGGTAATAATTGAAATCCAAATACAAAGAGAGCCAATTCTATAAACAATTTTACCCCAAGAAAGCTGGGATCCATTTACGATACGTTCTTTGGCCTTCAGCGATAACTATTAGCGAAATAGGGATATTTATTTGGAAATATCAAAGTTTTTCACAATAAACCAACCTTTAAAACAGTCAATTTCGAGTAGGAAAACTAGTTTTACACGTTAATTGTTATTTTTTCTAACATTGTAAGGGTAGTATAGCGTGCAAACTATCAGAGATTGAAAAATAATGTTTATTAAAAGAGATTACGGCAAAATATTTTAAAATACTGGTTTTATTGATTTAACTTAAAATGTACACTCGAAATTTGGAACGTAAAAACGACGCGATAAAATTACAGAAATGTTTGAGGACAGGCGTTATACGTATATTTGATGATAGAAAGTGTGACACTTGCAAACGGGACAAGCGTTTGAACCCAGGAACCACTCCTCCAAGCAAGATTCGCAAAATAGATGCCCGCAATAGGTGGATACCACGTTGCCTTTCGTAACGCGTTGTTCAAAGTTCTCGTAGCAAATTGGACAGGAATTTCCTCTCAAAATGCTACGCTGGGAAGGTTTCCTGGGAAGATCTGGACTACAATGCGAACCTTGGAATTGTTTGAACAGATTCTGACCCACCAAATGTCGCAGCTCTTCCGTGTTGTATTTCTTCAAGGTCCCAAATCCACTCAAGGGCATGGATCGTCGACGCAATTTGATTGCGTGCGGCCTCAGCAACTCCTCGTACGTTGGTCTTCTGCCGGCTCTTGGTGTCGACAAGACTATGTTAGGTGAAGAATCCATACGAGTTATGAATCCTCTCGGTGTTAAAGGTCGGGAGGTCGAGGAAGAATTCATCGTTGAGTTTGGCCTTTCCATAATATTAATTAACAGGCAATTATTACCGCAATGAGGATCGGTTTTGAGCCCAGATTGAATGATGAGATAACGGTCAACTTAATCGAGTTTTATACTGTTTGGAAAAATAATTGGTCAGAAACAATTCTTACTAAAAAAACTCTGAATATTTTATTTGCCACTCTAATTTTGGTTGAGAGATTAAGTCTTATCGCATTGTTTATTATTATCTTATTATTTATTTAATTTTTTTATAAATTAAATCTGGTTGGGAACAAAAATAGGAAAGTTTTTTTTTTTAAGATTTTTTTTACAGGAAGGCTCTCATAACCCTTCCATCTATAAACATGATAATTTAAACTAAGGGGCCATACATAAATAAGTAAATTCAAACTTATTATCACTTTCCCTACATAGAAAATATCTTTGCTGATAAAACTATAGGTAATAGCCGAGACTTGAAAAATAAAAAACTGTAGATGGTGCTTCTCCACGTATCTCCGTTCTTTGAGTCCTCTCCCACCCCTCCGCTGACCGCTGCCTCCCTCTAAGATTACCCCGTTTTGACTAAAATTCAAACCTACAATGGGTGCGTTCCTGTAAAAGGTTATTTGCCTATTTCGTAAATGGATATGTCAATTAAGTTTAACCAATTCCCGAAATTGTCCTAATATTATTTAAAGTGAGTTTGTCACCATGGATTATATTTTTAGTTTCATCGTACTATTTAAACGCCATATTTAAAATTTTATACCTCTGGGTTGAAGCGTTCTTAAAAATATTTAAGATGTTTCTAGAAAGTAATCAACTTCAATTTTACGAAAGTTAAATTTTCTGGATTCAAAAATACTTTTACGAAAATGACCGCTCGAAAGCGACCACGGTGATGACGTATTTGAACAATTTCCGGAATTGATAAAGTGATAACTTTGAATTCAGTATTTTACAGATGACCCCTAGTTTATTTTCCAATATAATGAAGGCATATTTGAACCCTAATAGCCTAAAAAAGCACTATATTAATTTATCTTAAGTTTACTTTATATTAAAAACGAAATTTCGAAAAATAGGCCGAGGTGGGGGAGAGACTGCTTGAACTACGACCCCTTATAGCTACCCTATTTTTTTCGCCACGTAAGCGGGCGGGCTTCGTAATCATTCGTGCCATGAGATTCTGTAGCCTTAAGTTCAAACGGCAGTCATTTAAATCGTGTAATAATACAGTTATATAATCTAAATTTAAAACTACATATTTCCCCGAATTAAGTAAGTTTATTTTATATTTCATTTTATATTTTCTTTTACTATACTTATTAATTTGATCTTAAGGACCATATCGCACTTTTAAATAACAATGTAACGGTGTTTTTTTTTTCAATCACGTTGCTTGAGCCAAGGCTTACCTAGTGTAATTGTTGTAACAGAGTGATAGAAGGTTAGGTGTAATATTTTAAATGTTAATTAAAGGTTAGGGGTAATATTTTAAATGTTAATTAAAGGTTAGGCGTAATATTTTAAATGTTAATTAAAGGTTAGGCGTAATATTTTAAATGTTAATTAAAGGTTAGGCGTAATATTTTAAATGTTAATTAAAGGTTAGGTGTAATATTTTAAATGTTAAAGGTTAGGTGTAATATTTTAAATGTTAATCAAAGGTTAGGCGTAATATTTTAAATATTAATTAAAGGTTAGGCGTAATATTTTAAATATTAATTAAAGGTTAGGCGTAATATTTTAAATGTTAATTAAAGGTTAGATGTAATATTTTAAATGTTAATTAAAGGTTAGGTGTAATATTTTAAATGTTAATTAAAGGTTAGGTGTAATATTTTAAATGTTAATTAAAGGTTAAGCGTAATATTTTAAATGTTAATTAAAGGTTAGGCGTAATATTTTAAATGTTAATTAAAGGTTAGGCGTAATATTTTAAATGTTAATTAAAGGTTAGGCGTAATATTTTAAATGTTAATTAAAGGTTAGGCGTAATATTTTAAATGTTAATTAAAGGTTAGGCGTAATATTTTAAATGTTAATTAAAGGTTAGGCGTAATATTTTAAATGTTAATTAAAGGTTAGGCGTAATATTTTAAATGTTAATTAAAGGTTAGGCGTAATATTTTAAATGTTAATTAAAGGTTAGGCGTAATATTTTAAATGTTAATTAAAGGTTAGGCGTAATATTTTAAATGTTAATTAAAGGTTAGGCGTAATATTTTAAATGTTAATTAAAGGTTAGGCGTAATATTTTAAATGGTAATTAAAGGTTAGGCGTAATATTTTAAATGGTAATTAAAGGTTAGGCGTAATATTTTAAATGGTAATTAAAGGTTAGGCGTAATATTTTAAATGGTAATTAAAGGTTAGGCGTAATATTTTAAATGGTAATTAAAGGTTAGGCGTAATATTTTAAATGGTAATTAAAGGTTAGGCGTAATATTTTAAATGGTAATTAAAGGTTAGGCGTAATATTTTAAATGGTAATTAAAGGTTAGGCGTAATATTTTAAATGGTAATTGAAGATTATGATAGGCTATATAGACTGGGATTCTCTTTACGGTCTGACCACTTGTACATGCCGGAGTATAATTCCAAGGTCTTATAAGTTGTAACCCAGGTTTTTTTTAAGTTCTCCTTTATTTCTAAGCGTGTATTCAGCTTTAGTTTATTATGCCATTATATTCTTTCTGAAATATTTCATATTTCTTGCCTTGCATGCGGTCTACGAAGCAAATAAGCTCGTTTGCTATCATTCTCACGAATCAAGAGTGGCCTTGATTGAAAAGCCCGAATAATGAGAGTATCTTTCCCCCTTTTTTTCTGTCTTCTTTTCATTAAATCAACAGTATAGTCTTTCTAAGCTATATATGGAAAGCTATAGGGAGCCTAGATTGCCCTGGTTCATTCGTTGCACTCTCTCTCATATGACCGTATATACGGGTTCCAGAAAGCCGCGAAAACGTTAATTGGCTACTAAAGACCGCTATCTACATTCTATTCGCGTCTTTGAGACAATCGCTTAGAAGAAACTCAGGGGACCCCCCTGCAAGGGCGCAACCACGTATCGGTCATTTATTTGAATCACCCGGGGCTCGCGGTTAGGCGTTGAAGGGTTATTGTTGTCCCTTATACCGCGGCTCAACCCTTGACCACAATGAGGTTCCGTCAAAAGTTATTAGAAAATGACCCAGCTTTTTTTTTTCCAGCTGCGTGATTATTATTATGGTTATCCGGAATATTTTTCGGCATACGCGCATTAGAGTGCAAGGCCTTTTTGATGTAAGCATATTTCTATGTATGGAGATGATATAAGTTAGGTTAGGTTAATGATGGAAATTAAATCTCTCGCAAAGAAACGCCTTGTGGTAGTAAATTTTCCGTGTCATTCTTATTGAATTTTCCCCCTTACATACAATTGTATGTTATGATGAAATAAAAAGATTTGTAGAGAAATTTTGAGTGATATTGGTTTGAAGATAGCTTTGGCGCAAAGCGCTCTTCGTCCTCATCTGCAAAAGCGATTTTGTAGTTGTTACAGGACATCAAATATCGGTAAGCTTCCCCTATGAAGCGCTATTTGAATCCTCATGTAACCGAGCTATTTGATAAGGTGACGAAACCCTATTCGTGTGAGAGAGATGCCCAAATTATGATTTTGAAAATGCTTTATGAAAAATACTATTTTTACTAATTATTAACATTTATGAGTTTGCTGGGTCAGTCTTATCGTACTTCTTCACCTCCATGCATAGTTTTTACAAAGCGGATTTTCAATTTTGCAGTTCCCCCCCCCCCCCCCCCCCCCAGTGTTTCAAGTACCTTAGAGTCAATTAGAACGCTTATTGGAACTGATCCGAATAGAACTCGACGACTCAGAGGTTCTTGACAACATTGCAATGTGGCCAAAGCCAAGAAAAAATGGTGGAACTTTTTCTAACCCCTTTAGTGAAAACTATGTATATACAAAATGAAATCAAATTTTTTTGGAAAAATTTACATAAACGTGGTGAAATCCCTATCATATTTTCCCTCCTCAAGAATAAATCCAAAAATATCTAAAATCTAATAAACCAAGTTCAAAGGTTATTGCGCTCTTCGTTTCATTCAAAATGAAATATATAGTTTAAAGACGCTATAAGGCTTGAAATCTTCTAGATAGGACTCCTATAGCGACGTATATAGATTGTAAGGTTATCAAATAGTTCGTTTCGACTATAGGTGCGTATATATGAAAGGTCTTTGTGGCTACTTTGCTTTCCTGTTTCATTCTTTATATTCTTTTATATTCAGAAAGCTGTGAATTTTAGGCCTAAATCGTAAATCAAGTCAAAAGCATTTACGGTTAAGTCTCTGGTTAGGATTGCCGTGCCTGTTTTATCCCATATTTTACTGAAAACTAACGTATATGTAGAAATTGTACCCTCTTGATAGTAAGAAAAATAAAATCTCCAGATTTTTAGGCCTAACGCGTAAATCAAACGAAAGGTCAATAAAAACCATCCTACTTTGACCATAGGGACAGATCCCCTCGTCGTGTACTTCCGCGACCAGTTATTTTACCGCGGAAGTAGCCAAAAATATCCTCCATAAAGATTATATTGCCAGCTTCCTGTATATAGCGCAATTTTTTTTTTTCTTAACTTCTTTTAGACCCTGCAGACCTAATAAAGATTTTTTTCTCCTATTTCTATATATTTATATAAAAAATAGACCCCCATCTCATTCAATCCCCAATAGAAATCGGATTATCCCGTAGTTCGAGGTGACGACTGGCGCTATTTCAATTCTTATTCTTATATTTCTTCGTTTCCGTGAGTCGGGGAGATTTCTCCATATTTTTTTTTCTTCCTCTTTCCTTTTTTTGAGGGAGAAATTGTAGAAATTTCTCTTTATTATATAGATTCTAGTTAATAAATCTTCGATCAGCCTGGGTGTATCTTGTTTAGGATTTTTTTTTCTCTCTCTCCGGCTCTCCGCGAAACCCTCGGCCTCTGGTTTCTCTCTAACTCTCGGTCGGATTATATAGGAGAAGACTTAGTTAATATAAGTTTAACCTAGTTTCTTCTATTGCTACAATGACCATAAGGGTGGGGGGTCTCTCGGAGATTGTATCGAATGAATCTATTATTCTCTCGTTCGTTGCAGATTTGTTAGGTAAAAATTGGGAAAGTATAGAAGGAAGAAAAAAATAAGTTTTGTTACGTATTTTTCCACCCCAAAAAATGCCAAATTTTTTTTTTTTTTTTTTTGTCGCCCTTATTTCCGATTTTGCAGATTTATTTATTTTACGGGTGCAGTTTGTTGATTAAAGTTCAAGGTCAGTGGTAGATTTGTTAGAAAACCCAAAACCTTATTACAAAATTATAAATGTTCATTATGTAAGATCTGATTTGGTAAAGTTTAGTTTCCATTAGCGCGGGAAATGGCGTGTTTATCATTACGCATGTTAAACTTTGCGTAATAACAAGTAAGGAATTCAGGCGATATCTAATTTTTACCAAGCTATTTTTGCGTGAGAATCTACCATTTATTTACCATAGAAAGTGCCCCCCCCCCCCCTCCCCTCAAGTTTTAGGAATTGGAAAAATGCCTATGAAAATTAGCCTTCTTAAAAAGCTCTCTCCTTTTATGCAAGCTGTATATAACCAAGCTAAAGCCGCTAGAAATTGTTATGTGGAGAGAGAAATGATGTTGGCTAAGTCTTAAATCAAAGCTATTTACATATGTATTTTTACACGCAGCTTGATTTGTTTTTTAAAGTGGTAGATTTATGGCCACCGGTAGAAATTAAAGGAAAGCTAAAACCCTAAATTTAATAATTCTCTCTGATTTAGAATTAAATTAATTCTTGGTATATTATATAGGAAGAGAAATAATAATTATATCCCCGATTTTGCTATTATGCAAAGAATTAGGACTAACCGCGAATTTGTAATTTTTCTAGTTGAATGTATTTATCAGAGTTCATACATTTGGAAAACTAAATTCATTGACATTCCAGATTTTTCCAAAGAATTTATCTGACTTTTATATGGTTTTCAATGAATTTCCCTGGCATTTAAAGGATTTTACAGGTTTTTTCCATGAATTTCCCTGACATTTGCTAGGTTTTTTCAAAGAATATAAATAAAGAATATAAATGTAATTTTTAAGGTTTTTCAATGAATTTCTGACATTTGCTAGGTTTTTTTCAAAGAATATAAATAACATTTTCTATCATTTTTCAATGAATTTCCCTGACAATTCCTAGGGTTTTCAAAAAAATTTCCCTGAAAATCTCTAGGGTTTTAAGTGAATTTCCCTGGCATTTTCTAGGGTTTTCAAAGAAATTTCCCTGACATTTTCTAGGATTTTCAATGAATTTCCCTGACATTTTCTAGGGTTTTCAATGAATTTTCCTGACGATTTCCCTTATTTCCATCAGATTAAAAAAGTTAAATTTACGATAGATCTTTGTAGATAGAGCTTTTCTATTCATTGACTGTAACACACTTTCTAAATCTCCGATATTTATAGATTTTCCAGGATGTTTATGAACCCTGATTCTGTTTTGATTAACTGTTAGTTTAAAGTGTGCCATTAATTCGTGAGGCTCATATATACAAAAATTTTAACTTCAATTATTTAGTTAATGACCTAGTAATTGACATAAGATATGAACTATATCAAAATATTTTTTTTATCAGTTTTGTTATCAATAATGAAGTTTTCCACCTTAAGCCCCTTGGTATAATTAAAATTCCAATCCCGTTTTTATTAAATTGACATTGCGCTGGTTGTCAAGCAGTCAAAAAGCAGTCAAATAGTTAAATCCCATTATGATAATATTTAAAAAACTTGACGATCAAATCCTCAGTTATGTTTCATTTTTTTCTTTCGTATCTCATTAAACTTTGCTGCTTATTTTTAAACAATAATCACACATTTAAGCGTAACGAATAACTTATTTAAAATGTCAATTCAAACTTACTTTAACTCGTAGGTACGAGTCCATGATTATAATCGAAATTTCCGCACAATTCTGCGTTGTCAAACTTGGCAGCAAAGTTCTTTCGTCACTGATGTTAACTTTACACTGTAACAATCCTTTAACGATCCCTTCCCTTTCACTCGATCCAAAGTTGATGGTTAAAATTTCTCGTTCTTTAGAAAATATCTCGGTAACTCGCTCCATCCTCTTACCACCTGACAGTCCGGACACTTATCGTTCTGACCATATTTTATCACTACTATTAATTTTAATTCGTCGCGCTAATAATTGCTCTAGATTATTTTATCGAATCCCAGGTGTAATTCTTGTTGCCTTAAAAAATGGTGTCAAACAACCAATTAACTCAATGAAGAGAAACCAAATGACTTTCACGCGCGCTACTCTTGGAGAGTAAAACCTCGTGCGACCTCTCCGAAAACATCAAGTTCTGGAAAAAAAATAATCTCCTCGCACTTGGATCCTTCTTTCGCTTGCCCGGAATCCATCCCCCATCACTATTTTTTTTTTTTTTTTTTTCTAGAGCTCTCTCTCCTCTACGTCTCTCTCCGTGTGGTGTTTTTGATTCTTTTCCCCCCTCTCTTTGGGGGCTTCACTCGTAGAGAAGCGCAAGAAGGAAAAAGTGAACCCCCGTTCTCCTGACTCGTAAAATAAAAACTACCCCAAGAGTTCCTAGGCCTACGACTCAAACTCCCCCACATCTATAGGAACTGGTCCGTACCATGGATGGGGCTACTAGGCTTTGGTCTATGGGAATACGTAGATTTTACTACCCCCCCAGTTTCCCTGTAAACTTTGTCCCGTGATTGGTCGAGAGAGAAGTTTCTTCTGGATGCTCGGGAGGGAATGAAGCCACCCCATAAACCATATATGCACGCGCCGATTTCTAGCTGGAAGCTCGAGCTTCAGTGTGGCTTTGGTTCTCTATTGTATAGCGAACACCGAGATCACTTTCAGGTTGCAACGTGAAGAAAAACCCAAGTCTTTTCTTTATCTCTAAGAAACTAAAAGTGGAAATACGCACTTTGTTCGTAATGAAAACTCCGCCATTCGCTTTATACTCCCGCTGCCGAAAACAAGAAGACAAATTGTTATGGACTCTTGGAAGAACATATCTATATGTATTTCTCTAGCGGTGGTATTAAAAAGAGGGCGCACCCGCGTTAAGTCTTCCCCCCCCCCCTTTCACGTCACTCTTTTTCTCTCATTGATGGTTTGTGGTTCCTTTTTATCTTCGAGATAAAAAACCACTTGTGGTTGGAAGTATTCTGTGGATTGTTTATTATGCCTTAATTCAGCAAAATTAATAGAAAGGACTCGAAAAAGGATTGAATAAGAAGCTTTTAACAAAAAATTGACTCTGAGATTAGTACTCTATTTTTAATTGTATAAATATTACAATTACAAGCGCTATTGAAGACTGAAATAATATGATTGGCTAGAATTTATATTCACTTTTATTCAAATAACTTTACCAAACTTCAGAAATTAGCTTAAACACAAAAAAAGTGTATAGAAATTGTGAAAAAAATCACGTATACATATTTTGACAGGGTGATTCCGAAAAAAATAATTTCAAAAGCTGTAAATTTTCTTTATAAGATAACGTAATATAAATACTAAATCCCATCTCTTTTGTTTCACTTATAGAATGATGTTGACTTGATCTTAGCGGAGGAGACGAAAAGCCAATGTTTGTCTGACGGTATATCGTTTTAATTCGGATCATCAAGGGAAGGAAACCCCTTTCTGTGTCAACAAAACAATGCCATGTATTATTTATCGTCATTGGCGGGGTTGACCAACGCGAAAAAAAGAGCTAGCAGAAAGATATAAGACTGAAGACTATACGTATACGAGATCGTGCAGGGCTCGCTTCCTCCGTCGTCGCCATCCTATACATGTAGAGATAGATGGACGCAAAAACTCCGCCTTGGTAACTGGAGAACTACAAGCCGATAGAATGTACATTCCCCCTTCTAATACGCATCAAGGAGATATAGACCAAAGATTTGTTCACACTCGCAACCGCATAAAACTCTATAAAAAAAGAAATTCTGGCACCATGTCGTTTTCGGACTCGAATGGAGAAGGAAATCGCTCTACAAGAAGCATCGCATATTCGGCGTAATGTAAGTTATAATAATTTTTTTGTACCAAGTGATTTTTTTGGTTTGTGGGAAATATCAATTCAACTGACAATATAGTAGTGGCCTTTACCTCGTAACTAGACGTCACTAGTCTCGTCCACCATCTGGACGGAGTCTGGGAGCAAAGAACTCCATGTTAAAAACGAGAAATGAAAGGCTTAGCTAAACATGCCACTATTCTAACTCTCGTGGAATTAACTATAATTTTGGTCTCATATTTGCACATTTTTGGGTAAATGCACTTCAATTTAGCATTGCTTTTGAGTGAATATGTATTTGTACCAGCTACAGAACGAATTTTGACAATAATATTACGTTGTTGGGGGTTATGCGGGTAACTTCGTATGATTCGCGTGTCTGTAATCATAGTCTTCGTGACGTAAAGTCGCGAAGACGCACTATATATCAACACAATCGTAATTTTCTCTCGAATTCGAAATATTTGATTGCTTTAAAAGTATATTGTAAAACCTCTGTCAGCGAAAATTTGACTTTTCGGAGCCATATAGAAAAAGTCGGTTCCATATTGAAGAAAAAAATAATTAGTTTGGCCTTGGTCTATTTGTATTTTGGGTTTGAAATTTTACTTCAAGAATTATGGTTTTGGAAAGTTTTTCTTCGTTAAAATTGAGAAAAAAGTCGTAATTTAAGTGTGACGCACAGTAATTCATCTGACTTAGATGCCTTTTGATGTCTTTAAGGCAAAACATAATGAATATTCTGTTAGATTTCAAATCTTGATTTTTTTACGTAGTTATAATCAATTTAAAGACGGAAAGAGCTATGCTCGATCCAAGACAAAATTTCGAATTATCGCGATGCAGATATTTCTTAAAAACAACTTAAGAGTGAAATACACTTTGACTGGTGACCCAAAGACAATGTTGAGTCAAATAAAGCGCTGTATGGGAACGTAACTAGCTGGTAGCTTTATCTCAATATATTAGTCGCGTGTCTGGCTCGCTCTGACCAGACGTGGAAGGAGAAAACCCCTTTAGCGCAACCCCTTTTTTTCCCTTTTTTATCCACCCCTCGTGTCTGATAGCCCTAGCCGGCTTCGGGTTTTTTTCTCATCTTCCCCTACTTTGGCCGTGTATTTCTCGCTGACTGTCTGCTTCGTCCGATCGATCAGTTTTCTACCGTTTTTGGGGAGACCTCGTTGCCAAAAAGACCATATAGCGGCAACCCCGAGCACTCCGGACCCTAGCTAGACCGCGCACCCCCGCAATCGAGAGTGCACCCACTGAACTCTTTTTTTTTCTCTCGTTTGCCCCCCTCCCCTAAAACCCCTCTCCTTAACTCAACCCTTCGGAATCACCCTTTTTACCGCGTCCCCCTGGTTTTAGCTAAATTTGCCCACGGAACGCCAAGAACGCTGCCTAACTGTACACTGAACCAGGCCGAATACAAGAACTACAAGTTCCTAAACCTTAAGGGAACTATAGTATACACTAAGTTTATTGAAATCAATACTAGTTTCCATAATGCAATTTTTAAAAACCAAATCATAGTTGCGACGTTTTCTGACTGCTCTATAGCGAACCATGGTTAGTTTAAGAAGCATGATTTTAAGCTGAGCATATAAGTTTGGCATATTTTGTTCAATTTATAATCAGCACTGTGTGCAATTTTCTGTATCTGGATTCAGGGCTACCCTCGAAGACAATACGCTAAACCTAAGCCTTCCTAATTGCGTGTGTTAATTAAGTTAGTGGTCAGAGTAGCTAGCGTATACTTGTTTCGTAATAGGAGATACATTTTTCAGCGGTTCATGCAAGAAAGGACCCCCCCGTCTTTAGAATCCTCATTAGGGTCTAGAATTGGCAGTAAGCTTATAGAAACGCAAATTTTAGGAGCTCTTAACTTGGTATGCTCTCATCACTTTTAATTTCTAATTAAGGCTTTTAGTCTGTGAGATGGAAGGATTCCAAGCAATCTTTGTTAATTTTAGTTTAGAGATGAATCCCAATTTCTTTCCTAAATTGACCATGGAAACTCAACTTGGTGAATCCACCGCCTTGAAACGTTCTTACTCGTTCTTACTGTATTCAAAATCTTTCGATGGATGGTCAATGTGGGGGAAGGAAAGGGTGGTATAGAGGGTGATTCCCCCCTTGTTTAACCCCCAGACTGTCTATATATATATATACGTGTGTATATGGATGGAATACGGACCCATGGTACAGCTGGACCCCCAAAAAGGATTATAGAAACTTGGGGGGTCAGCTCGCAATTAGATGGAACCCCTTCTTTTTATGCCCCCCTTTCTCTCTCTCTCACTCTCTCTCTCTCTCTGCGAATAAGCAATCAATATCTGTGGGGAACATCTCATCAATATCTAGAATCTCCCCCAGGTTTTTTATACCCTTTCGCGGGGTATATAGTGGTCATTCTCTTCGAGAGAAACCCCATTCATGCGATTTTTTGATGCCAAGGCTGAACCATGGTAGGCTTTCGTGTCATGCATAGATGACCATCAGGTCGAAGGTCGAAGGTTGAAGGTTTAGCGTCGATATAAAAAAGATGATTCTTATATCAAGCTCTAATGTATTTGCAAGCGGGCGAATATTTTCAACTCTTGATTTTATTAGTGAAGGGTATACGTGCTGTGTAATAAGGTCATTATTTGTTATCCCATCTTTCACAGTGTTTTAATATTCTATTGAATTATTTAAATTATTTTAGTGAGTGTGATATACTTAACGGTTTAAACCCTAAAAACTTTCGAGCAATCATTTTCAAACTCAACTAACAGTCTTATTTAAAATAATTTTAATATTTAAATCATCACGGTTAAAAATATTTTGCTACAAAAGATAATCCTGGATTGCTTTTTGGGAAGCTTATAGAAATAATTTTAAATTTTTTGATATCCAATAATATGCTATTACTGTTAAATCAGACAGATTAGTTACCACTTGACCACAAGCCCAAGCTTTCTCTAGGATCCGCGCAATGGGCGTTATACCCTCTTCAGACGATCATAAAATAAGCCGAGTTCGGTGTATTTTTAGCCAAGAATGGTTTATAATAAACTGAAGTTTAAAACTGGTTTAAAAGCTTACGACCGATGTTTTCAGACGAGAAACAGACTGAAATTTAATAGCGAAATTATTCCCGCCAAAAATACGGGATTTGATTTTTTGAAAGTAAATTACCTTTCAGATATATTTCAAGTCTAATTTCATAATTTTACACCGAATAGTTCGTTCACAATCATTTTTTAAAAGCGGAGAAAGGTTGAAGCGGAGAAAATAAGCCGCGCGCGCGGGAAAGCTAAGCCTAATTTCACGCAATTAGGCTTAGCTTTTCCCGCGCGCGCAGATGGTGTTGGTTTGTTTAATAACTGCGGTTTCGGGATTAAACTGGGTTTTAAATTTACACCGTCTGAAACACAAAGCCTGGTTTAGAAATAAATTTTGGTTTACTAAACCCAGTTTTATAGGCTCGTCTGAAGAGAGTATTAGTGTGAATTTTTTTGTACATCATGATGGACTATAAATTAAAGTCTTTGCTTTGAAATAATGATCAATATCAAGCTAAAGTTAGGAGACACGTGAATTAAGCTGACGGCAAATTTTAGCCAACAAGAGCCGCTCGGCTGTGAAAAGGAAATAAGGAGCCTGACTCAATTCGGGGTTCGTCAAATTGATCTCGCGCCAAACAGGTTAATCTAATTTTCAAGAATTGAAAAAATTAATTCGGGTTATTGTATTTGGTAAATTTGATCGAATAATGTTGGAAGCATCCAATTTGCACAATTTTTTTTTTCTCATTGGGAAAGCTCATTTCTTTTGTTATTTTATGCGAACACATTGAAATAAAGAACAACTCTGACGTCACTCGCATGTACAAAACTACCTCGGGAGTTTTTCAATTCTTAAAAATGAAATTCACGTGCTTGACGTGAAATTAATTTGACAAAATCCGAATTGAGTCAGGTTGAATGTCTAATTTAAAATTGAAGATTGCCTTGGCAAAGGCAGTCGTAGCTTTCTACAAGTAATTGGGGTACGTTCCCCGGCCACAAAATCAAAGAAGTGTCCTTATTTGTAGCCCCAAAAGTTTTCTTAGGGACAGGCCGGCTTCCGAATTCAACAAATTTCCCCCTGACCACAACTTCATTTGATTAGGGCTTACAAATCTATGAATCGATTAAAAATAACATGTTACTCGTTTTCTTTGCCCCTTGGTGAGCCTATTTCTCTAAGAAGTTTTCTATGTTTGGTTATATATACTTCTAGTCGCGGTGGTCTTTTGGTAAAAGTTGTCGGGTGTTCGTCGTTCCGGAACTTTAGGTTTATACGTACTTTTTGAACTCTTTACCTGGGCGCGTTGCTTATACGATGTAAAAGGCTCAATCCCCTAGCGAATACCCCTTTTAGCTTATAACCCCCGTGTATATAAACGACAAACGAAAAACACCTAAGTCTCGTATGGCCAAGCGCTCTCCGAGTCTTATAGAGCTCTCTTTTCTCAAAGCGACGCGCGATAATCCATCATTTGGCTCGTGTCATTAATAGCCAACAGAAGTTCCATCGCTCTTTATATACACTCGCGTATGCGGGCCATGGACATGGGGCTGCTGGCCGCATCGCGATTTCCCCATACGCCTTTAGTTATATTATACTTTGATGAGTTCGCTTTCAACTTTATTGGAAAGCCACTATACGGTTCCTTGCTCGATCTGCCAAAGCGCAACGATACAAACTCAGGTTTTTCTCATATTTATCCTTTGAACTCAGCTTAGCCTCGGCAAGATAGATATAGTCACAACCCTTCTGAGAAAATCTTAAACATTCGTCAGGAATTTTGAACATTTTATTTGAAAGGTCATGCGTTAACCCTAACTCAACATAATCTATGCCAATATTAACTTGAAAATATTGTTCAGTCTGAAAAAAAAGAAAAAAAAAAAATTACGTAGGATTTGCCTGGACAATTAAAATCTCATCCAAGTTGAGAAATAAAATTAATCACTAAAACCTCGTCCATTAAATTTTGAAACCCATATTCCTCCATAAGGTAGTAATTAAAATATACTACTTATCTATATGAAGAGATTTGTGGCATTTCGATGGATTCTCTTTGACATCGTTAAATCACCAAAATTTTCCTTTATCCATGTAATTCCTTAGTAAAATTCTAAAATCTCGGCAAATTGTAGTTTTTTTTTATTGGTGAATTTGAAACCAAATTTGTAAGAACGATTTCTTGGAACATTTTTCATCCTGAATGGTACAGTTTGAACAAACGCTCCTGACACCCTCCGCAGACACGTGTATAGTTAAAGTGGTCCTCTCAATGTTACGCTCTATGACCTCTATCCATCAGCAAAACTGAATAGTGCTAGGCGCGTGTGGATGCATTTACAATTGGCTTGGTTGTGAAGTATAGCTTCATTCAGTCTTGTTTCTTTGCGTATACTGACCAGACTTTCTTGGAATAAAAATCTCGTGATTTCCAAAGGGCGGGTGAAAAATAAAATTTTGGAGCCGTATTTTTTTAATATTCCCGTCTGATCTAGTCGCCAAACACGAGCGAGTACGCGTATTTTTAAAATACGCGTACTCACTCGTGATTGGCGACAAGAACAGTCGCGAATATTAAAAAAATACAGGTCGTGCTAGCCTAGTTCACCGAGCTAGGCAGCCTAGGCTTAGCAACGGTGCTTTGGAAATTGATTATAAAATAACGAATTATTTTTGTTGAGTTATATTATTGTTTTTCTCATTATTTTAGCATTCTTAATCGATTAAAAATAGGTTGTTTCGGCCTTTCATTCTCCCTTTAAACATAATTTCAACCCGGAAAAACCTGATGAAAGAAAATTAAAAAAAGGACAAAAAAGGTTATGAGCTATTTTATGTTGTCAAAAGGTTTTTCTTTTAATTACCAATCTATGTTAAATTAAATATACGTGTTGATGAAATACGTTCGGAGCATTATTCTTAAATTGCTATTAGCAAGAATCCATTCAGGTTCCATAAGAATATAGGAGGGCCGCGATTCAATAACCATACTCCCAAACTTTGTAGCAAAAGTTCGTCTGCTTCGAATCGATTTTTCAAGTAAATCGCTCCTGACATTATATTATTAACCCGCGCCACTAACGACATTGACATAATATTTTGGGTAATAAAAATGGAGCCGACCGAAAAAAGATCTAAGCTTACAAATGTTGGGAAAATTGCAGACGAACTTTTGTTACAAAGTTTGGGAGGATGGTACCAGAGGCTAAAGCTATGCTCCCATATTCTTATGGAACCTGAATGGATTCTTGCTATTAGTAAAAAAAACTAGGGAAAATGAGTGCTTAATATGCATACACTAAACACACAAAAGTAAAACATTGTCCTTTTCACACGCCCTTTAATGGTCGTCTTCCACCTGGACGTCGTATGGGTTGGTATTTTTTGCGGGCGTTAGCATAAGGTCCACCCCCTCACGTATCGAAATCCGAAACCCCCGCGTATATATAGTGAAATTGAGCACCCGGGCGTAAATCTAGAGACTTCCATTCAAGAAAAACATGAAAACAGAATGCTTAAATCTAGACCCAGACTGCGTGGCTTATACTAGCTCCTATAACAAAATAACCTTTTTTACTACCGGTTTAAATCTCCCAACTATGCGGATAAAATCTATTTTTTAAGATTTAAAAAGCAGCTGCATACGTGGTGCCTTTTATTACGAAATCTAGAACTGTAAATTTTAGGCCGAAGAATATGTAACACGAGATTTATCGTCTTTAACAACTGTTCGAATTTAGTGTGCCCACTGCTTGATGTAGTACTTAATTTGTAGCTTTACTGTATACTTCATGAAGGCAGAGATGCGCGTTCTCCTATCATGAGTATATTCGAGGTGATTAATAAGTTATTAAAGGGAGAATGCAACCTATTAATTTTTAATTAATCAATTAGTTAAAAAAATTACAAACAAATATTAAACTAGAAATTAATTTAAAACTTACTTGGAAAATAGGCTTAGCTGGATTTATGGAGACCCTGATTTCCTCGCGTAGTCTAGCGACCAATGAGCAAAGGTCCGTCGTTGACGCGAGATCTCCATGAGACTTACAATCGCACTCGATTTGTCACTAGCCCTTATACGCGAGCAAATCAGGGTCTCCATGAATCCAGCAAAGCCTATTTTCTGGGTAAGTTTTAAATTTAATTTTAGTTTAAAATTTGTCTGTAAATTATTTTACTGATGTATTAAACATATTTAAACGATAATGTTTGGTTGCATTCTCCCTTTAAGCTTACAAATGATCGGTATTAAGAGATTCAATTAATCTATCATTAAACAACAAGAAAAATAATCTTTGGCTTTTATATATGAGAGGAAAAAGTCCATTTCAGCCTGACTCAAAGCTTTGGAGAATTTATCTGGGAAAAACAAGGCGGATGGAATTGAAATGCGTTGGTCCGTTCAGCTCATTTTCCTTTATTTGATCCAGTTCTATTTAAATTTTACAATTTTGACCAAATTCGATTTATAACTCATTTGGGAAAGGCAATTTCTTTCGTTATTCTATGGGAGGAACTCTGACGTCACGCGCATGTAAAAACAGCCTCGAGAATTAATTTTTTCATTTCTTGAAAGTGAAATTTACGTTTTTGGCGCAAAATCAATTTGACGAGGCCCGAGTTAAGTATGAATCTTCTTTGAGAATGTTACCAACTCATGGTGAATAAACTGTAGAAAAAAAATGCGGTTACGTAATACTCTTACCCACTCGTAAAATATTTTATCAGTTGAAACTAAACTTATAAAAATGTACAGCGCATGTAAAAATATCCCAACCGTGTGGAGGTAAGCCAACATTTAGGAGACGATATTAGCGAGCTATCCTTTTCTCCATTGCAGTTCAATCGGTCCAATCTATCTCTAGCGGCTCTCCGGGATGAAAAATATATATTTTTTTTCTTCTTCCTCTTCTCGATCCCTTTTGAGAAAGATGGGGAGAGAGAATGATGCGCGCCTGCGTCTGAGACATTCTTTCGCTCTCGCGCCGCAAAAAAGGGAAAACCATTTTTCTCCGAGAGAACCAATGACGCCTTCGGTTCCGCCTTCTCTTGCTCCTTAAACCCTGCCCCTTAGGTTTCTTTTTTGTTTAAATGAAGAAACCAACTACGCAGGTATCACCCGAAAGTGTTATCATCCGATACCATCCTTAAACAGCTGGTAATCTGTCGTTTATAACAGATTCTAATCTTGTAACGGCGCGCATCACTTCGTATTTAATTAAAGAGCAGTTGATATAATTAATTTTGTTTTATGATGGTGCGTGTTTTTGCTAAAGAGTTTTTAAAAAAACGTGTTTTCCGGAAAATTATCAAAATTATTCAAATCTTTTGAAAATCGGAGCACATTCCGTACAAAAAATTCAAAAACATAAACTTATCCCTTTTGTTGCGAGCTAGTTTTTTGATATTTTTAAATTTAATTAAGGTAGCTAGTTTATTTAATTTTGTACTAATTACTATGCCCTATTTAATGAAAAATAGAAAATTAAATATCTCTCACTTCAGCCATCCGAAATCATGTCCTTCTTGGTCTTTGTTCGCAAAGACATTTTTGATACAATATACACAGAAGTGACTATATATTTATAAGAATTAACACATTTATATATATTATATATGATATTTGATTTATATTTCACGAGATTTTACTGTAAAATTTTAATGATTTGCGTTTCACACCATTGAAGTTGTACTAGTCACATGCATTCCATTTACACAAAATCAGTTTTTCTTAAGTATGGAGTTAATTAATTTTGTAATATAATGCTTTCCATTTATTGAGCTATCAGCATAATTTTTTACACTTAATGATCTATTTGAAACTACAGCAAAAGCACGTACAAATATGGTTTAATTTCAACGTGATAAGAGTTCTGAGATTCCAGCTTGATTATCTTTTATAATCAAAAGTTTCCGTTTGAGAAAAATTAGTTAAATATGGTTAAAAATACTAAGCCGTTATCTGATCACGTGACTAGAGAAATCACTAGCAAAGAAGTGAAACTATGAATTGACCACGGGTGTGCCCATTAAAAGATGGAATCGCTCCATTCATAAATCTATATATATATATATATATGTACACTTGTGTATTATTTTAGAGAAATTTTCATTTCCCGCTTTTCCCAAAAGATTTATGTCTAAAATATGGACTATGGCGCTATTTTTCCTTAGTCTCCCGCTCCCACACATTCATTGTCGATTTCCCCAAAAAGATATTGCGTTTTTCCTAGACTGTAGAATTGCGCTGCACTACGTACACCGCGAAACTAATTTACATAAATATCAAATTTCGTCGTTTTGGAAGGACGCTCGTCTTCTCTATTTTCGAGAAAAAGTCAATTCATTGCCTAAAAATGCTATTGGGGAAATACTGAAACAAGTTTTATGGGGGGGTTATATCTCTTTTACGATTCTAGATATATATGCGGAACTATTTCAAAATGAGAATAGACTATAGATTGAGGCTAAGAATGCGTTGTTAAAATTGGCTTTAGAAAGTATAATCTCCTGCACTTTTCAGAACAGCGATCTCCGATTGAATCAATGTGTGAGGATGAAAATATCGTAACTAGAATATGATGTGTTTTCGTTTACAGTTTACCGTTTAACCTATGACTATTAGCCAAGGACAATTGTCTCAATTAAGCGAGTGAGGGTGCCTTTCTATATTATTTTGCAAGGGTGTCAAAATGAAGATAGGTTCGGAATTTTGCTGCCTTAAACGTTTTTTTTCGTCTCTACCAGAGTTTAATCTTGGTTTTAGGGTTATATTTCTTGCATTTACACATTTTTCTCGCATATGACAAGGCACCTTTAATTAAAATAACAAAACTAACGATCATAAGCGTCGTCTAGCGGCAAAAAGTGGCGAAATTATAAATTAACAAAAGCACCTGCGCATCTGCAGCTTCTCGCGAATTTGGGTTATAGTTAATAATTAAAGAATCACTAGATTTCCTTATTAACATTTTCGGACATTTTACAGGCATTAAGTCGGAGAAATTTTAAGATTCTAATTCGATTTTAAGTTTCACAAATATATTGGTAATTTTTAATTTTAATTGGGTAAATGCTTTTGATGTTTCGATCGCAAGTGTTGATCACTCCAAATAATAAGTCTACAAGCATAGCTTTGACTGTACTAAAGTGATTGCCAAAGGCTGTAGTATCTTACGTAATCGCGTAGTCTGTGCACAGATTTTACGGGAAAAACTTTAACCCCTCGAGTGTATGGGGTTTAAACTTGTATTAAGTGTCCAAGGAGTCAAGCCGTATATAATTTAAGGTGTACTGAATTGAATTTGGACAAAATCTGTTTTTAATCTGAATTATTCTAAGTCATCAAGCGGAAATTAAATATATCTATAAATTTTTGGCATTTGTTTTTCAATTTTCTAAGAAACGCGTCACCCAACTAGAGAGTTGTAAAATTATGTAAAAAAAAATATCGCATAGGCCTTCAAAAAAAATGGTGTCAGTTTCACTTTAAATCAAATTTCCAAAGCGGAATTTTTCGAGATGCGTTATTTTTCTGCTCAAAACGAATAAATTCTCTATATCGCGTTTTGGAATGTCCATTCTATGACCCCCATGGTCAGTTAGTGACTGTCCAAGGGAGGGACGCGACCAGGGGTCGAATTTTAGCCGAGGGGTCGAAGCGTGATCTTTTTAGAAAAAATTTTTGTATGTGTGTGTGAAAAATATATATAAATGTAGGGTCCGGCTGGAGTCACCATGCACCACTCCCCTTAATGACCAAACGCTCCTAGTAACAAAGCCGTAAGAGAGAGACCATTTTTTTTTTTTTTTTTTTTTTTTTTTACTCTACTATATTATTGGCCCGCTTTTTGGTTTTTTTCTACTTAAAGAGATAGTTTCATATTAAAGTAAAAAGTTGTGGAATAATTAAAAAAAACTAAGTCGGTAATTTTACCATAAAATAAAATTAAAATTTGACTTTCTTGATGAAGTACTTTCGCGAAAGAGACCTCGATTCAGTCCCGTAGCTACACAATTTTGTTCGAGAGGGCTTTAGCTTACTGTAAGGGGGAAACTGGGGTATTAAGGAGCAAAAACCCATTTCATTTGAGAGGGCAGGATTTATGTTTTATGAGGGTTGCCCCACTGGTTGCAAACAACCATATCACGAGACAGAACGCACTACAATCAACTGTAGGCTCAACAAAAGTCATATGATCAAAGTGATGACGTAAAATTGCCGGGAATTTTTGGTTTTAACCTTTTATGACAAATGTGTATTTTGTAATCAATTCTCAACAATCTTTCCGAAAATGCTACTTAAATTCTGTTTGTAACTAATGAAAAATCCGTGACTAGCTGCCACGCTATAACTTCTATTTTCCCTTAAATGTTTACCACAATATCGTTGGTAGTGTGTAAATCGGTTTCGCGAAATAATTATAACTATTGGATTGGATAAACCTTATCGGAATGAGAGTACCTTTTAATTGACGTTGTAAAATCGAAATTGGGGATACCGTGAGTCTCGAAATAAGAGCTGGAACTATAGCTTTAAAATTTGTGGGTGGCTTGTTGGGGGGTTATACACGGTCAGTCCATTTGGACGATAAAAAGGCCACCACCTCTTAAAGATTTATGCGCTGCCATATTTTTGTCCAGCACTGGGGGAATAAGGAGAAAAAAATAGCCATGTCCGACACTTTGATTTTTGAGTAGGGGGACGCGGGGATGAGAATGGTGGGAAAAATATTGGAGGGGTTCGCTCGAAATGTTCAACTTCTCGCGTATCTTTTTGAAGAATGGTCAGTTGGCTTTTCTTTCTCGTTTTTCAGTCGCTTGTTCGATTGAAGTTCGAAGCTATAACGAGCTTCACGGTGGTATAAGCTGTTAAAATGTTTCTTCTTTTGACACTGTCACTAAATTACTCGATGTGATTGACCAATTCTTATTGATAAATGTGGTTTTACCTGTGGTGGGAAAAATGAATATTTATAATTGGGACCTTTGGGACTTATATTATTGTTATGAGAAATGTTACAGTATTTTTTGAAACTTGGAATACTTCAATACAACGCTTGAGAAAGTTCTGGCCACCCGCAATTAAATAAAAATTATACCTTTACGATTTTGTTCATGCAAATTAACAGAAGTATCTGAACTTAGTAACGCTAGGCTGTAATAACTTTAAAGTTAAAACCGACTGTGCTTAGTAAAAATTATTGAAACACTTGTTTTATATTATCTTTAATTAAACAAATGCCCTATAAATCCTATATTTGACCAATTTTATTTGTAGCTCGGATCTTTGAGATAGTAATGATTGTTTTAATCTAGCCCACGTTATTTAATATATAATTTTTTAGTAAAAATTAACTAATTAAACTAATTGAAGAAGAACCCAAACGTTCCATAGGAATTCGGTCAATAAATGTTGCGTTTAACCAAAATTTCATTAAAATTGCAAAAGTGTAAATTTATCCAGGAACCCGTCACTTCACGCGGGACACGCTCTCAAATTCTAGGTATATTTTGAGATGTACATAACGTGTAGGTATTGATCTCATATCGCTTGAGAATCAATTGCGAATCCTTGAAAAGGTATATGAAAGGGAGTGGGTGTGGTAGCGTCTTCTCCTTTCTAAAGAAACCCAGCCTTTCGTTATTTCCCTTTGGAAAAATATTCTAGGATAAAAATCATATTTATTACTTTTGCCATTTTTCAAATCCGTATTTGCCCCGCAAAAAATATGACCATTTCAACCCTTTTTATCGGCCTAGCTGGCGAACTGGGTATATTATTAGGGTTAGTTAAAGGGGCAAGACTGACCTTTTTTATACGAGTTTCCAAAAACCATTTTACGAACCATTTTATAATTATTACAATCGCTGCGATATAGATTGCAAACTGAAAATAGCCATATTAATTTCAAAAACGGTAAATAATTATTGAAATCTTTATTTTGTACACGCGTTCAGAATTAATATTTAAATTCAAACTTAACTAACCTGAAGAAATTAAACACCCTAAAACGTGTCTAATAATTGTGAAAAATATTCTCGAATGCACGGTGATTCCGAAAAGAAATTAAAAAGCTGTTCCAGTTGAAAATAAGAAACACGAAAAATATCTAATCGCATGATAATACCCTTCATGTTCTACCCTGCTCTTGAGAAGAAACTAAAGTTTATTTTTCATTCCTTTCCTTTCGGCGTCCGTCTTTAGAATTCCAACTCCTCGGTTATTAGTTCAGAATGGTCATAACTCAAAAAAACATTTTTAAAAAGGATTCTTCTTTTTTGTGGCTTCCACATCGTTATCGTTTTACGTGCAGGGAGTCCTATAAGTCTCTAAAAAGGGTTCCAACCCTTTTTCGTTCGAATTTTTTAGGGCCCTTATGGGCAATCTACAGTCTTGATCAGTTTTACCTTTCGTTGTGCTCAAAACCAGGCTACCATTCGTGGTTTACTTTATATTCATTATTATTAACAGTAGTGGAGGTCTGCCTAGCTTTTTCGTTCTGAAAACCAATGCTGTTTCTGACAATAGTTCTCACGTAAATTCGGGGTGTTTCCAATAGAAAAACATGGAAAACTATCACGAGCTTAAAATTTTTGGGGATAAATCAAAAAATATGGTCCTTCCCACCAATTTTTTGTGAAAAATTATATTTTTTGTTACAATGTAGATAGTTTTTTCCCAAGAAAGTGTAAGGGAAGTTTCATAAAGGTATAAAACGATCTCATAGGGGTTTTTCGGGGTTTTTCAATCAACAAAATCAAAAATAGAGGATTTATAAGAACAATAAAACATGTTCTTCATAATTTACTGTTGTTGTCAAATTATAATTCAAGGTATAATCAGAAGTCTATTAAAAACACTTTCGAGGGAAGTTTTCAAAGGCTTATTTTTAATGATGAACACTATTATACTTATTATTTTTACAAAGACTAGACGAGCGATTGGTTGAAGAGATCGGACACTTGCCAAAATCTCAAATTTCTGAACGTTCTCAATAGGAAATTAACTTTGAAATCATAAAATCACTCCCAATAAACAGCTTTGAAATTTCATAATCTCTCCAAAATCCTAAAATCCTGTACACAATAATAGCAACTTAGCAAGTGTCCGGCCCATGGTATTGGTTAGTCACTTCTAAAAATCTGTTAACCGACGAATCGACTATTAAACCCAAGAAGTTTTATAGACTTAAAAATTAAGAGCTATTTTATTCCAATTGTTGGCGAAAGTGAAATTTTTAGTTTAGGCCTAAAATATTTACATATTTTAGGGCAAAATCAAGATTAAACGTATATAATTTTGATAACTTCATAAATATTATTTTAGAAAGTCTGAAAACCTAATCTATGTCATGTGTATTAAGTCTCGTCTCTTCCAAGGAAGTAACCGCGAAGTCGCAGCAGTATAATCTCCACATCCGTTCGTATTTCCAACATTCAGATGTAGAAACCAGATAACCTATCAACCCGGGTTAATCGTAAAACGTCACTATATAGCCGAGAACATACCTAAAAATCCTTTCTCTATAGTTCTCTTATAAAGAATTGTCTCTTAAAGATCTTGTTGAGTTGTTTGCGTTTGGTTTTTCTAACCCCAACGAGTGTTATACAGGGCGCTTAGTCTCGTGTTGTTTCTATTGTAAAAACCCCCTTCTTATTTCGAATGCACAAGGATATCCTTTGTAATTTGGAACACAGCCATCATGTCGTGTTTTGTTCCTCGTGGTATAAAAGTTCGGTCGTTATACTGTTGAAAGAAGAAACGGTTTTTCGCATAGCACGCGTCCGAATTTAAGGCCGGATTTCTACCCTATAGATTTCTACCCTAACTACAAAAACCAGCGACATCCTATTGAGAGATTCTATTTTTGGCATCGCGCGGAAGAGAAGAAACGCGCAGAAACTCCGAAAGGGTTCTCGAATCGTATACCCCTATCCTTTAAGCTGCCAATACCCCTCTCACTTATAGTGTTGGGGGATTAGTAGTTATAACGTCCAGATTTTGGACGCACGCATGCGTGATCCGCTTGATATTTATGTCTGAATCATAAATTTATAGCTCATATTCAGTTCTCATAAGTGGATTTATGGAATTATGTACTCGATATTTGGCAGCCTGTATGTTCTTCACTTCCGCGTTTAGTAAATACGTTTATAGAAATTAAAATAAAAATACAATAGATTTTTTTTACATTGCAGGGGATTATGCCCGGGTATAAACTCTTCAAATCAGACCACTAATTCCCGCATCCCAAACTTCCCAAAGTTTTTATTGCCTGATTTATATACAGAAGAACGCGTATCATTATCTGAATTTAGCGACAGAAATGGTTGAATGTAGAAGGTAATTTGCATTTTTGAGCTAAAACATTATGCCCAAGGATATATTATGTAACAGTAAATTATTTTTACTATTTAACTATTTTTACTGCCCATTCAATGAATCAAATTTTAAATCCAATTTTCGAAGTATAATTTTTTTTTAGGAATCAAATTTTAAACCCGGCATTTCATTTTTTAAATGTTTTCTGACTTGTTACTGGGATTTAAACGATATGGATTTATAACAGTAGCTTTTTGTAGTTATTTTCAGTATCCGGCGACGGGCCTATTGGCCCAAAAGCTAGGCCGCGTCATTTTAAACTTTACTCATCTATGATGTCAGAGATACCCAGCCATTCAACGAACACCGGAAACGGAAGGCAACCCACGCAGTTTGACCCTTCTGACCCGAGGCTAGGATTCTCTGAGACTTAAGGCTAGAATTCAAGCCCTTCTGTTTATTATATGGATAAATTTTGCCCTACGTCACACGTAGGTCTCAGTCATGAATTTGATAAATAACAAGCCATTTTATATTTTTACAAATTTTTTTTCTATTGGAGTTTCCCTCAAGAATTTTAAAATTATTTTTGATAGTGAGAACGAGCCTTGATTTATTATAGATTTCCTCGACTGCGTTTGACGAAATCCTTTTTTTCCTCCTCAATATATTTTCCTCAATTCGTGACACCTTGTGTCACCCAAAACAAGCTAACACCCCCGGTGGCTATAATGTATAAAGAGAGAAACGGAAATGGAGAGTTCATGATTGTGTTATAAAAAAAGCGAAAGGGATGTGAGCTATATAAAAAAAAAGAATAGGAATGAGAGATCGCGACAAAAAAGTCTATTGGGTGATGGGGATTCGCACGCGTCGTTCCAATGTCGGAAAGTGTCGAGCCATAAAATCGTTCGGCGCCCATCATCAACTTTGGCCCGGGCCATCTAGAGCTAGACCCCATACTTTGGCCTTCTTTAAACAATCCCCTATATGGCCCCTTTGGGCGCTATGTAGACTAGAACCCCCTTCTATTCAGATGTATCCCTCGACGGATAAAAAAATACGGTGCCGTTTTTTTATAAACGTAAGCGGAACCGATAGGGGTGGGCTATATGACTCCCATTATATTGGCACCCCTCGTTATACGGGTGTTAAGTTTATTAAGATCTGTCAGCTTTCGACGCTGATGGAAAGGCGCGCACTCTACTCTTGTCTACTGTATTGAACAATATTTACTTCTAATATACGTACTCGGCATGGAATTTGAATAAAGACTTGAAAAAGTATTCCAAACAAGTTTCGGGTGGATTTAAATATACGTGATGATCATGCTTTTGTGTGTTGGAAGTTTTTTATGAACTTGTATTTCCTGTATAGTTCAAGCTATAGGAAAAATAATAAAAGGCGGCACATGAACACTTAATGATGAACCTTCTGATGTTACTTTTGCTTAAATTCAAGCTTAACTAAGCTTTAGAAATTAATATAAACGCCTAAAACGTGTTCAATAATTGTGAAAAGAATTCTCGAGTACTGTTTTTTGGCATGGTAATTCCGAAAACAAATTAAAATTATTAAGTCGGATTTTTCATTTTACCGATTTCAAACGTTATTTCAACGTTTTTAGACACATTTTTGGTGTGTAAATAAATTTTTGAAGTTTGGTAAAATTTGAAACAGGGAAATATAAATTCTGGTCAGTCATATTATTTCAACAGCGCTTGTAATGTCCTAACATTAATTGATAGACCGCCGTTTGATGCCAAGACCTGGCTTATTCTTTTAGTTTTAAGACATACTAAATAAATAGTAATTAACTAAACATAATTATTTAAATATGTAGTTAAACTAAATATTGTTTGTAGTTAATATTCGAGTCGCCAATTCTATTCTGACGTCATCCTCCGGCTCCTATTCACGTGTAACTTTGCTCGTAAAAACGGTTCAGTAGTTCCCCACGATTTCCCCTTTATTTTATTGTCATCTAAAAAGTAAGAATACGTGGCTATTTCGCCCTCCTCTTTTTCATCTATAACGATATATATGTGGTTTTCGCTAGAGTGTTTTTACCGTTGGCCTACGGTCAATTGGGATAGATTTTAGCAAAAGTCGGGGAGATACTTTTTATGTCCTTTTCGTGACTTTACCTCCGTTGCTAAGGATTTAGAGAAAAATTTACCCACAACCCCTCTTGGATAAAAAGAGAGAGAGAACATAGCTATTAACGGTGATCCTATTCTTGTAGGGATCAAATTACTAACATCAATCGTAACTTCCGTAAGATTGCCAAGGTTGAGGGGATTACTCAAAATATTGATGCCATTATAGTTAGGCGACCGACTGCGCTTGCTCCATGCATGACTGTTTTGTCATAAAAAAAAATATTTTACGCTTTAAAACTATATGTTTAAAGAGAAACTTGGAGCTAAAAATGGAGCAGCTTTTCAATTTATTTTCGGAATCACCATGCCACAATTTTTTGAGAATGTTTAGATATTGGGCATCAAACGCCGGCCAATTGTTTTAAGGGCATTACAAGCGCTATTGAAGGCTAAAATAATGTGATTGGCCTGAATTAATATTTACTTTTTTTCAAATTATACATAACTTCAGAATTTAATTTATAAAAATATGCATTTTACTGTTTCGAATATTTCAATGGCGAAAATTCTACTCTATTTCCTTTTGGAAATAGTTTCCAGGAATTGCTTGTAAAAGAAGTATACGCGCTGTTTCTGATAAAATCCGAATTCTCCGAGTACAGTTTTGGTTTTACAAAGAGTTCAAAACATTTGTTCTGCTCCCTCAGAAATATCAACCTCTTTTTGACTGATCACTCTGTAAGGTATTCTTCTTCAAGGATTGTTGGTTCAGACTAATTCGCTTTTTATTAGGTTAACAGTGTGTCTGTTTTCATATTACACCATATTATTCTACTATTATAGCAAGGTAAAAAGAATAGAAGCTTCAAGCGTGTGTGTACAATTTTTAAATGATGGGATAGTTGAGCTCAAACTGGGTTATCTCTACTTCCGATAGTTCTCTTATGGGTGCTTTAATATATCGTCTTCTCGAGCGATTTTAGGTAGAAAATTAGGCTTAATGAATGTGGCTACGAGCTAAGTTAATATTAAGAAGTTTGGAAAGGGATCCATTCTGTAATAAATGTAAAGCTAGTATATAAAGTATAGATTTCCGGAAGCTGAATAGACTCCGTTTGGATTGGGACACATATGGCCCGAAGCTGTTCCTTTTACTATTATGTTCTATGATTATGTCCATACAGGAAGTCCTACTGAAAAACATAAAAACGTAAGCGCCTGTAAAAGTGTTTCAACCGTCGCGCAGAGGTGTTCAAAGAAGAACTAACATCCAGGGGCTAACCTCATTTTCATAGGGTTATTCCGGGCTAATTTTTCGTTTCTTTTACCAATTACCCCAACATGAATATTAATCATAAATTAAACTAAAATTTCCATTAAAATCGTTTTTGTGGGGGTGGGGTGGGTTAATCGTCATTTAGCATTAGAAACCTTTTTAACAAGATTTCAATGTCGGAACTCTGGAGGAGGGTGTTTTTCTCTTCGTTTCTCTCGCGAATTCGTGTTATTTTTTTGAGGAGTGTAAGTTTAGTGTCCGCTAGGCGATGCCCCGTCCATTTTTGGGGTGAGTCACTAGTTTTTATGGTCCGAACAGCGGCGGCACTTAATATAGACGCTTGGCGCGCATCCCATGGATGCCTGGGTCCCCTCTACGTCGTTTTCCGCCTAGTTCTGTCCAGCCGAGCTCCGGAGAGAAGTTTCTCGTAGGAGGGTCAGCATCCCATAAAGCGTTCACGGCTGACTGTCAGCCTTTTTACGACCCTTCGCGCGTGCTCCGCTCGAGATGGACATTACCGTTTTTCGGGGAGACCCCCCCCCCCCCCATATCCATCGCACTCTCCTCTCTCGATATTTCTTCGTCTCTCTCTCGCCATCTAGTTATGCCCCATGTCCAATAAGAGATGATGATGAATTTGGGTTTTCGTTTTCTCAATGATCGTTGTCGATGGACGTTATACGATTAAATTGAAAGAAGTGTGTTCGAAAATATGTTTAAAAATTTAAAACCATAATTTGGAAGTTCTGAATAATTATATTTTAAAATTATAATATAATCAATAAATTTTTGTCGAGGAATCCATAAAACGTAATTATATATTTTTTTCCTTTTCACCCTTCCTTTATAAAAAAAGGCAGTCGTGTATAGTTAGTGAAGCCGTACATATTGCGTAAATCAATCGGCAACCCTTCATTATGCATCTCTCTTTCTCTCTCTTGTCTTGTTACGTCGGATAAGGGGTAGTCGGCGCGTGATCTCCCCTATTGTCACGCCTGTATCCTCTCGATTTTTCTCTCTGATTAAAAGAGTTGTTCTTTCCCGCTTCTCGCTTTTGGACATTGTTTTTCCCCTCATTTCGCGCGCTTTTTCTCTCAATATCTACTTCGGTTTTCCTCGGGGGAATATTTTATTCCGATACCGTATAGGGCTACTCCTTGTGATAATATATATTATATAGCGACGTTCATGCAGCCACGTTTTCATTTCCCTATCTCGCGCTGTACAGCTGTGCGCGCCAAAATATGTTCGGTGAATGCCCGACAGCGTAGGGTGAAGTTAAGCAAAAAATCATGCAGATTTATTACATTTCTTTTTTCTCCAAAAATAGACCCCAATTTATGGTTAAAAATATGTTAGAGAAAGGTGCGTATAGTTAAGCGGAAAGGGATAGGAGAAAGGTGGTTGAGTAACTTATAGTTTTCGATAAAGGGGTAAAAGAAAATTCAACCCTTCTTCCCCAGCTTTACTCTCATTGCAGGGTTGCCTGGAAAGCTTGTGAGCGCAATTCAGAATAGATCAGTTTCAAAATTGGAACTGCTAGCTTTTATCTCTGCTTCAGTTTGCGCTCACAAGTTGTTGGCAACACTGCAAAAATATGTATAATTATCTAGGAGAACCCTAAAGGTCGGTCTTCTGTATACTACGGAAACCCTAAATCTTATTCCACGGTCATCTGAAAACCAAAAAATATTTTAGATGAATTAATTGACCGGAATCGAAGAGGAATACTAAAATGTAGATTCGTTTGGACGTTTATGGTTGAAAAGCAAAGTCTAAAAAACAGGTTCGCGAGGAAGATTCATTAACGTTTAAATAGGCATAATCCACCAGTAAAAAAATTACAAACAATTATTAAACTATAGAAATCAATTTAAAACTTAGCTGAATTCACGGAGATCATGAATTTCTTCGCATTGAAGGGTTAGCGACCAATCGAATGTTGTTGGAAGTCTCGTGGAGATCTCGTCTTAACAACAGGGCTTTTTGGTCATTTGTCGCTGACCCTTCTATGCGAATAAATTCAGGATCTTATGCATCCAGCTAAGCCTAATTTTCGGGAAAGTAATTATTTCTAGTTTAATATTTGTTTGAAAAACTTTTACTGGTGTATTAAGCCTATTTAAACGATAAAGAATCGATAAAAAAATCACTTATGTTTCATTCTCCCTTTAAGACTTGAAATCCCGTTTGAAACTGGGGTTAAAAAAACGTCCAAGTTTCCTTTCATTATGATCAATATGTCCGAAAATAACATTTCGCTCCGCTACAAAAACTGACCATAGAGTTCCTGCTCATTGTCCCTCTTAAATGTATATATATTCCCCATCTGGTCCGAGTTTTTAAAACTTTTTAAAACTTATTTTTTTTCTCCGCTTTTCCGGGGTTTCCGTTGTCCATTTTTCGAGCAGGATATAATAGAAGTAAAGGTCTGCGAGGGCAGGAATTGAAAAATAGCGTTTAAATTGCAGCGGACCTTTGCATGGCTGGTCTTTTTTTTTTTTTTTCTTACGTCAGCTAGGGGTCGAGTTAAAGAATATTGGGCTAAAGGTGGAACGACCATATGAACGATTGGAAGGAAGTTACGGGCTGTCCACTGTATGTTGGACAATAACGGATTTTTTTTCGGGGCTATAACTCCTTTTTTTAGCCCCGAGGGGACCACCTCTTGGTTTACTTTTAAAGCTTGATTCTATCAATGAATGTATAAGAAAGGTTTTGGATTTGTATTATTATAAAACTTCTCTTACGTCTGAGACGGAGCTCTGGATTTTTCTTTAAGAAAATCGGCGAATCGTGGGAAATTCGTCTTAAAGGAATAAAAAATAATTTTTTTACTTAATTTTATAGGTAAATGTCTATAGGGCAAGGTCATGGCTATCGAGAAATAAGTTTTTTTTGTAGGAAAAAAGTACAATACTTAATTTAAAAATGGTATTTTGTTAAGGGAGGGTGAAGTTAAAGGAATGAAGGTAATTTTATTTGTCAAAATTGGGCCGAATAGCAAGGATTTCCTGGAAATCTTTTAATAATAGGGATTAATCGTAAATTTTTTTATTTTGATCAAGATATAGTTGAAGTTAAAATTTTTTTACATAGAAAACGAGACGTTTCGAGACGAGACCTTTCCCCAGTCGATCGTTACTGTTACTTTAAACGTCTCGCAATGAAGTTATTCATTCAATACCATTTCGTATTCTCTGTTGAATAGTTTAATTTCAATCGTATGAAAGTAGTTTTCGGTTTCTTGGTTAAAAAAAGTTGGAAACTTTTATTTTATTCTGATAAAGTTTAAAAATGTGTATTCGCCCCAGTTTTGCTCATTACGTCAACTTGTCTTGAACATATATATTTCACCTTGCTAATATATAAAGACCAAATAGCAAACCCAGCGCGGAGGGATATTTTAATTACTTATCTAGTATATAAGGGTGTAAAAATTAATTCTTATTTTAAATACAAGCCAATTTTAAATTCAATTTAAAATAAAAACAGGAAATTTAATTTCCGAACCGTAAATTTCATATTGAATTAACAATAATTCTTAAACTGAAATTTGAAAATTTATAAATATTATTACAAAAGTAAAAATACACTTTTTATTTTTTTTAAATAATCTTATCTCCGTTTCAAGTTCTAATTCGTCATATACCAAGTTTACTAAATGCTTATATTAATTTTAACATGAACAATAACAATGGGTTTCACTTTAATTCTTAACTTGGAGCTATTGCTTTTACAATATTTTATAGTTTGGGCGCAATTTTCGATATTTTTCTTTAGTTATATACAAAATAAATCAAAATTCTGCAAATGCGTTTTTAACTGCCTATCGTTTAAATTTAGCCGCGGCGGGCATCGTCGCGTGAATAATTCAAACATCTGCGCATCCATGTTCTATCTCCGTTATAACTTCCTCCTCTCTATGAATACCAAGCCGCGTTCTAAAAATTTACGCAAATAGAATTCGGAAACAACCAGCCACCCTCCTCCCCCTCAAATGTTATCGAAAACGACACAAAATTTCACTCTAATATAGTTAAAATTATACCCCGAATATACAAACGTGTCTGGTGATTCTCGTCTGGGACCGCGCGCGCGGGTGTAAATTTCCAAAATACCAAAAATTGTTTCTAAAAACTAACTCCGCCTGTCCACCCTCATTTTCAAACTTGATTTTTGGGTTTTATCTATATTCAAAGCAACCCGAGAATTCATTTGGTGTTATAGTAACGTTAGCCCGGTTAGTAGTTACGTCGTGGAACGAACTATCCCTTAAGTCTGGCCATCATTAAGGGGAAGCACCCTTCCATCACTTTTCAAAATAACCAATCACCTTCTTTCGTGGGCTTCTTTTTGGCTCTTCCGGCAGAGCGAGCGCCCTTCAGATTGGCCCGTGCCGGAGTCTGTACTCGAGGATGAAAAAAGAAAAAGGGGGAAAAGGGAAAAAGTATCCCGAGCGGCGAGAGAGATGGAGAAAGAGAGATCGAGAGCGAGAGAGAAGGAGAGAGAAAAAAAATCGCTGTTCCATGACTCATTCGGTGAGCTTGGGCTTCGTAATCCCTTCCCAGCCGTCAAGCGATAAACTCCCACGAAGACGTGGACGGAGTTTCTCTTTTTCTCTGGATGCTGCGCGTTCTTTTGCTTCCTAGCATCGACCCCTATATCGTCTCCATCCTCTCTTCTCTGTAGCTTCAGAAAAAGTAAGAGAGAGAGTGAAAGTGAGTTTTTGCAAAAAAAAAAAAAAAAAAAAAAAAAGCTTTGGAATAACCCTTTTAGCTCTCCCTATTTTTCGAGCCAGCGCTTACCCGTCGGCTCCGTTTTCGGTCAGTCCGCCCCATACTTCTCTATATCTCCTTCAATTCTTTAGCCTCTCCTAAATCATTTTGTTTTTCGAGATAAGACGGGCGTCAGATCAAGTTCCCAGTATTTTCAGGATTTTTTTTTTTTTTTTTTTTTTTGGTATAAAAAATATTATACCTCTATAGGTAATTGTTTTTTATATATACGAACATTATTTTAAAGAGATAATTAGACGAGAAACGTGTTATTTTTAATGGATTACGATCGTTAAAAACATTAAAACCACCAAAGGTTTCTCGTTAATTTACAGCGTTTTCGGCAAGCGCTAAATCTATCTCATTTCTAATACAAATGCAAGAATAATCGCGGCTAATCAAAGGGCGATTAAAAATATTTCACCCTAAAGCCCCTTTTTCAAGCTATTGAAACCGGTTTCAAATCGTTTCGAAGAAAATCCGACTTCACAATTATCAAGAGAAGTTGCTGATGCTATTTAAGTATCATATAAAATTTGGTGCGCCAACCAATTTAAATCTAAAACATGCTCTTTTTTAAAACACCTGTTTTGATTCTAACATCAAAATTGTACCCTTTTTTATCTTAAATCAACTAACTGCGAATTGGGTTTTTAACAATCCAAATCGATTACAAATAACTTCTTTATAGAAAGTCCAGTATACCTTTATAATCCCTGGCAAAATATTTTAATTTCTAGAGCTATGGTTCTTGTAGTTTTTAATTTAATATATAAAATCCGAAATTAAGCTCCTTAGATGCTGTTTCTCAGTGAACTCGGTGGCGCTCCAGCCAAGTCCCTTTTCCAGATTCGTGCCGCTTATTCTTCATTCTCAAATGACCTTTTAATAAATGTTATTAAAAACGAGCTTAACTATATCGGTAAATGGCATTAAAAGGTATATTTTTACGTTGTTTTTGTCGCCTTTCTGGCCACGCTGTCAGGTTAAAAGGGGGTAATTTTGTACGTTGGAAGCGAATGTTTTCTTCATCGTCCTGACAAGTTATCCATCACGATCGAGTCGCCGGCCTCCGGTCAGAGACTAACGACGCGTCCGTGGCGCTTACGGAAAAACTGACTCACTCTGGCCCCCATATATAGCTCAGTGCGGAGGAATCAACGGGGTCAAAAACAAACCCCGGTCTATAAGGCTAGCTAGCGGACGCTGACCATACACTATCGCCGTATACTTTTACCATAAAGAACAAAGTATCGTTTAAAAGTATGATAATTCGGCAAGAAATCAACGAAGATTTTTTACCAAAGACGGGGAACGTCCAGTTAATTTACGCGCATATGACATACTGTTTGCTCATCTAGCTCTAGAATTGTAGAAAGTAATTTACCCAAATTGTATTCTTTGCAAATGAATATTTGCATGTTGTATAAAGATATGGGAGACAATGGGTTCAAAGGATGACGTCACATCAGAATATGGAACTAACATTACTTCAGAGTAAAAGTTTTGATATTTGAAAAGACTATAATTGAGTATTTCTGAAGGGTTGATCACTTCACGAAGCCGGTGTACAAGTCAGTAGCAAAACCGAAGTCGGTGTACCAATTTCCGATTAAATGTTTTCCCATTTAATTTTTGCGCAATTATTTTATCTCACCAAAAAGTTGGGGTCTTCTTTAGGAGACTTTTAAAACACTTTCTAATTAAGATATCCGAGGATAATAACGTGTTATGACTTGAATAGAATTGGAAATTGCATACTTAATATTTCCCTATAAGTTACTTATGCTCATAATCTTTACAAAAGTATAAGTTTCGCGCAAAAAGGCGCTAGAGCGAGCCCTGGGATTATATATTTTATAGTTGGTAGCCGCATCAGCGCTATATACCCACGCTCTATAGAGAACCCCTTCATCTTCCGTATCGCTAGTCTCGTGCCGGTAATCCTGGCGGCCCGAGGATTACATTAAAGAAGGAAAAACTCTATAACCCTTTTTCCATCGCGGTGGATAGCGGGCGGCGTCGGTGTCGCCGGGCTAAAAATGATCCATCATTTCCCCTATAAATGATAAGTTTCGCCTTGCCCGGGCTCGAAGCTTCTTTTCCCACGTTCTACTGCAGGCTCTTCTTTCGTTTTATCACGGTCTATATAGGTTGGTTGAGGGGTCGAAAGCGGCTTATAACGGGTTTTTGACCAAACTCGACGTGGACGCCAAAAGTTAAGGCGCTTTCATAAACATGACCGTTCCTTATCCTTCGCCTCATATATTCCGTTTATATACGATTTTCTTTTTGATTTCCATCGACTAAACATAAAGAATAGTTGCGTCTGTAACGCTTTTATATCGCGAGATATTACGAAGGGTGGCATGGGATCGGGTATAAACGCGAATAATGGTTCTAGTTCATTATTTTTCCATGATCGTGGGAATTTTTCGGAAAGTTTAGATAAACAATATTCGTGTTAAGTGGGAAAAGACTACTTTCCTTCGTTACGTTTAACATTTGGTATCAATACAACTCAGTTATCTTACCATTTGGTCAAATTTAACGGACCAAGGGTTAAGTGAAGCGTCCTGGCGGATTATATATGGATTAAATATAACTCAAACTGGGAAAGAGCAACGTTTTACGCCTCCTCTACGGAGTTGTAAAGTTTAGCGCACGAAGTGATGCGTTTTCCATTACGCCCGTAATTACATTGCATTGGGACTTGCCGTAATTTAGAATTTTAGCGTCAAACCAAATGGGTTTGGTATAATACTTTAACTTGTACTATTTATAAATTACTCCATCTAATAATCACGAAAATATTATGAATAATAAAACAATATATACCATGGATATATTATCATTAAGTTGGCAAAATCGTTTAAAAATACAATCTATGGCCGTTAACCCTAAAAAAGTACTTCCGAAACATAACCAGCATGGTCGTTAACCTTAAAAAACAGTTCAATATTCTTTAGCGTAGTGAACCCGGCTTAAAAAATAAAGCCAATAACCGCTCTGTCATACATATCCTGGATCCTCATATCCTCATTCTCTAGAATTGGCTTCGCGCGGCTACATTAACGTCACGCCGAGATCAAGAAGGGGTTAAAGAGGTTTCCGATCTTTTCAAGTCGAGCGTGCAAAGTTCCGGGCTTCTCTATATTATAGGGACACGAGACAGACACGCGTCCTCTACAGTTCCCTCGTAGCTTCGTCAATTCCTCAGCATTATCTTTGGTCAATTTTCAATCTCGTATATAGATATCTCTCCGAATTCCAGATGGTAACATCCAGAGTTTCCTCTCGTAGATGGGCCACCGAGGAAGGTTTTAGCGGGACTAGGAAGTGTCAGAGGTCGCGTTGTCTAGCCTCATGTGCATCGTGTACGTGGTGGAATATTGGAAAATGTTAAAACCATGCGTAGCCGTCGGATGCGGGTTCGTGCCATCAAGGTGAAGCCAACATGATCTGTCTTTCTCTAACCCGTTCGATGACACTTCTGTATCCATTAACGAGTTTTAAAAGATCCTTCAAGGAATGTATCCGAATATATCTATACTTATGTCTGGGTCATATTCGACTGACAGACCATCGGATGGCAATTTTATTTTGAATTAAGCGGAAGTCTTGTTGGGGTGTAATACTGGTTTATACGTTAGGATATATCCATCTTTAAATGTTTGAGGAACTGAACGCCAACGCGTTTCCGCTTCCTAGCCCCCGATTTTTCGAATATATTTTGAAAATTCAGAACTCCCGTTTCACCAACATTCATATCATATCGTGGAGTTTGTTAATTGGAGCTTCATGTGAAATTCAAATCACTGAAAGTCTGGCATCCTTTTTGACGACGCTGACTATATGGTAGTCAGAAACGTGAATATTGTATTTTCATTCTCAAGAAAACTGTGTACCATGCAGCATCCAGGCAGCGTCATCGTTGTTCAACATTTGTCCAACAGTCATTTATATTAAATTTATTAACATTTGTGAATTAAATATCTAAACTATTTTGATTTAATGTTAGCTTTAATTGAAAATAAGCGTGTGCACTGCTCGTAGGGCTTCCCAAAAATATTACATTTTGAGGTTGAATCATGAAATATCAGTCTCAATAATTAAATTAATTAAAATATTTGTTCAACAAGTGTTCCATAAATGTTTCATCTTTGATCAAACTTTTTTACAATATTTTACAAGTTCATGTTTCCAATATTTTTTAACATTTTCCAAACTTTCCAAGTGGTAAACTAATAATTAATTATATTAAATTTAAGTGATCAAAACAATTATTTGTTTTGGAATCTGTTATTGAACAACAGTATCGACAATCGATCAAAGTACAAATAAATTCTTTTCAAAGAAACTCTAATTTTAACGGCGTATTTTTCTATTCTTTCAAAGCCATCCTTGTTTTCCTCTCATCCGTTACTTTTTTGGAAATAACTCTTCGCGCCCGTTAAACACGCGCGCTCCAACCGTTGGAACAAAACAACTTCCAAATTCGTCTTCAGACTCTTCACCCTTTTTTTTGCCTAAACAACACTTTTACTATTAAAAGGTTCTGTCAGAAAAAGCCGCCCTTATCTCACCCTGAAAGCCCATCGCGTAGACATCCAAGTTCTTATATACATCTTTAACTGTATATAGTTCTCAATTTCAACTCCATCGAGTCTTCTTGATGGTACAGACTTTAGGAAAGAGAAAGAACTAGAGACAGAAAAAAATGCTCTCAGTTTGAAACTACCCCGACACCGAGAATCCATAGACTTACCTATCCGTATTTCTGTCTGACTTTGGTTGGTTATATCAAGAGAGAGAGAGAGAGTGAGAGGCGTCTAGTAACGGGGTCTCTTTCCGGTCCGCCGCTCTCCAAAGGTTAAAAACAGGGGGCGCCGATGAGGGTGATGGGTGCGTGAGGGGTGGGCACGTGCGGGACACGCGTTCCCGAACCCTGGCCGCCTCTCTAGCTCGCGCGTTCCACTTTTTTTTTTTTCTCCTTCCATCCTACCAGAGATTTTTGAAAGAGCACTATGGCGGAAGAAGAGAGATCTTTTTAGGGGCATTTCAGGGGTTCTATTCCTAAAAGTTCCCTTCTTGGAAATCCAAATCGGCGCTACTCTGTATATACTCGAAGGGAAAGGAAGAAAAAAAGTGTGAAAGGGATCCTTTCAAAATGGGATATAGGGGGGATAGGAAATAGATTCCAGAAGTTCCTCTTTTCAACCCTCCTCGTGGCTCACGAACCCCTCATTCCTCGATATGTCGCTCGAGTTCTCCTAAAAACTCTGGCAGCAGGTGAAGGGCAAAAAAGTGGAATTTTTTTAGGGCGAAGAAATATGGATATGTAGAGCAACAGGCGCGTTTTTTAGGGCGACGACACGCTTATATTACGATGATGTCTCTATCTGATTTGGGGTCAATGGGTGTGCGTGCGTGTGGTGCGCTAAACGGGAAACGATTCGTTGTTTGGGTACACACTATTAACACTTATTGGAAATTGTGGTAAATGTTTCAATAAGATTAAAATTAATCTTATAGTCGAACTGCTTTTAGATACGATGTATTATTAAATTAATTAACGATATTGCTACTTCATGGTTGAAAGTTGAAAGTAAATTGTTTATTAGAAGTTGGTTCAGGAAACCATTGCAAAGGTTTTTTGAAAAAAAAAAAAAATCAAGATATCTAATAGTAGTACTTTATTTGCTTGACTTTAACACATTGGGGTAAGAAAGAATAAATGGCAAAAAGACTTTGCTTCGCGTCAGCTTTGCCCAACTATCTCCTAACGTTCGGCAAAGACTTTCTCTCCTTTTTGATATAGCTTAGATCGAAAGAAACTTAGTAATTAAAGGGTTCAGGCGGGCATGACGAGAAAGAAAAAGGGAAAAACTAAGGGGGTCCATCCGCGAATAGTATTTTTCTTATAGATCCTAGCTCTCCAAGACGGGTTCGCTCTTCTTTCTGTCTCCTTTAAGAGTATAAAGCTAAATATCTTCTTCCTGATCCGCCTATATATTGGCGCTAATACCTTCTCTTATAACCGGACATTCTTTTTCGTCTTGACCCTTTCCGTCCCTTCATCTACGCTTCTAGCCCTCACGCATCCCTCCACGTTACTCCGGAGATCTTATATAAAATACCGCTTCTCCTCTCTCATCCTCGCGTTTCCCCCCTCCCCTCTCGATATCTACAAGCCTCTTACTTATAAAAAGGGGGCCCATCTTTCTCCTATATGGAAAAGAAGGAATGAACCTTATATACAAGAAAGCGAATGAGAGAAAGAGAGACGTATAAAGTAGTATTCTATCCCGGATTAACTTCACTTGGTCAGCTGCCGCCGCGCGAGAGAACCCGATCTTATAAGACTATATATCTATCTACTTTTAGACCAAGAATATTGTCTAACTATTCTCCAAGACGGTCCCGTTCTCATTAATTTCTAGTTTTACAGTTGTACGACTAAGACGGGGTGATAATTGGTTTCCCAACATCCTTGGTTGTGTCGCGTTGTTACGTAATTCTTACAACATCCAGACCAAACAATAGCGGTTTTCCTATAGCGAAGAAAACTTAGTTTGCGCGGAAATGTTATTTTTTACAGGACGTTATATTTTGTTCTTTATGACATAATCTATTCTCGGATAAATAATCAAGCGTATTTAAGTATACTTGTTTCGAAAGGGAGACCTTTGAATGTTTTTTATGTTAGATCAGGTTTGGTTCGAGATATATTCCTTGGCCATCTTCGAAACATTTCCTAGACCCTTGTGAGGCAAATTTCCTAGACAACTTCCAAGATATCTGTAGCTTGATTAAGAAAATCAAGGCTACTGATTTGCAAAATCAAAACATGTGAAAACTAGTGCAAGGCATTTTTTGTGTATCTGCGAGACGTTTATCGATCTTGGGCAACTATTTCGTTCTCGTATGCAACTTCGAGACATACTTCTGGGATTTGAGTGACTTTGGTTTTGGAAAGCTGTTTTTTTTAGAACACTCTTATAAATTATCTCCGCAGTTTGAATCTTTAGTTAATTGTGAAAGCTGTGAAGATTATTATACCTATATCACTAATCAGTATATCCGAACTCAACTCCGGAATCCTTTCGAGAATGAGTGAGAGGAACTTTTCTCTCATAATAGGAATAAAAAGAGAAAAATACAGATAGAGAGGGGTAAGAAGCGTATATCCTCGTGGCACACGCCGGATAGCGAAAAAGAGTTCCAAAATTCCCTTATTAAGGGGGATAGAGTCTAGGAGACCAAAAAGATTGTATAGTTCCTTGGATATACATATAGCATGCGTGGCTCGAGCCAAGAGAGCTTTATTATCGAGAACCGAAGAGAGACGGGGAATAGAAGGGTTGTTCCGTCCCCCAATCGAAGTAATTGACAACGACAGATTGTGTGACCAAAGGGTTGCGAAGAAAACGTTCGCCGGATTGGATTCATCCGCGATTCTCCCTCTCTCTCTCTGCGAAGCTACTGTATAAAATCTCGAAAAACGTTTTGCAGGCACAGCTGCAACCCACCAATCCCGCGACAATTACCGTAGATATCACTCCAGTATTTCTCTACTTCTGTTCAAGAAGAGTTGATAAAACGGCAAATGCTGAGGATTTATTCACAATATTAACCCACATACGAAATAAGTAGTCCTTGGCAATTCCCGTTGCACACGAGTCAGAAAAGTGTAGAGATTACAAATATATACACGTATCAAAGCTTGATCAGTGCCTGTACTCGAATATCATTCGGAATGTACCCCAGAACTGACCATGTACCATGATCTTGGCTTTATAACATTAATATAATCCAGGAAATTCTTCCACAATATGTTGTACATAGTGTATATGTACTTGAAGCTTCCTAGAATTTCCATATATTCAAGCAAGAATGTAATGGAAAATTACATTAATGTCCAAGGCCTCTGATAGAAAATTACTTTAATGTCCAAGGTCTCTGATAGAAAATTACACTAGGAGTGCCTATGGCAACTGAGAGCTGTTTTACGAAGCGGCCACTAGAGGGCAAATGCCTTCGACGTACGTGGCTAGAGCTGGAAACCCCGCCCACGACTGGTCGCTTCATTGGCGGCTATCTATTGAGAGACTGGCATTCCTAGTGTACGTTTGAGGGTGTAAATTATATTCTTGATTGATATATCATGGTTAAAAACTTTAACATATACCGAAGTATATTTGGTTAATTTATAAGCCTCGCAATTATGTAGAAAGAGGTGTTGTCTTGGCTGGACAATTGAAAACTTAAACGTGGGACCATGGCAAACGATTCAACTGCTTTCTTATTATAATATTGTGGGAGTATTAACGATGGAAATAAAAAGTATAAAATCTTGGGGGGATATAAAATCTCAAGGTGTTTCAATATATCTGAAATTGGTATCAAGAATTGATAAAGTGATGTCTCGAATATCAAACTTGACCAATTAAAGGCTAAGAAACGCTCCCACGTCCATTCTCACGCTCTATATCTTTATAAGAATATATATAATGCCAATTTTGTATATGAGGGAAAGGGTTAACTTCATTTTCTTGCGACGCTTGCGAAAGTGAGAGCTCATATATTGAAAAGCGGGGTCACCCAATGGTCTGGTTATAAAATAAGAGAGTCTGAGATGAGGCCCGTGCAAGGACCGACGGACACTAATACGCGACGCTTTCTCCCTCACCACTTTCAATCTTTTCACCCACGCTTACAACCCTTTTATTCTACATTCTATTCTTAAAATCGCCAACGTTATTCACCGACATCACCCTGGTTTTTATATAGGCTCTTCCTAGCTCTTCGTTGCTTGCCAGGAACACAATAGGGTCGGCTATGACGGGGGTCAGAGGTAAATGACATTTAGTACGGCGCCGAATTAAAGGTTTCGGACAAATTGGAAAAACGAGATGGAAGCTTTATGGAACGACATGGCGTACGCGGTCAACCCTTTTCGCCAACCAACACCCATTTAGCCCCCTTTCCTTTTTTTCTCATTCAGAATTGAATGAGTCACGGTCACTCTAATGGCGATTCGGCCATTTCCGATCGAGGGCGAAGATTGAAAACAGTTCTATTGATTCTTTAATCACGGAATCACGAATTAAGTCGTCAAGGACCGCGATGAATGTTCCTCTTGGTCCTAGATATATTACTCCTATTCAGAACGGTTTTCTGAACTATTTTTATTCACAGTGACGTCTTAAATCGTTACCATCTTTAATCATTTTAAAACAGCGGCTACTTATTAAAATTAAACTTAACCAGCGAAAAAAAAGGGCAAATCAAAAATTGTTTTATAATCTCGCATTTAAAAGGTCCCGAAAGCTTTATACAGAATCCAGATAATGTTTTGACCAAGTTATAGTATAAATTAAGGGGCTCTTGCGCCATGATCTTAGCTTTTTTTATCACACCAATTTTTTAACTCTATCTCAACTCCTCGGAATAGGAAAATTAATATTCTACTAGGGAAGGAATTAAAATGATTGAAAATCATACTTAAATCTAACTAGAATGGAATGAAACATACTAAACTTTTTGTAGATATATTTTGAATGATTGGAAGAGTGGGAAAAAGTGCGCAAAAAAGGCATGAGGCAAGAAACAAAATGGGAAAGATTGGATTTGACATCCTACTAAATTTATCATTGGGTATAAATCCGCAGCTTTTTTTTGTTTGTTAATTTCTCTTTTTTCCCCGCTTTCTAAAAATCCGTTATTTCCTTTCCGCACGCTTCGCGTGAAATAGAATTTTAACAATAGATTTCACCCAGAGAGCTGGTTCGTTTTCGGAGGATGACTTTTCGAGAGCAAGACAGCGAAAAAGGGGAGAATTTCAATGAAAAAAAAATCTAGTTTTTCCACGTTTAGTTAGTTTTGTATAAAAGATCGTGGCGCGTGCCTTTTGGGTTCTCTTCCCTAGCTTCCACAGTCTCTTCACTTCAATTTCTTCCATCTCCGCCATAAACGCGTCTATCGTATAATAGATCGCGCGATGACCCCTGAAAATGACCTCTGGTCGTTTATAAAATCTCGACTATCACCCTTTTTAACCCCTTAATATATTCTGCGGCTTTATAAAGCGCAAGTCTCTCGCCGAATAATCTGTTTAAATTTTATTCAGGACGTTCTAAGATACGCCCCATCGTCTCTGAAAGCTTTGATTAATATTTTTCTTAGAGATAATTTTATATATAGCTTTGAACGTCATAAAATTTTAACCTAATTCGATCTCGTTGTACCTAGTAGGTTTTAATTGCATACAAACAATACATATCATTGCTAGCCTCTACAATAAATTAATTTAGTCTTAAATTAAAAATGACTATGATCTACGGTGTAATATGGAGAAGAGTTAACAACTTAATCCAGAATTTAAGTAGTTAACACACAGTAACGTAAGTAAACAGTGGGCGCTTAATAATTGAAACGCGAAGCTCCACTCTCCTGGAGTAGGGTGGGGAAGACAATGGCGTGGAAGAGTTCAAATAACATAAGCGTAATAGGGGTGATAGCTTGGTATAGTTCGCGCTATACTGGGCGTAAGTTACGAACTTTGTATTTTACAAAAATAGTTCAACTTTATTTAAGTGTGATAACTTTTTAGTTTAAATTTTGATTCAGAAATTTTATTCACGCGTCACCGATTCTAATACTTGTGATAAATGTTTGCTGACTCGTCTATAGGTGAGTCAAAAACGTTCTTTATCGTCTGAGAACAAGGCTTAAGGATGCCCTAACGTGTAACTGATACTTGTTCTTGAAGCAATATCATATTTTTTTTAAATTGAAATTTTTTTTTGACCCACCTGGATGATCTTTAGACACGATTCCGCTCTTCTTATTCCTTTAGACGAATCATTGGAGCGACCAATGGTGGTAAGGGGGTTTTTATTGTTAAAGTTCCAAAAAAAACGGACATTGAAATGACCATACCGTGACCCTGATCGGGGTAAAAGTTTTGTCGGAAACAATGACAGTTGCGTGGTTCTCTTGTATGACCAGTTCTCTTGTGGCTATAGCTACTTCGCGAACTTGTGGAAAGCGAGAGAGAGAGAGAGGGAGAGAGAAAGATGGGTCCCGTTTTACTCCTCTTCCAGACTAGCGGTTTTTATCCTTTTAAGGGTCACGAAAAATAGGAGAATAAAACCCCGTTCACTTTATTGGGGTAAAAGGATTTTTGGTTGGCCTGTTTTTCCGGTGACTCTTATAATATTTGTTATAATAGTAATAGTTAGGCTTAAGTTATAGAGTTGGCATTGCATCTGTTAACTTTTCTTTTTCTTTTTTTTGTGTTCGAGATCTAGGGTAAATTTGGTTAGGGTTAATCCAAGTGCATGGTGCAATAAAGTTACGAGGACAGATGTAGTTTGCGCTGGATTTAAAATTAGTTTCTGAAAGTTACAAATAATAGATCGATTTTTTTTTTAGGAGAATTTTAGTTTATCTAGCTTATTCTAGACTATTTCATAATTTCCCTCCTGGAATAATTTGTTAATTACGGTAGCAAACTTGACGACGAAGGTGAGAGTAACAAACCATCCTTTAATCATGGTATAATCGATAAGATAAATTTAACTGAACAACAATCATGGAACTCTATAAATTAAAAATTGATTCTTTGATTAAGTCTGATTTAATCGATCAATCATTGGAGTGACCTGCCTTTACCACTCCTATAATAAATGAGGTTTTTATTATTTTAATAATAGTTCAATTAATGTGTTCAAAGTTAATTGGTACTCATAACGAAATAGAACCAATTTTTTAAAAGAAAAAATTTCAAATATCTGTGAAATATTTACCCAAATTTTTTTGTTATTGCATCAGATGTAGCGTATGATTTGATTATTCTTAAAGTATATCTAGTATTTAGAAACCGTTGCTTATTATTGTACATACCTTATAGTGTCCATATTACAGAAGGTAAGCCTATATAAATACGCTAAAAGTCATCGAAAAAAGCCGCGGAACTATAATCCCTGGTATAATAGGTTTAAGGTGCTGATTTATGAGTTTCCACTTTTACGCTTAAATTAACGCTTACGTAGGCGGCACAATATAAGGTTTTTATTTCGTCTCGCGGTCCGAAGGCACCCGGTAAAGCGTGACACAAAACCCACCAGTTGGACAGATGGTCAGTTTTTAAGGAAAAACCCTCTCTATGCGGGTGGGCATATCTTCCTAAAGAAGATAGGTCTAGACTTAAAGCACCAACGGTGTACCATCCCCTCTATACCAGCCTCGAGGGCCATACACCCTCGTAGTCTCGCGAGCTTCAGGTAAAAGGACACCACACGACACGCGGACCGCTATGAAGAGATATTCTGCAGATTGCATAGAGTAGAAAGATATGTTCTTAAACGAACTATCTTAGAAATAAATGTGCTCCTAACTTTGATCGTGCTGAAACTTTAAACTCGGTAAGGGTCTCCAAAGAGATTACTGAGACGATGAACCCCATAAAGTGGCCCGGGGCATATCCCATTGAGATTGAGTTAAAAAATACACCCACCCCCGCGTTCCATCATTTTTTTTTTTTTTTTTTTTTTTTTTTTTTTTTTATGCGAGGTTAGGATTGGGTTTATTCTATAAAAGAAGTAGCAGTTTATGTGTGCAGATGCGTTTAAATGTAAAATCGAGATCTGTTTCAGGTTTCAGCTCTTGTAGAACTATATGCTTCCTTGTTGACTATGATGGTTCGAATTAAGCGATTTAGCAGTTAGGCGCTTTCTGATAAAACAATATATACCCTCATAACACATACAAAAGCGCTTTTGTAGACGTGCTTTAGAGGCAAGTTTCAATTATTTTTTTTTTTTTTTGCAATTTTGAGGCAAATATTTTAAGTGTTTAGATTTTTTTCCGACTGTGAAATTAAATTATTCTAAACCCGTCCTCGCTTGCTTCAATAAGGATTCGTAAAAGGTTTTAATCAAAATGGTATAGTGATTGGCGTGATATTACAAAGCTTAGTTCACAGTGGGCCCTGTGTTTTTTTAGATCTGAGAAAGCGAATAGCAGACGAGTTTTGGCTACGAAGTTTGCGAGAATGATACCAGAGGCTACTTGAATTTCAAGTTCTTGATACTACAAATAAACAAACCATATCCCCTTATAAAAATTCTTCGATATCTTCCTGATTTTAGACCAAGATAAAATCAACTCTAGATGCTTATTGCGAATGGTTTGGGTACTGTAAAAAAGATTCCGTTTCTTTTTAAAGCGTGACCATTTCCGTTTTCTGCACTGTTTGTTTGTGGCTTGCGGGCTCCCTTATCTGCAAGTCCCTATATTCATCGATGCCTAGCATGGTCTGAGAGAACTCTTTAACCGTTATCTCATTCCTCCCCCGCTCATCGGCGGAGTTTCATCTCTCCCTCTCTCCCTTATAGCTGTTTAACTTCGGTTCCGGTATCGAAAGATAAATTATAGCTTATTTTTACCACTCTTAAAACGTTTCTAACTCGGTATTTGCGCTTACGCACCCAAAAGTAACTGGGTGCTATTTTTTAACACCATAAAGCGCGGATGTTATAGTTTTTAAACGGATGTATGATAGACGCTAACTCAATTCCAAAAAATAAAATAACGAGTAGGGTCAGGATGTTTTTGGTTAATTTTTCTTGTAAAAAATGATGTATTGATCAATATATATGGTTGAAGCTAAAAACTGATTACACATGGAAGTAATCATCTTCTGGTTAAAGGGAGGATAAAATGCCCACAGAAAAAAAAAATCGTTTTATCAGACTTGAATTATATATTAATAAATTAGTCTCTACTGAGTACAGACACTAACAAGTTTTACTTAAATGAGGCTGTCTATTTTTTTTTAGAAAGCCAATGGATTATATTTTTATTTTTTTCATACTATTAGAAAACCATATTAGAAATTTTTCATCCCTGGGCTGACGCGTTTTTAAGTAATTTCAAAATTTTTTTCTTCCGATATATGACGTAGTTTATTTCTGGAACTTAATTAACGATAATTCTCATACGAAATGTAAGAATTTTTGAAGTATTTCCACGAAACAGACTGCTCGAAAGCAACCTTATCACGTGCTAGAACCATCTAGAATCAATTGTGTAGGCTCTATAATAGCCACGCAACCATAGTGATCACGTAGTATTGTAGGGAATTTTGGTTTTTAAAATATTTGAAGATGTCAATTATTTAATATTTATTATATATATTTTAAATTTTTTTTAACAATCTTTTCAAAAATGGTAGTTAAATTCCATTTGAAGCTGATTAAAATTCTAACACAGCGTCATTTTAATTTAAGAATCAAATTTACTGTTAACAGAAGCCGATGAAACCCTCCTTTGAAGTCTACTACTCCAATGTTCCATATAGCGCTCCTCTCTGTATGGGTAAAATTCACAATTTTACGAGTTAGAAGGGGTCCTACTTCATCCCCCCCCCCCGGTCTACGGAAAATTGGAAATTCTCTCTCTCCACAAACGACGACGTTTTTTGGACGAACTCCAAGGCTGTTAGAGATATTCGCTCGACGAGCTCCCGCTCCGAAAACATCTACCGTTAGGAGGTGTACGAATCGCGCCTTTTGAGAATAACCCATACAGAGAGGGGTAGACAAGACCCGGGAGTAATAGACTTCAAAGGAGGGTTTCATCGGCTTCTGCTGTTAATATAGCAGACTTAAAATAATGATTCATTTCTATTCAAAATTCCAATTATATATATTCCAATCTTGAATATAATAAGATGAAATAGTTTGAGTCTCCCTTCAAAGAAAATAAGAATATACTAATGTTCAGGGAAATTGACATAATGGTCAAAGGTAAGGCGAATATACTAAACCTTATAGGGAAAAAGTAGTCGGGACAACTCCCCTTGAACAAGAGTATATTGTTTCCAAAAAAAATATATATATATATATTTTCGTTTCCGAATTGGTATAAAGCATGACTAGGGAAAAACAATAAAGGGGTTCGTATAACGGGAATATAGGGGTGGTTACAATTAACCTGTCAGCTCTTTTCCCCTGCAGAAATGACTACTGTGTATACCTATATTTTGCTACTGATTTCCCTCATCATTTCCGTCTAGTGACCGGCTCCATAACCAGGTATTTTTTTAAGCATTAGTTATATAGTAGTATATTGACCATCTGTATATCGAAAGATAGCTAGACATTACCCTTAGGCTATCGAACGAACAGTTAAAGAGCTCATGATGAATTACAACTCGTTTGTCTCGACTACCGTTGCCAACTATAAGGCTACTCGCTTTCAGGGGCGTCGGAAGCGGGAAGCTCAAACCTACCTCGACCGTCCGACCTGGCTGGAGTAACTGAGCCCCGTATAAATTGGCCTTCACCAACTTGTTCAGCCCAACCACTTAAAAATAACTTCCGACGCCCTTGCTTGCGTTGGTAAAATGATTTAACCAATGATATTTGAGCAATCGTATCATTCTTAAAGGGAGAATGCAAACTAAGTGTTTTTATCTATTCCTTATCGTTCAAATCCACCAGTAAAAAAATACAAACAAATATTAAACAAGAAATTAATTTAGATTCACGGAGATCCTAAATTTTTTCACATTGATGGGTCATCACTAGTGTTATTTTCAATCAATTAGGAGTTTTATAAGATTCATTAATACTCACCAAACGTTTCTCGTTAATTTACATTTATGAAAGTTTCAATTTGAGCCAAATAATTTTATAGTAACATTTTGATGGATTGTGTCGCTAAAGAATTACACCATCGACTTTACCCCAAAAACGAAACTAAAAACAAGCATCTTTCACCACCTGGTGCAAATGGCAGTTGGCAATCCATATGAGTTAACCCGTAACCACATCTTACACGGGCGCGGGCTAAAAGATTTGATGCCAAGCCACTGTATCGCAATGTTGTCACATGCAATCCAAATGGAATTTGAATAGAATTTTAGGTAATATCAATGAAAAACTATTTAAAATGTGCCCGTGATATGGTTGCTTTCGAGTGGGCTCTTTCGTGAATGTATTGATTCTATCCAGTATAAGTCCTAACTTACATTTGAAACTTAACCGTATTCAAGTCAACAAGCGCGAAAAGAAATGATCGGTAAAATGTTGACATTTTAATTTTCAATTTTCTTAAAAACACGTCAACCAAAAGGCTTCAAATTTTGCATATGGTTTTTCAATAGTTTGAAAAAGCTATAAATAATTACGATAAGCCTTCGGAAAAATGGTGACGGACTCATTTTAGGTTTAAAAAGATATCTTAATTTCACTTTATTAGAGAGAAAATTTCACTGACTTCGTGATGCTTCTTTTTTCCCCGTAGTTTGTTCTCTAACTCGTAATCGTAAAAATGCTGAAGGTATAAAAACAGATCTTGCGTATAAGAGAAAATTATCAAATACTACTTTTATTCCTATGGGGTGTAACATAGTGTATTTATTCGCCTCAACTTTCATTATAGTGCCAACTATTCTTGGATATGGAATATATCTGTAACATTAAGCTTGGGCATTAGAAACCATGGAAAAATAAGACTGTTACTATTGGTCAGTACGACGAATCGCGTAAAACCTGGGCATAAGGTAGAAATAATGACCTTTTTTTAGTAGGGACGTTTTTTTCCCCGCTATACGCCTTGGCAATATATACGCTTCTCTTTTTGATTCCATTTTATTGGGTTTTCGTGTTCGCTTAGTTTATGGTCTATCCTTTCGTTTTTGTCCCTCCTAAAAACAAATCGTGACCATTCCCTTTCGTTCTCAATCTTTGCTAAAATAATTGGGCAAAAACCTTTATTACTGATTATCTTTCATAAATAACTGAAATATTCGGCATGATACAGCCGGTCGGATGGCACATCTAATTATATCGTAGTCAGAGACGGAAATAAGAATATTTTCTTATTGGCCAATTGTCCAGTACGTCTCCCTTTCCAAATGGAAAGTTATTGGACATTTTTAAAAATTGTCAGACCTAGCCAGATTTTCTGTACCATTACATACTTTATATTATTAATGTCCAGTGAACCCTCTAGAAAATGAAAAGTTGTGGGACATTTATCTGACAATGTCCAGTATCCTGAGCTTCTTTTTGTCCCAGAGCTAAGTTTTCAATTTTAGTACGCGAGCAAAAGATTTAGATCAAACGATCTGATTGGATGCGCCATCTCACGTGCCATTGGATTTAAATTTTTAAAACCAATTTTAATTTAACTCCGTAGTACTAATTATAGTATAATCTGCAATTTATAACACCAGAAGTCTATCTCTTTATTCCATGAAAGTAAACAATGCCCCGAAATTTCGATGTGAGATGTTTTTCTCGGGCTATGGGTGCTTCGGTTTAATTTTTAGTCCCAGTAGAGTATAATTCATCCATGATTGGATCAGCCTGTGACTCAGTACAAATTTAATGATTACTAGAGAAAAAGAGTGGCGTGGATTGAAGGGGGTATTGTCAAGTTTCACGGTCAATTTTCTTCAAACAACCCCGAATTTAGCATCCGATTTTTCGTAGAGTTTGTTCGGAATATTCACTGTTCGACTTAGTTTAGATGAAGGGGGGAATATAGGCCTAAACGTCGCGAGGAGCCGAGGAAGCCAAACTAAGGGATTTCATATATGGCCCAATTATTCGACGCTGGGGTGACACCCTTCCACAAAACTATATATATGTCGCGCGCATCACACGAGCTTCAACTCTCTCACGAAAACATAGTGATCTATGAGGCTGAACTCTCCCCCTTTTTTTTTGAAAAAGGAGTATAAGTTTTATTGTAATCTGGCGGCCTTTCTTTATTTTTTTCAATGGCGGCCATTTCCTGCCATTTTTCCCCCCTGCTTTATTTCGGCCGATGACTCTTTTCCCAATTTAAAATTGTCTCTACTGATTGACTCCTTTGTTCACCCTTTCCTTCTCATCCTACTTATTAAGACTTACTCATGTTGAATCTAATTTTATCTGAAGACTGAAATATCGATCCAATGATACATGTAACAAAGCGTGATTTATTTCTTATGGTCACATAGAAGGTTGGTAAATCAGAATGCGGCGGTTAAATGTGGCCATAAATTGTTAAAAAAATTGTATTAACAATTAAAAGATGATTGCAACGTTTAAAACTGTTGAATTTGAACTTTTAAATGAAGCAGTACCATTTCTTTAAAAATTATATAAGAAATTCGAGTGTATAAAATTAATTTTTTATATTAAATTTCTAAATTTGGAAAAACTTTTTATCTTTCAGATATGCGTCAAAAATTGTAGATAACTACAACGGGACATTTGACGATGCTCTTGAACTTCCAGTCGATTGAAGAATCGAATCTCCGTCAATGGAACTATCATTTTGTCATCAGACTAGACGGACTTCCCCCTCCCTTAGTTCTCGGCACCGACAAAAACAGAGGAGGATGACCCCATGGTCCGAGAGGTCATCGCCGTCCGTTTTTCGACGTTTTAGGTGAGTGCTTCTCTCTCAATGCTCTCTCTTCTCCGCTATACACGGAATCCTAAAAATTGTTTTTTGTCCGAGCAAATGGACTATGAGCCTATATGTAAGAGGGGTTGCTTTGGGAGGGAAAAATCGTCTCGAGTGGTCGAAATGGGGGAGTAAGAGGCAGATTCTAAAATGTACAAAAACGAGGCTTATATGAGGGGATCAGGGAGAGGGGTTTGACGCCTCGTAATCACGTGAGTGATGACCACGGTCCATCTTGCTTGAAAATTTCGTTGGATTGGCGTATTTTGAAACAACGCCGGCTCGTTTAGCTGACGAATGTCTTCAAACATTTGATTGTCGCCCCATGTAGCTAAAACCATTGCAAGAAATCGCGGATGTTGCGTATGTTTCTCGTTTGCATTACTAATATGTTTGATTCTTATCAAAATTACTTGGACATAATCGCGACTTAGTGACGCTATCACCATTTTATACATTTAAAATCAAATCAAAAGAATTTTTTTTCACTTATTTTTGATTGAGGCATGCAATATTTTTAAAATTTACGTTTCGCTGCTGGATAGCTTAAAAATAATCTATAGATTATCGGAAAAAACAGCGACATCCTCATATTCATTCTTAGAATTAAAATTAGGGTTAAGGACTTAAGACTGAAATTCGACAGAATTGCTTGAACCTATTGTATTTCACCCTTACCTCGCGATTGTTAAAACCAATTCATCTTGTTGGTATATACTTTAAAACTAAAACTGACTTTCGAGTTCTCAGCCAGACAAGAAACTTTTTAAAAGGTGGTCATACGCAGTATACGCGTGTCATATCATCTCGGAATCTTTTATTTATTGGCATTCGTACCCCACGATCCCGTATAACTCTCCATTTATATAGATAGGAAGGGGGGCTTCATTTTCGCGCCAGTCAGAATCGCTCAGAAAAATATATATATATATATCGATGTTATGAAATATTCAACGGCTAGTATAGCTCTATATATACTCCCCGGTGTCGGCAATTTTTCAATATTACGAGTTTGGTTTTTGACAAACGTTGCTGTTCGTTTTAAAGAGTTTTGTTTTTGCTCGTATTTCGACGGCAACCTCAGAAAGGATCTTAATACTTAAAATATCCTTGAATTTAAATGCTGGAAAGAGACTCCTTTCTAAGACAGGAGTATTCAGGTGTTCTTTTATACTTCAGTGTGTAGGCGAAATATCTATAGACTATATCGGCTACATAATATATAGTCAACTATCCTATGATTTGTGACTTTATCTGGTCGCGACTCCATTTTTTTCTTGTCTTTATACCGCGTAGAGAAAGTTTGGAGAAAATTTAAAAATATGGTGGTTATTTATTGCTTAAACATATTTTACAATGTCGGGGTTTTGTTTTCAAAAATTAAATGTAAAATTAATATTTATTATATTTCGCCCACTGCAGTATACATATTAGTTAGTGTTCTCAACATGAGTTGGCAACTAAAGCCTTTAGTCTTTGTAGTGCTATGATTTATCCTAGAATATTAATCCCCTAAATTCAATGACATTTGAAAAGTCACCAGTTTTCTATGACTTCAAAGGTATCCAGCCATTCAGTAATGGCTAGAGCCGGAAACGGAACATACTCAGTTTGACCCTCGGCCAGGATACCACCAGCCTTCTAGGCTTTCTGTTTATTGTCTAGGGGGCGCGGACCAATAAGAGGCGGTCATATTTCTCACCTGTATATAGGTTTCGTCATTCGCGTCACGGCAACATAAATTAAGGGAACTAATGAGATACATGACTGACCTTTTGTACTAAAATTTCCTAAAATATAATTAATTATTGATATGATATCCACAAAGATCACAGTAAAATACAAGCCACAGGGCCTAATTTATGGATGGTCATAAACTTTATTGCATTAACTGTAATATTTTACATTCAAAATACAACCTCCGTTAAACTTCAACTCATTTTTAAGCTCATTTTGATAATATTATTTGATATATAGTTAATTATAATTATTATATATTTTAAATACGACAATAATTTATTTAAAAATACCTCAAAAACTATAGAACCAATATATTGAGCAAAATACAAAAATTATAGATTTGATTCTATTGGTAGAAAATAACGATTAATCAAATAATTTGGCCTCCTGCTGACTAGCCATTTGTTCCGCGTTAATGTAACTATTAATATCCAACGCGTCCAAATCGTTGGGGACTGTAGTTTTAGTTACGTTAGGTTTGGAACCCGGTTTTGGCGCCAAAGCCGGTTTCTTCATTAAGGAAGGTTTCTTAGGGGGAGGGACGGGTTTGTTCTTGGTCTGTAGGGGCCGTGGCTCTTCTTTGGGAACCCTTTTCGGCGTTAGGCTTAAGTTTTTCAAGTCATCCAAATCATCTTCTATGCTGTTAAGACCGCGGCCGAGAAAAAGAAGGAGGAGTCACAAATATGGTTCGCGTTAAAGCGTATAGGAAAAAATAGAGAGGAAAACCTAAAAATAAGTTAACAAGTAAACCTCTTAACAAGCTGAGGATACCCTATTTCTTTCCCCCACCCCACGTGGAACCCAAAGGGTAAGAAAATCGATTTGGATATTTGTAAATAGTCCTAACGGGGTACTTTTAGTTTGTCAGTCGCTGAGACTACCTAAAAATACTGGGGACTCGGAAGAAAAAGTTCAGTGGGCTTCCTAAAGGGCAAGTATAGCGAAAAATAGCATTTTGAAAAGATTGGTACTAGAAATTAAGGACGACTATATAACTAGGATTATAAACTAAATAAAAGCTTGGGCTACAGACTTTAATCCATATAAAAACTAATATTAGAGGAATTTAACTCGCCGAAAGTTTCACGACAACTTTGTTATTTATCAAAGTTGCGAACTGGACTCGCTAAGCCTAAATCATTTCGCAATTTTTATAGATAAAATTTTTGAATTACTTTTAATTACGAAATATCTAAGTTTTTGATATTTTAGCAGTCCAAATCGATTAAAAGAAAACTGGTTGCTTGAGTCTAGTATCCCTTTAATTGGGCAAGTCATAAAATAGTTTCCTAGACACTAGAGTAATACACCTCTCCTAGAAGAGAATCCTAATTTCTTCTCTCTCTTAGCTTGAATATTTCTCGACTATTAGAGATTTTTCACCGATTTGGCGGGAAAATAGCAATCGTCTCGCCGTCTAGCGATCGAAATGTTAAACTTCACTGGTTGAAAATGCTTAGAATTTCACGGAGATTTTTCTGGTTAAAGGGTGCAAGGTTTTTACTACAAGCTTAAACCCCCTTTAGTGGGAATTTTGGAAGGGTTAATCACCCTTTCAGGAAAGGGCTGTTTCTTGTTTGGAACATAGAGGGCAGTTGGGGGAAAGAGGAGTTAGAATGGCACGCGACCCGACGCGCGAATTTTGGCGCCCTTTAAACCAAGTACATCTGCTCGATATTTTTTTCCCCTCCACCCCATCTCTTTAATTTTGAACAGCAATAACAGTGTGATGTTGGTTTAGTGCAGAAATCATTTTTAAACGCGGGTCAATTTATCATTTACAGTTTTGCAAACAAAGTAGTGACAGGCAATTTGGTTTAAAATAATAATTTGGAGGGGAAATCTAGGATGCAATCGTAATACAATCAAGTAGTTTACTTGGGAAATCAATCTCCCTTAATTTTTCATATTTAGAATAAGTCCAATTATATTATAAAATCAGTAATTAGACTTTTGGAAATATATATTTCAGATAGATATACCAAATGATGCTAAGCCTAAATGTTAGAATTCTTTGTTATTACTTTTTTTTTAATAAACGATTATCAAATAATAGAGAGTAAGCCTTGAACATCTTTATTCGGGCTATTTAAGCCTAGTATTTGATTTATTTCCCCATTCCTTCTCATTCCTTATTCAACTACGAATATAAATTAAAGGATCTACTCCTGAATGGGAGCTTTCCCTTGAGCACCGATGCTCGCCTGTTGGAACACTTCTACAGGCGCGAATGTTTTTGGACTAACATTTTAATTTTAGCATGATCTAATTGCTCTTCAAATAATAAAATGTTTACTAACTTGAGAATAGAGTCATCTAACTCGCTTTCATCGAATTTATGGTCCATAAAATCCTCAGTTTCTTTCTTTTTAGTACTAATGCTACTATTGTAGTTGATTTCATTAGTAATTATTGTGTTTGTACTTAAACCCTCAGATTCAAATAGTTCTGCAGCTGAAATGTTAAGCAATAAAATAAATTACTAGCTATTATAAATTTTCACGCAACCTAATTAGCATGAATTAACTTCGTACCAGTATTTTTAGATTTTATACCAGTTTCTGGTTTTGGAAGCTTAGGTTTGGTAATTTTAAACAAATCATCATCATCCTCTTCTTCTACGTAATCGAAGAATGATGTTCTTGTTTCGTATAAATTATTTAAATGAATTAATTTTGAGGGGTATAATTTTAACTAGATATTGTTAATATTTACTTTCCATGCTGTTGGTTTAAAATCTTATTGGCAGCTTCAAATTCGTGGGTTAGGTCATCTTTCTCTTGCGGAAGATTGGGATTAATTGGTTTTATTTGCTGTTTCTTTGGAGTGACTGTTTTGAACATTGGTTCAGGTTCCTCATTTTCTATCTCTGGGTTAGAGTTGGCTATTTGGTAGTTTGCTTCTGAATCTATGCCTTTTTAATAACAAATAACAATTTTTAGAGATATAATGTCTATTTTAGGAGTACCATGATGTTTGTACCTAGGAACTGTTTAATTAATGAAATTGATATGGTGTCCGAATGTGCTGCCACAAAGCTCATAAACTGGTCAGCTGCCTTGCATCTCGAGTTAGAATCGGGAGAAATTTTAATTAATGAAGGAAAAGACAAGTTTTGATATTTTCTTTCCAATCTCTTAGCCAAATCTTCAAACTCCCTGTAGGTTTTAGCTACCTGGAAAATTTAAGTACTTTCTTCAATATATAATAATTTGTGGAGTTTCACAGTATAATATTCAGGTACTTACGATATAATTAGCTGATCCTTCAATAATTGATACATTATATACCACAGTGGTACCTCCTAAAGGGGCTTCAATTTCAGAAACTGATGGAACCAAAATTTTAATTTCTTGACCTTGGTTAAACATTTTTACTCTCGTTTGGGATTAGATATTAAATAATTATGCTAAAACTCTTCTGGTAAGAGTTGCATGCTTTTCCTGCCTTAAAATTTTCGGAAACTTGAAAAATCACGGGTTATTTTTGGGAAAACAAAAATAAACAACCTCCCACTAAGCAGCCGATATCCCCTGCTGATTATTATAGAGCAGTATTCAACCAATGAGATGCAGACATCCTGGGCTCATTTGAATATTAAGTCTACTATAGCTAGATGGCATCAAAAGGTTTTATGAGTTATCATTGTCCTGTCGTCTGCTACATTGCCAATTTTTGCCATTAAGGCAAACGGGTTGAAACGGCGAGTCTACTACGGAAATTTCGGGAATGAACCTTTTGTTTTGAGGAAAAAGACTTGTCATGGATCAGTCTAAAATGCTAGAAAGTAGAGTATACCAGATAAATGAACTGGAAAACTACGCCAATTTCGTTGAAAATGAACTCGGAATGGTGGCTAACCAATTTGGATTGAAAGATGAAGATATTAAGGTAAACTTACTGGCAAGGCTTAAAGTGGCTGAACATTCAAACAACAAGTTGAAAACTTGAAACAACCTAGCACTGGGCTAATAGTAATATTTATAACTAAAAGCATGACAATTAAAATTAAAAGGGGGAAAGTATGTTAAGTTGATATTTTTCTTACCGAAAACAAAAGACCATAGCCTAGAACAATGATTCTTTTTCTGCTTTATACTGGCTTAAAAGCATGTAACGTCATTGTATGATTGTTAAAATTAAGGAATAAGGTAGTTGAATTTGTCTTAATCTATTTATTAAGAAATATAGCAACGTGAGGCTATGCCCGTATGACAATGGTCATAGTGTGCCTATAACGTCTTACGAGAAACACATTAAAAAGTGTGCTATGAAAAAAATGGGATATTCCGAAGAAGAATTTAGAAAAGCCCCGCCAAGCTCAAAGTTTTATTATGAAAATAATCCAGATATTACTACTATCGTTATTGGTAAGTGTCAAACAGAAATTATAAATTCGCCCAGTTAAAATATGTTTTTAATGCATAAATGTTTAATTTCAGATAATAACTTACAAAGTCAAATTCTATATCAAGCCGCGCAAGAACAACCATTTTCTAATGGTAAGTGTACGGAGCATTTTCGAATGAAAAAAAGAAATTGGAAGACTACCCGTGAAATATGCTGGTAGTTTAAGCTTTTAATTTTTGTTTCAGCCATTGTGAGTAAAGACTTTGCACTTTTGACGAAATCAATTATTGTATCCTTGCTGATACATATCCTTTTTTTAAAGAAAAACAAACTTTAAAACTGCTAAATTTCTAACGCAAATTGAATTTTAAATCTAGGAATTGAGGGACCAAGGGGGATAAGGGGACATCCTCAAGGGCTACAAAATTTGCCAGTCCCTTCAACCAACGATCGCTCAATCACTGATCTAACGGAAGCCGAACGTTTGGCCATTTATGATTACGTTATTCGATGCAGTAAATCTGACACGAAAGCGAGCGAACTGACCTTAGAAGATCTACAGTTTAGTTTTGAACTACAAAACAAAGATAAAGGTTAGGTTTAATTAATAATTTTTGGAACTATGTTCTAACTTACAAACATTTAAAGAAGGGAAACCCAAAAGTAAACTGGAAATATTAGCCGAACTACGAGATTACAAAAGAAGACGACAATCTTATCGGGCTAAAAACGTTCATATAACCAAAAAATCTTACACAGAGGTAATGAAAGAAGTTATAAGCAATATGACCGTTTTCCTGGAATCTATGAATGAAACTACGGAACCGAAAACTGAAGAAATTGATTGTCCATCCACTAGTAGGGTAGACAATTCGGAAATGTCACAAGAACTACCCTTTACCCGTACATTAGTAAAACCTGAAAGTTATACCGATAGTCTCAATGAAAGTTATAAACCGGGGTACAGTCGTGGTAAAAGTCCCAGTCTGATGAGAGAAAGAAGTGGAAATGTTAAAAGACAAAGAAATAGTAGCGAAAGAAGTCCTAGTCCCATGCCTAGAAAGTCTCGCAGAAGTCGTAGCTCCACTCCTAGAAAGAATCGTAGAAGTCGTAGTTCCACTCCTAGAAGGACTCTCAAAAAACATAGAGATAGTAGCGAAAGAAGTCGTAGTTCCTCTCCTAGAAATAATTACAAAAGACGTAGAGGCAGTAGCGAAAGAAGCCGTAGTTCCACTCCTCTAAAGAGTCGTAGAAAACGTGAAGATAGTAGCGATGGAAGTCGTCGCTCCAGCCGCCATAAGCGTAGTCGTAAGAAAAGCCATCGTAAAAAATCAAACAGGCACAAACATAAGAGAGTTAAGAGAGAAAAGTTTTCACCCAATGATTCTAACAAGAGTTCATAAATTGGATTTGTTTTTGATCTTTTCGTACATAAATTTAAAACCAAAACATTTTGATTAAAACTATTTTAACCCCGCATAAATGGGGGAAAAAACTGAAACAATGTTTTTATTTATTTTCGTTCTTCGGATGATCGTACGAAACAAAACATATGGTTGACCTTCTCTGGATATTTTTAAAGTATATTTAATACAATATTATCATGAAAAGGGCATCAAAAATTTATGGATTTATGTTATGGCTTTTTGTTTTTCCCCAAAATAATCAAGGATCGTTTAATTTGTTTTTACAAAAGATCTTCGCCAACTTATGCCGTTTTCGGGTCAAAAACCAAAAAAGATATTGAAGGAAAGGATTTTTTAAATATTTACATTTCATTCATGAAAGAATTTCAAATAGTTTGTTGATATTTGAGGGTGGGAGAACAAAGAGGAAATAAACAAGTATTAAAATTTAAAAACAATATTATACATTTAAAAAAAATGTTGAAAGTTATTCGGTCTAGAAACGTATATAGAAAAACTAAATCATTTAAGATCTTCATTAGTAATGGCCAATATCAAGGTTTAACCGATACATCCATATGACAATTTGATAAAATAATATCCAATATTATACAGATTTATGATTTTGTCGCCAATTTGGTGCGAAAATTTAAAATTTATACATTTTTTGGCGCTTAAAATTCAGGGATGGAAATAAGCATAAGTCACTGGTCATTGTCCGATAAATTTTCCAAAATGTCCGATAACTTTTTATTTTTAAGAGGGGGGTCACTGGACAAATGTCCGATAAAAAAAGTACTTTTTAATACAGGAAATGTAGCATTGTCCGGTAATTTTGTTAAATGTCCGATAACTTTTGAATTTTTAAGGGGGGTTATGTTATTTCTGTCCCTGTGAAAATTAACAAAAAAGAAAAATTATACGTAACGAGCATCATCTAGCTTAGAATATTGGTATTGATACAAGTTGATTAGACTTGAAACCGATATATCCGTAAAACCTCGATATTCGTAAACGATATCTATCAATTCTGACCCATCACTACTTGACTACTTGAATCAGAGGCTTGCGCTTTTCCCTTAATTAGAAGTATGACTGCCTAAGATTATGAAATAGATGTTCCGCAAGCCTCTGATAAACCCCTTTTAAGATCTTCATAAATTAACAAAGTACTAAAGTAAATTATAATAACTTATGTCTTCATTATATAGTACGATTTACATGATGTAACATAAAGTTACAGAATTTGAATTAGTAGCTTGAAAGGGCCAGAAGCTAGGTATGGTGAATTTTTGAATAACATCACCGTGACCTTGTAACACTGGATTTATTATTCATTGTTAAGTGACCTCTGGATGAAGTTTTTTAGACTAATTTTCAATTTGGGGATGCTAAACTGGGCAAACTAAATTTACTCTCTCTACGCTTAATAACGAACACAAGAAATGCGCGATGACAGGCAATATGTTCAACAGAAGAGCGAAACTTATGAGAGCAAACGTTTTCATTGAGTTATATTTCAGTATCTTTACAACAAAAAGGGGATTTAGGAGACTTTCTTTTTAACAGAAAGAATTGTAACTTCTAGGGAAACAATTTAATAGAAATTTCAGATTTAAATATAATGTAAACAACTACAACTCGTACTTTTCTCTATCCCCTTTTTTTATCAATTTAGACTTTTTTCCCAATTTTAGCTAATTAATTTTTATTTTTTAATTTCTTAAAATACTAAAAATAGTTCACAAAATATTCGGTTTAATTAGCCCCCGTCATTTCGGTTGAAGCTTGTGTCCGGTAATTTTCTTCCTTATGGTTGTGTTACTTATTTATTTTTAAACTTTTAATTTGTTTTCTGACACAGTTCCACACAGGCTTATTTGGTTCTAAGTACGCAGAATTCAGAAAAAGTTCTTGTTTTAGTTAGCATTTTTTTTTTCAAATCTTGACTAGAAAAATTGGAGGATACAAAGAGGGTGGTGGAATATACTGATATGGGGGACGGAAAAAAACCGAGCACTTTTCTGTTACCAAAATTAGTTTGGTTTTGACGCGGCACATTGTTTTTTATTAATCATAAATCTATAGTTAGTTTTTCGCGCCTTAACCGCACTATTATTGGTTCGTAGAATTACTTGTAGAGGGCTGGGAAGAATTGGTATTGCCGCCTTGAGCGTCTGAAGGATCTGTAAAAAAGAATATTCATTTTATATCAACACATCAGGTTTTTTCTATGTTGAAAATTCGGATAGCAGTTTAAAAATTACCTTTAAGTCCCAATATAAAGCAAAATTAAATAAGGAGATTAACAAATACTCATAGGGGAATTATCACGTAGTTTTCAAAATGTTAGCCTTTGCCTTATTCCAAAACCAGAAGCCCATGGAAACTATAGTTTCCATAGGCTTCTGCCAAAACCTACGCTATTTTAGGCATTACCACTTAGTGTACTCTTTGAGACTCACACTTTTTAAGAGCTGTTATGGCCTTATGACCCTAGCTCTATCCAAAAAGAAAAAAAGGTGAAAAATATAGCATTAATTAGTTTCTTATATATTATTGCTCTGAGAGAAATTATAAAACACCATTTCTTTCCTCTAACATTAGTGCTTTACACCAATAAACGCCTTTTTTTTCCTTGCAAATTATTTAAATTTAACAACTTATGTCATTAACCCTTTTAAAAAACAACTTCACGCTGTTTCCTATTAGATATGCTTAATCATACTCTAAAATGTTACCATTATTCTTAGCTAATTTAAAGGAAAATTCATTATTTTCTGCTCTAGACCTCAAAATGAGATCAAATTAGCGAATGGAAAAATTTCAAAGCCAAACTTACCATTACAAGATAGTTTTTCTAGCGAGCATGGTAGATCGGCTGTACTGACGGAATCTTTTACGTCTTTTGATAAAATATCGGGAATGGCGTTCCTCCTACCAGTCCTTCCTGTTTGCAAAAAGGCGTCTAGACCCGCGGGACCATTTCCATTTCCTACTACACCACCCGTATCCATCGGAGCCGTTTCGACCTCCATCAACAACCTAATGGAATACTTGTGTCCTGTCAAAATCAAAAGTTTTAGTCGTTTATGGGTCTAGAAAAAACCAGAATCCAAAAAATATATTTATTACTGTATGGTCGTACCCAACTCTTCGCAATTTGAAATTATAGCTTTCATCGATATTTAAAGTAAATAAACAAATGGTCGGAAGTTTGAAACATTAACCAGTCGATGGCTGTTTAAAGTAACTATTTAGCGTGGTCTGCGAATCATCTTGTTACCCTTGATAATCCGTTATGATTATAGTCTTAGCAAGGAATTTTCCTTCGTCAAGTCTGGTGGGACACCATGGAAGGGGAACACTCAGCTAAATCCCCAAAAAAATCATAAGATAGAGCAAGTCTCTTAAGTGGGTATAGAATTTTCTTCGTCTTCATGGGTGTTTGTCTTGTTAGGATATATGTATTACATCAACAGACACAAAGTTATAAGGAGCTATAGGCATTGCAACGACGCACCCTTCTATCTCTTACCTCCATGTCATCCACCGCTAAAAGCTTAGTTCCTTAATTAATATCTATTATTTAAGGTTAAGAAAGATTTCAATGTTTTGGATTATGGGCTAAGGCTTTAAGGTCAAATTTGGAATATAGTTTAAATATAATAAATTGTGACCGCATCACTTTAAATAAGGTTTTGAATTAAATTGGGGTTCAGGAAAGAAACTAAATATTAAAGCTACGCGAATATTTTGTTATAATATGAGAGATAATTAATTTCCTCATTTGCATATTTATTCTGATAAAATTTACAGAATGAATATGTAACCTAGTCGAAATCATTAAAATTATTTTATTTTTATTTTTAACTGAAGATTTATATAATAGGTTTATTTCCTCGTGTATTCTCAAAGCAATTTCAAATTGTTTGGAGTATTGTTTTTATTAACTCTTGAACAAAATCAACAACTTACAACGTAAACGGTTGTGTCCTAAACGTCTCCATATTTGGAACTTTTCTCATCATTATATACTGATTGGAAACCTAGGGAAAAATAAAATTTAAAATTAAACTCAATATAAAGCGATATTTGATGATATACATTAATGTGTACCTAGATAGATTGGTATCGGACAATTACCAAAGTATAATTAAGTTCACTATAGGACAAAAATCATTGTACTCGGCTACTCGCGATATCGTGACAAACGTGGCACGCGCTATTTCTTGTTCGCTGGAAGGGCAGGGTGTTATACGATTGTTAGGAGGGGGCCAAATTAAAAGAAAGTGAAATTTGGATCTTTTTCAATTTTTTTAAAATCCTTGGGATATAATTCCTGAATGATTAACTACGCGGATACGTCTTATAATTAATAGAATAATCGATAAAAAACACTTGATTTTCCTCTTCATCCTCCCTTTAAACGCTTATTTAAATGGTCGAAAAATAACGACCATATTGAACGCGTGGGTTTTGGGAAATTGGCAGAGCCTTAAAAATGTTATTGCGTGGGTGTATACCTTTGGGTCCCGAAAGTCCGAAACTCTTAACGTTAATGGGTTCTTGCTGATGGGAGATAAATTTAGATCAATATGTAGCCACTTACAAGCATCATTAAGAAACACGTACTTTTCTCTCTGATCTTATACGACGCGATTATCATTAAACTAAAACCTATGAAACACTTAACAAAATGTCTTTTTAATAACACATTCAGCTCAAATGACGGTCTTTGATACGACTGGCCATCTTAAGTTATTGCTTAAGTACCCTCATTACAAGAAGAGTATATATAAAGATAAAAAATAATAAATCAACAAAAAGCCATTTTTCGCCGTCATTTTGCAATATTTCAAAACGTCAATTGAGAAATAATAATGATGTTTATAAACTTTTTAATTCTTATCAGTTAATGTCTTTGGGTATGGATCTTTTACGACCAAGATCCAAGCGTAAAAATTCCTTGACTCCAAATTTCCGTACGTCCATCCGTTCCCCACTTTCGGCGCGGAAAAGGTTGAAGTTTAATTATAACCCGACCCTTAATTTTGAACAAAGAGACAATAAGAAAGCCTTAGATAACTATAAAGGAGGATAATAATATTCCTCGACTTGCCACTTTGCATAATCGAGTAAGGAACGATATACATTTCAAGGATGCTTTTAAATAAATTGCCAACACATTCCAGCCAAGTTTTAATTATTCAGAAACATCAACGAAGAGTCGCTAACCGAAACATTTACAGTTTATTTCAATTTTATATGGTAGCATACGTAAAACTATAGGCTCCATTTATCCCTAAAATATTTGGCCAATATTTTAACTAGGACGAAAACATTGTGTTGTGGACATTTATGGGAAGAATAATATATTATTTAGATTTTACTGAGAGTATAAATACAGGGACGCACCCTTTGTAGGTTGAGAAATATACATCAATACTATAACATCACGAGTTTGACAGACTAAACTAAACCTTGGCGCTTTCAAATAACTCGATGGATAAGAAATAGAGCTCATTTAAGTCACAAGCGTAGGTTGTGATGGATTTTTCATCAGTTCCAAATGGATTTTGAAGCATAGTTTTCGGAAAGATTGTTAGAAAATATTCAAAATATGTTTACATAGAAAAAAATTACAGGAACAGGAAAAATTAACATTTTACTGTTGCTATCTTTGAAAAAGCATTAGTGTATCTCAATAGCCTTCCGCGGAGGTAGTTTCACCTATATTATATTTATTTTTTGCATCCATTAAAATATATTGCTTCCATCCTATTTCGCGAAGTTTGGCTCTCCTTCTGGTACCAATTTAGATAAAAAAATTGGTTCCTAAAACAGAACTCGGCGAACTCTTGTAAAATGTGCTTTTTGAATTTTCACAACGGCTTTTTTGAGTTAGTTTAGGTTTGATATGGTTTCGAGAAACCGCGGATTGAAGAAACGCTTGTTCTGAAAACCACTGGCCACCCCACGTGTGCTGCCAAAACCGCTGGCAGCTCCACATGTGCTGCCAATTGATGTGAAATCCACTATAGTCTACTCTAACTTTATATTGCTTGTTTTCCCGTTGTTTATTTAACCCGAGCTTTTATATAGATCCATTATTGTAAACAACAAGTAAACAATCCCCTTTAGGTTCCGTGACATTCAAATCTATATATTAGTTTAGTGCTTCCAAGGTAAGGGGTGACTTGATTAGGTTAATATCCGGTAGAAACTTTCAGGTATATATTGTTCAAAAGGAGTCAGATAAATTTCGAAAACCCGTGGCATTTAAGTAAACATTGGCAGCTATTCTAGAACACAAGTAATGTTTTCTGATATATAATAATATTACAAAAAAAAAGTACTGCCTGGTGAAGAGAAAAAGGTTTTATGAGAGTTTTCGAACGTTACTAGTCCCTTTTCAATCCTTTTCTAAACTATTAAAACCAAAAACTCCGTGAATGAAGCTGGATTTACTTGTGACAATATTAAACTACGTCACACTGGCTAGTTCTTGATAACTTAGTATTCTTATTTTTCCTGCAAAGGGCAGTGGGCACAAAAGTCAATAAATAAAAGCTTCGTAATAATCCGGTTATAACGTAAAATTAATTCAAAGCCCCTGTAGAAGTGTTTTACCGTCGCGAAGCGGTGGTCAGGAGAAGCTCAATTTCCATTATTAATTCCTTTTAAAAAAGCCCATTGTTAAGCGACAGGAGCAAAATTACAAGCCTTTGGAGACCACAGCCTAAAAAGATTAATGGAATTAATCAACAAAGCGGATTAATTTTGCAAAGTCGGTAGCCGCCCTCTTATTAACTAGCTATAGCTTGTTAACGAAAGAACGCGAAAAAACAGACAGCTTAATCTTATTAACAGCCTTCCCAAATTCCCAGGAATAGCTGCCATAAAAGTTGTTTTTAATTCTTCCTTAACCGCTTCTAAAGGTTTTGAACCAGACTTACTGAAAATCTGAATCTATGAATTTACTTCATTCAAAATTTGAATTACAGTTTGTGGGTATTCAAATATAAAAGCTAACCTAAGATAACCAAAACATAATCGAACCTTCTTATTCGTTTCTTTCTAATTAACATTAAATTGCAGAATCAAAATCTAAAATTTTAATATTTTTTCGTCCTCCCTTGAACAATTTTATTTCTTCGCAAATAAAGCTACCATTCAAAATTTCAAACCCCCTCTGGAAAGTAAATCTGGTGAGAACGAGACTCGTCTGTCTGTTTTTGAAGTCGACCGAATCTCGTTAGGCCCAACGTTCAATGAACCTTTTATTCTCTTTAGATTTATACGCGATCCCAAAAAATAATAGAATTCTAAATTTGGCTCGTTAAAATGCTAACCTGATATTCAAAGCCATGAAGAGGGAGGGGTATGTCCATCTTTCGAATGATTTACCGTCGAGAGAGAATAGCAGTCTTCGAAACCACCATGCCTTGAAGATAAACAAGGTACCCGGACTTTTCCAGAAAGAGGAAACTATTTGTTAGCGCTCGTTTTTGAAAAGACTAGGGAACACCCCCTTTTCCTTCTCTTCTCTCTTCCTCATCCCCTTTTCAGACTCTCTTATATTAAGGCGCATGCGGTTGCTATGGTTACACCCTTTTCCGTCACAATTCGTTCACCCCCTTAGGCCTAGGACTAGCTTTCCCAGTCCAGCACCTTTCTATCTTTCTCTCTCCTTGACGCGCGCGCCACTCGGGAAACGAACAATTTCCATCCTTTTGGTCTCATCATCAATCTATATACGGATGGAGTTTAGGTATAGTTCTTAGATACCAACTTGAATAAACTTGGGCTTTATCTTATCGGGACGCTTTGGTTTCATAGAGATAAGACCGAGACTATGTTTTTACGTATTGTGATTAAAGCGTGATTCTGATTGTAGAAAATATGACCTCTTTTTGCCTAACAATTTTTCCCGCCAAAACCTTATAGATGTAACGAAGCCGCTAAGCCTAACATCTAACATCTGACAGTGGCGTATGCGGTATATATACGTACATGTATATATGATTCAGACCTAGTTTCATCGTTTGTCAGGTTTCTGCAGCTACTAAGGCATGCTCCCCCCTCCCTGCTTAGTTACCTGTTCTATATGGTTTTGCGCTTTCTGTATCATGGTTTTGATTATATGACTATATAGGAGAGCGCTGTTTACCCAGATGACATCAGTCTCGTCTGAATCGTATCACCGTATCGCAGAAAGTTCGCTTTCGCTTTCGGTCCAGTAAATCCTCGTTACAGAAATTTCCCCGGGTATTATAAAGGTGCTTTCACCAATCCCGATCATAAACAAGTGATACTTTAGGTTTAATTAGTCGTCATTTGACGACGTTTTCTAACTAGCACTGCTGAATGAGGAAATATAATTTTGCCACATTTACAATATACTCTTTAAAGGGAAACTGAATGAAATAAGAGTGAAATATCATGCCTTAACCTAATTTTTGGGTTTCTTGCGACCCAATAATATACTATAGAGTAAAAAAAATTAATCTAAACTCGACAACCATTTTGAGTCCCTGTCTGAGAGAGAGATATTTTTTACACGAGACCAACTAAGCTAATTTCTTGTGCGTTCACTGATTCAAACCAGTAAATCACAGAGGTACAGCTATCATTTAATTGACATACGATTATGAAAATGACTGGGTATTAAATTAATCAATGTAAAACTAGGAATAAATATAGGAATGGTTTCTGTCCATAGGAAAAATATATTAAAATTGAAAGTAATAATTTTATAAAGTGAAAAGTGAAATTCAATTTTGATCTCGCGGCTTTTATCGTTTCTTTTGAGTTTGTGAAAGCTCCTATCTAGGACAGATTTTTTTCTCTAGCACCTGGTCGTGCTAGTATTTGGACTACGTTTTTCCTTGATCGATTTTTTAACACTTTTCCTTTGGTTCACATCCCAGTTCTTTTTCGCTTTCCACCAAGATGTGTTTTTTTTTTTTTTTTTATATCTCGGACTACGTAGCTTTTTCTTCCTATTTGCTAGCTATACAGGAGAGCCCGATAGAGAGCCTTTACAATTTATTTCTCCTTGCACTCGAGTTCTCTTCTCAACGAGAATCTCTTGAAGCATGTTTCTTTTTTTTTTTTCTCATTTTATTTTCGCTTCTATATATTGCATTTTGCAGGGTTTCCGATCAGTTCAGTCTATATGTTCGAGAAGATTTATAATATAACTTTGACATATGAGTTATGTACCTTCGTATAAATTCGTTTAGTTTTAGAGTTCCAAGTCTTCTTTTCAAAGAATTTGCAACAAACTGCATGATTTCTAAAAAGTTTTCCTGAGCTTTTAATTAATTAATTTCCTTAAACCTGACTGGTTTATATAATATTTAGCTAATAAAATATAAAGAGTAATAGACTTATTAATGCTAATCGTGACCATCCACCGTCTTTGGGTGAAGGGGATAAATCTCTACAAAAATAGACCTAAAACTAGACGACTTATAAAACTGTTTTACTTTGAATATGAAATCAAGATTCCCAAATCGCTATTCTGGTACGTTTTTAATTTTGGACGTTATTAACCCCCTTTAATCCTCGCCATCTTAGAATGACGACTAAAATACGTAGACCATACTTCACATCACCATGTACCCTATAATGCTTACATTTCATTAAAAGATTTATCAGAAATAGCTCTACAAAAAACAATAATTTCGTAGAACGTGAAGACCACGCAATGAATTTCTATTTCTTCCACCCGAAAGACTCTTAAAATGAGCTCTATCTAGTCATCTTGAAGTACCATTGGGGATTTATAACCTGAAACTTATTTACGATTTAGCTTTCATCGAGGCAAACATCTCGTTTTCATTTCGTGCAAAGTTATCTCTTTCCGATGCTCAAATCTCTTTAGGACAAGTACTAACTCGAAGTTGAATCTTTCTATAAACCTTTTTCCGCACCAAAACTCGCGAGGGGAGGAACTCCGAGAAAGAGTGGAACTTTTAGGGGTGGAGGGAGGATTTTGGTCTTGATTGTATAAATTCCAATCTCAATGGCACACCCTCCAGAGACGTGGAAAATGCTCTATTGGAAAAGGTTTATACTTGGATTAATAAGGTTTATAGTTCAAAGTCTCAACACCACCATATATTCAGGGTCAACGTCATCTGAGACTATAAGAGGTGCGTTATACACCTATAGTCTTTGCTATAGTGGTCTAAGGTGACAGTGACAGCGAGTAATTTAATTTCGTTTCGTTTTAAAATTAGCTATGTTCACACTAGAAACTTCAAAACCGTTTCTGAATCATTTTGAATCGTTTTGAATCCTCAAATCAATTCTTTTAAGATAATAACACAAGTAAATCATCCTTCGAGTGTATAAGACGCCATACTGCGGGTGACAATGAAGTGTGTCGGATTTTCTCAGTGCATGGTCTCACCCTAAGTACTTCGAAATTTATACAGAAAGGCGGCCATGCCCAGTATATTCTTTCTTAAGTAAATCGGACTCGAAATCGCGACGGACGGGCGAGATACGCTCCTTCGATTCGTCAGAGAGAAAGGGCCTGGGGAGAGTTGTTTTCCGTCGATACATTTTCACCCCCGTAAACGTCTTGAAAGTTCAGCGCAAGATTAACACCGCCTACTTAGTTTCAATCTCATTCGCTAGAGAGGGCAATTTCGAATTCCGTATCTCGACCGTTTAGTTTTTGTATTTTTTCCTCTCCTCTTGCGAAAGCTCTGACGACAAAACTTGTTGTAAACTTGAAGCATGATTTACCTGTGATAATAATTACATATTTTGGGACTTATTCTTTACAGTTGATCTCAAAACTTTGCAATTTGATCTTTTTAAAACAGTTAAAAAACGGTTTATCTAATGTGAACGCGGCTATAGTATATCAATCCGTCTCAGGTTTCGCTATTGTGCAAACTGATCTTGTACTATAAAAAGTATCTCTTTTATATGGCCTTTTTGAAAAGCTAATATTTACCATCATAAGTATCTTTTTCTGTCTCTCACAAAGCATCTTTGACATAAACGCACATATTCTCCATTTGGGGAAGCAAGTATAAAGGTGTGGATAAATGAAACACGAACGTTCGCGTTTGCCGAGTTTAGTGTTAAAAGAAATCGAACAGAGAGCGCTTAGTTGTAGCTACCTTTCTTAGAACACGCTTTGTCACGTGACCGATGCATTATAGAAGGTGACTACAAGTTCCCGGTTCGAGTTCATCGTTCGATTTATCATTTAAACTCAAATAGACCACATATTCTGTTAAAAAAAATAGTTGTTTCATTGGAATTTAACCAGTTTTTACCGTCAAACAGTAATTTTGCAGTAAGTCATGTTTTAAAAGATAACAAAATGTGGTAATTTCCCATAATTTCAAGAGTTGTTTTTCAGTGTACCAAGAAGGATCAGATAAGGAGAGGAAAAGTGGGAACGGCGCGGTTCCTACTGCTCGGCCTAAACTCCCACTCTGGGAGAACGGGGAACAGACGGGGGTAGAGATGCTTCGTGGTAAATTGTTGTCACGTGGGTAAAACGAATCCTTTATGAGACGCGCTAGCTAGCGACCACGTGACAACAGTTTACCTCGAGAATTTCCTATCCCCCCTTTCCACCCGAGTGGGAGGTTGGCTCTTCTCTCTCTAACTCAACGCAGCCCCACTTTTCCTCTCCTTATCTGATCCTTCTTGAGTGTACATACGTGATCATGTGCGTAAACTTTTACAGTGCACGGATTGGCATTAGTAATTAGTTTTCCTAAAATTAGTCTGACGTATCCGTTCGTGCATGTTCATCGTATATGCTCAGTATCGTTATTTAGTCAAGTTCTAACTGGGAAGTTTAAATATAAACCCAGCAGTGGATCAATAAGGGTTATGCAAATGAGAAACTCGCCGGGAACGAGTTTGCGTATTTAAAAATACGTTCCGGGATTTCCCAGGTCCATCGGGATTACCACGGAATATATAAACCATCCGAATAATTTAAAAAAAGAGTTGGGTCAATGACATTTCGTTAAATCTTCGCTGTATATACCAAACTTATTCAAATATTTACCGACTTTATATTACATTTTAAGGCTGCGATGCTAAGACTATTTTGAAACTTGAATGCACTATTCTAATCGTTTTCGTACTGAATCGGGATTCTTAATTTCAGATTATCTCTTGGGGTGTAAATCGCGTCAACTTAATGGATATTTTAATATCATTGTGTATCATGTTCAGGGTTCCATAACCATTGCACAATTTATGCTTCCTATAAAATTATACACCCGCTTTAAGTATAGCTTGTCCCTATAATTGGTTTATATGCTTTGAAAAGTTAGTTATGTTGCTTTAGAGTCATGTAAAGCTGCATTTTCCCAATGGAATTAAAGTTAATAATTCCATTTTTGGACAAAGGGTCTCTACAGTTGACCACAAAAATTTCACATTTCACCTTTGCAAAACGGTTAAAAAAAGTCTCTAGCATGAACCGGGTTTATTTGATTGCCCGTGGGATTTTAAATCATGTCCAATACTTCTTTAAAAACATACGTAGATTAAAATTAAACCTTAGTCCTATACTTAACGGTAATTTTTAGTGATTGATAGAATCATTGTTATCGGTCTGAGTTTTGAAAAGTTACTTGGGCAATTGCCCACGCATCCTTTTCACTCAAGTATGATTTATTAAATGATATGTATTTTTACTTGTAGTCCGTGATGTAAAACGTGTTCAAAGCAGAAGCGGTAATGTTTCCACCCGCGCGATTAGATAACCTAGACCTTTTTTCCCCGTTTAGATAGATTTAAACGGAAATAGCGAAAGAACGGACGTGCTCGCATCCGTGATTTTCTTTTTTTCTTCTTCTTTACTTCATTTTAAGGGAATATGAACCAATTTTTGTCTTATACCTTAACCTGACCAGTTCTAAAAAAAAGGTTCATTGACCGCTGTATTGCAAATATATTAAATGGTCATCGGAAAATAGTTAATCGTTTAAACACGGCACGCGTTTCAACCAAAGCCGTAATTTTACAATATTATTTACAGAAACTTGGGGCTGGCTTCACCCTGAACACGGAAGTTAGACACGGAAGTTGAAACACCTTTACAGTCGCTAGCTAAAATAATACTGGCTGCAGAATAATGTAGACCTAGACCTAATGTCCCATGTTTGAGCTTTTTTATTAAGGTTCAATTGTAAATTCTTAAGGTCAAGTAGTCAATCGGATACGGGTACTTTGTTAAAAAATGGAATTATTACCGTAAAAAGATAATTTGAACGTTAACCAATTATTTGGAAACGATTTACAATTAAGTGTCGAGTGTGGACGTATCTTTGTTGTCGGGTTGCATTTACGCTTTAAGCAACAGATGACCACTGAAAAGTTAGGTAATTACTAAAATAATTACGCGTGAACTTTAAAGCACCAATTTTAGAAAGCTACGTTCACACTAGCGCATCCAAATCGATTTGACACGGTATAGTCTAAATTAAACCGATATTCAAATAGCCGGAATTATCTGTTTTTACGCGTCATTTAGAAATGAAGATAATTTCACTTGAAACGATTTAAATTTATTTTTAAATCGATTTGTACACGCTAGTGTGAACGTAGCTCTAGCGTCGTTAACTTGGAATCCGAGAGATTCCCCATTATCATCTCCGACGAGCCATAATTTGATGTTTTAATTAGTTTTAACGACGAGGCTTTTGTTTAGCTTTATTACTTGTAAAATAAATACTTAATATAGATTAAATTCCCGGAAATTTAATTTTAAATCCATACCCTTAATTAAATATTAGCTTAAGAAAGTTTGAGCTTTAATAGTTTAATTATAGATAGATTTAGCAGAATTAAGAGCTAACATTTCTTTGTCCTTGGAAATTGGATTTCTTGAGGTAATATCAAACGAAATAAACCCATTTGATGTCACTTTCAATGGAATAAAAAAAAAATTATCGCCCTTTTGTAAAAATTAAGCCTGCTAATGTTTTTTTCTTCCGAATATTGTCGACCGGGGGGGTCGCCATTAACTCCCTACCAATGGGATAAAGGTGACATTCCTTACGTCAATCACCTTTTCTAGCTTTATAAAACCGTGTATAGATTTTATTTCCTTCACACCCAGCCTTGAAAATTGCGCAATAATTAGACCACGCCCACATAATGAAATTTGTCAGCCCGATTTTCTTTTTTTTTTGTTTCCAAGAAAACAGTTAAATATTTTTCAGTAAAGACACTTCATATATTTATTGACTTTATCATTTTTTTCCAAGAATCTTTCGTGTTTCACTCAACCTTTAAGGTTATGGTGTACGGTTTCCGTACGTTTTTATCTCTCCGAGTATAAGATATGTTAGAAGACTGGAAGTTAATTCATTAAGTACGTGCTTCTCTACCCTCAGTATATACCCTGGCAAGAAACTATAACAAAGTTTCCTGCACCCCGATCTTTTTTTTTTTTTTTTTTTGACCCTTGGAAAAAATAAAAAACTCTTCGCTTTCTGCGTGTGATGGGTTTTGCACTTAAATTGGGAGGGATCGTTTTACTAGGAACTTTTCTCTTCTCGGTATACGTTTTTCTTTCAACCGAAATAAAAAAGAAGTTAGATTTCACATTATCTCTCAGAAAAAGCTGCGCGGTTTAAGTTAAAGGGATTGTGAAGAGTAGAAAATATTTTATTTCTTCTATCTTTGATTAGCCGCGATTATTCTGACATTTGTACTATATGTTCTGATAGGCTTAGGAGTTTTCCAAATCGTTACTCAATTAACTGTAAATTAACGAAATATTTGAATGCTTTTTATTTACATTTTTTTTAACGATTTTAATCGAAAAATTTGACGTTGGTCGTCTTCAATATCCCTTTAATTGACTTCTGGGACAATTTAAAAAAAAAAACAAAAAAAAAACGATTTTTCTCTTCATCCTTTCTAGGAAGATTAAAGGAGAGGAACGGCCACCTCATGTTATAACTTGCGTCGTTCAAAGTCAGCTTTTGCTTTCAATTCCCCCTTTGTTTCCCCCCTTTGCGGATACGTATTTTCTAATGCGCATCCTTTTTCGCGCACGCTACGTGTAACACTCGTGACTCCTTGCTAGAGAAGGAGCGAGCTATGGATTTTCTCAGCAGGGGTGCCAATTTACAATAAGGTTTCGATTCCACCACAGTTTGCACCGCGTAAATATATACCTTATCTGTTATCCTTACGAATAGTTTATTTATTGGGATATTGAGCGCCTCGCTTTACGCGCGCTGATCATCACGTTTGATGACCATTCGCCCGCAGCCGGTTCACTATCTGTGTTTCACCTTAATTTGGCAGCGCGTATAAACCTACTCTTTCCTTTATTTCTAAGAATTGTTTACTTAGAAATGTAAGGAGGGTTATTGAAAGAGGGTCCCCAACTTCATGTTGTACGGAATTTGTCACCCGCGAATAAAAGGATGACCTTGTACCATTACAATCCGTGAGAGAGCGGACTAAAACACCCCCCAAGCCCACTCTTCCAGGGAAATCCGAAATTATTCAGGTGCAGCTAAGGCGCCTAGGATATAGCCTTCTGTAATTTGATGCGAGATGATGTAGGTATGTCACGTGAGTGCGCACCAAAAAAGCGCAGTTAGCTTCTTTGGACACAGAAGCGAGAGAGGAAAACTAAGTCATCTTCAGACATTTCACGGACGGGTTGTGCTATACTAGTGGCCGTTCCTCTCCTTTAATCTTCCTAGATCCTTTCTTTAATAGACTCTCGATGAGTTAATTTTGGCTCGATTAACTCTTACTTTTTACTAACATTCTCAGAATAATTTTTTTCAAGATTTAATTATAGAAGAACCAAGAAATGTGGGTATCTCCTTTAAAAATGTGGGCTCTGCCTTTCGGTTTGTTAAAAAAATCTTATGAAACATTCAATAGAATTCCTACGGTATATCTTTATTATGCCATCGACCCACGGTGAACCGCGCTTCCGGAATAAATTTCATCATTTATCGAAAGAATGGTTTTAGTTTTAATAGCAATTCCATTAAAGTAAACAACGCCCCGTAGCTTTATTTAAGTATCAGCAAAGGTCCAGCTAAATGTACCGGCAGATTCTGATTCGACACACTCTAGCGGCAGCAGTTGGTGTAAAAAGTGAACGAATGAAGCGCCACTCTTTGGAGAAATTTGAGTTGTGAGGAAAGACAATAGCCAAGCGCGGCCCGCCTAAATTTCGTGCCTCTCCCGACTCAAACCACTGGAGTCAAGACTTTTTGGCTAGTGTTAAGTGATAGGCTAGTACGTTTACCGAGCCCTTTGCTGGTTTTATCCTGAAGACCACCCTCACCCCCCCCCCCCCCGCAAATGCAACGCTTCTTTTACCAAAGAGATATATAATAATCCTTTCATTCTACTTGTTGAAAGTTTAGGCTGGAATTAATTGTTTTTCGTCATCACATCATCTCGATCCCCGAGGGAAGCTTACTCGCTTTTAGTTTTGCCTCGATCTGATAGAAAATTTTGTGGGTGGGTCTAAATAGGAAGATTTTTTAATTATCCAATTTTTATCTCCCCCCTCCCCCCCTTCTCGAATCGATCGAGATTTAAAATGAGGTTTAGGGTAATCAATAATCGGGATCAAAGCCAGCGGCCCTGTGCATAATAAATTGATTCTAGGATAGGATTTATATCATGGTACTACATATGCTAGTTGCTGAAACTTCTTGTAACAATGCTAATAGATTAAATATTTTATATTAAAATAAACCATGGTTAGGAGAATAGAGTGAGGTCCGGAACTTAATTTTTTGCGAGACAATAGTGTGGAAAAGAGTCATCTTTCCCACACTAACGGACGTAAGTTTGGATTTTGTGTGCGAGAATTTTTACACACTATAGCTTATAATCTCCAGTAATCCATGCCTATTTCCGTCTGTCCTAGGTTTTGGCACGGAAAAAGGATTATACTGATTTAAATAACAAAAAATCAAAGTCTATTCCACTTCGAGTCGGCAGCACGCGCAAAGCCTAACCCACTTTCTTTATCGATAACATTTTTTCATAGTATTAAAATCCTATATTAAAAATTTACATCTCTGCCGTTGAATGAAGAGCTCAAAAGAAACTTAGATGCCAAAAGTATATTGATAACGTAGAATGTTTAGTGAACGTGACTAAAGATAAGTTTCGAATAAACGGACGTAGGATTTTCTGGATTAAGTACTTTCACGTGACAGAACGCGCGAGAATCAAGTGTATGCTCTACCATAGTGATAACGTAGTATTGAGAGGAATTTAATTTTAAAATTGTCGATTAGAAAATATGTATTTTTACTGTTGCGGTAATGTTTTCTTTGACGCAGCTAAATATATTTTCAATCGTTTTTAACGATATTTCCGTAAATGCTACTCAATTTCCATTTAAAAATACGCGACAGCCTCGCTTTAAGTGAAGGTAAACAGTTTCTAGCAGCTGTTGTCGCTATCGCGTGTAATTTTTGTAAAGAGCTGCAACACGTCGGTGAGAGGAATTTCAGTAATTATAATAATTAAAGTACAAGAGAATTTTCAGCAATTCTATTTATTATATGTAGGTATCCTCGCGCTATCCGTCATTTTTGACGGATAATAGCTAGTTTTCTATAATTACGAAACTCTTCGTTATATTTAGGCCTCATGCCGGTTGATTACGCGGAAAAGAAAAACAAAAAAGAAATTACATATAATTCCGCTTCTAAAAATACCGACATTTCGAATAGAACCCCTCCTAGTCTTCGCGGGAGTTAATGGAGAGACTCTTCAAGGTTGCTAACGTTGTACCGGTCGAGTCTGCAAAGGCCCTTAAGTTTTAATGGTTTGATAAAACGCTCTTTTTTTTCTCCGTTAAGCCTCGGCACACCCTCCAACTTCATTAGTGAGAAGCGCGCACGACGTGGGCCTCGAAGCTCGTCTGCTACAGGAGAGGGATGGATTCCTGTTCTCCTTTTCCTTTAATCAGCATCTGTTCGAGATTTCGGAGCCCACTAAGCTAGTCTAACCTGGATATTTTCGATATAAAACTCGATAAACCAAGGCTTAGACGTTCTGAAATCACAAACTGATTCGGATTTGCGCGCGTCCTTTATCGAAACAAGCTGAAGGTGGTAGTACGTGCCGATCTAGGCAAAGGTTTCTCTAGGATTTTCGTGTTGGAGATAAACCGAACCTACAGCTTCGCGTTTCCTGGCAACTCGATGTGAAATAGCTCATAGAAGTGGCACGATATTTACATTATATTCATTTTTGCTTCGCGGTCGTATTTTCTCGCCTTTTTCTGGGAGATTCGGAAAAAAAGGGTTACGTACGTGTCCTATAAGAACACGGGACGATTTTTACCGCTAGATTGAGCAGGGTTCAGGGACTCTATAGGATATTTATCTGAGTAGGGGTATTATATACGTAAACGTATCAGAGTCGCCATGCACGGGTGCGCAGTCACGCGAGGCTGCGTGATCAAAACCCTTTTGCATCTCTAGTCGTTTCTTTCGTATATAAATATTCCGCGAATCGTATATAAACGAATAAAGATTAATCTCGTTATTCGTATTGTGCATGGCCGGATTATTCCGGAGCTAATCGCGAAGATAAGGGCAGGTAATCGAATCAATGCTATTTTCTATTAGATACGTGGGAGTTGTTTCTTTTAGTTAGGAATTCGGACGTATTAAAGGTTATTCCAGGACATTTATGGCTTGTTACAGACTATACAGGGTATATCCACTGCATGACAGGGAATGCTTTAAAATACAGAGAATTTGAAAAAAAAAAAAAAAAACTAAAATATCAGGGAAATTTAGGGCTAACGGGAATTGTGTCGTCATGAATGGTCTTATGAAAAATATATATGGCGGGAAATATAGTATACATAATTTTTTCCCCTCTACAAGATTCGAACAAAATATAGCTAAGGAAACTTCAACTATTTGCCCAAAACCTTTTCATAGCTATAGATGTACAAATTATGAAAGTTATTAAGTTTTGTGAAGCCAATTTTTTTCATAGAATCTATTCTCCTTTTTCCCCAATTATCTGTCTTTTAGAAAAAAAGTCAACATATTTGGGGGCCAAATTCTTTATAAACGATTTCGGTGAGCTCTATTCCAAAAATAAAATCGAAGAAACTTATATTCGTATGCTAAAAACCCATTTTTAGTATCGTTTATTTGAAATTTACGTAAGGATTTATGAAGCCAATTTCATGATTGAATCTTAAGGGCGGGGCCCATCTCCCAAATATTAACCTTTTTGATTCCCCTTTCATTGGTTAAATTAATCAGATAAATCAAAACAGTCGATCAAACTATATTAAATTCGTTCCAGGTTCTTCCATTTTATCGTATTGAATTTATTACGAGACTTCATAAGCTACAAGAATTATATATGTATATAATATTCAGGCCAATAATCCTAATCAGATTATTACAGCCTGATGGGCGAATTCTCACGATTACTCCCGATTAAGAGCGATAAACGCGCGTGAGCAGTTCGCGTTATCTCATTTTTAACCCTAATATCAGAAAGGGGAATAGAAAAAGGGGGTATCTCTTGAAATTAAGGTTAGTTATTGATCTTCTTGGGAATCTAGGCTAAAATCACTTTTAATTTAGCGATGGATACGTGTGACCTCAAGCGTACTGCGGTTTACAAGTAGATAAAACGTAACTCTGTAGTGGGATCGAGATATAGAAAGCGAAATGGACGAAATGTACGAGCTTAAAATTTAAAATAATTTCCTATTTTAGTTTTTAATGTTCATTATAGGTTTTGTTGAACACAAATGGTTAAAAATCAGACTAATTACATTAACATCAGACAGCTAATTGGATAGGAATGAATGTTAATTAAAAGTTTTCACAGAAAATATTAGAATGAACGCTATAAAATATTCTATTTTGACCAAATATATAAAAAAAAAAAATTATCATTAATTTAAAATTAATTTTGAAGTCGGACAATTTCAGATTTATGCAGAATATATCTTAAGAAATTTGGAATAAGGCCACATAGCTTCTTTTAGAAAAAATTGCAACTTATATTTGTGGGCCAAATTCGTTATAAACGATTTCGGTGAGCTCTTTTCCAATAAATAGCAAACGAAAACTACGTGATATTGAATGAAAAAGTTTATTTACTAGACATTTCGAGCCGAGGCCCTTCTTCAGTCGATGGTTAATTAGCCCTAATTTGTTGTTAGTAGATATGAAGACGTGTCCTTTCAATTTAGAACCAACACGATGACGTGATGGTAATAGATTTGAGGAATTCGAGTTTAAGTGAAAGGGAAAAACTATATAAAGGTTTTCATCAGAATTTGGCTTAGTCTCAAATATGCAATGAGTATAATTCGTTCATGATCACGGGGAGATTTTCTTCCGGCCGTCACTTCCGGCCTTTAGTTACAGTGCCAAGAGCAACTGATATACTTTCCCTGTATATAATTTCCCGCCAGAATTAATTGACATTTCCATTTTCCCCAAGTCTTTCTTCATTACAATCCGTTCAAAGTATCTGTGTCACTGAAATCCTGATAACGAAAGGGTAAAAATCTTTAGTTCGTTGGTGCTTATGTTAATAAGTTCCAAGTACCGAACTCATTAACTCGGGCAACTTGAATGGATTGTCGAAGGTTTGCTATTTAATTAATTTCAGTTTCATATAAGGATATATTTGATTTAATCAGGGGGCCATATTATTTAGAAATTGAAATGTGGGTGGGTGATTTTCTAAACTTGATGGGGATTACTATTTGCTTCCTATATCATAATTATTTCTGGAAGTGACAATGAAGAAATTCGAAACTGGACAGGATATTGTTGACAGATAATTAACTTTTTTGTTATCGGGTATCGAAGCGGGTAGATCAACTCTTTCGGGTACTCGCGGATAATTAGTCTTACCTAAAATTGGTTGACGGGTACCAATGGGGTATTAATAGTTAGCACACGGAATTCTGTGATTGGTCAGTTTTAAATTATGATAAGGTAGAAAGAAACAATGGTGGTAGAGACCAAGGATTTTACCTTGGTCAGTGTAATATCGCAGTGAAACACTCATTGAATAAGAAATTTAACGATAAAAAGTTTCAAACTTTTGTATTTATATTATATTACTTATGGTAACAATTTTATCGTTTTCTATCTAGTAAAATTAAAATTTTTCAATAAGATATTTGTAATTTCAAAACGTACAGTTTTCCAAAAAACAAAACATAAATTCTCGTCATATTTCGCTAGTTTATAAACCGCTCTTGCACGATAATTTATGTCATTCTTAGAAAACCCGTAAATACGCGTTTTAGACAACTCTTCCGTGTTATTACCTAATAAATTATAAATGCTTGGGTTCAAATTTTATAAAAAATAAAAGGAAAATTCTTAAGTTAACTTGACAAGCTCTTAAAGGGAGAATGTAACTTAACATTAAATTATTCTTTATCTATTCTTTATCGTTTAAATAGTTCTAATTCACCAGTAAAAAAAATACAAAACAAATATTAAACTAGAAGTGAAAATAGGCTTAGCTGGATTAATGAAGATCCTGGATATCTTCGCATATAAGGGTCAGCAACCAATCGAATGTAATTTAAAGTCTAACGGAGATCTCGCCTTATCGACAAGCTTTTGCTCATTGGTCTCTGATCCTTCAATGCGAAGAAATTCAGGATATCAATGTATCCAGCTAAGCCTATTTTGATGGTAAGTTTTAAATTTATTTCTACTTTAATATTTGTTCGTCAATTTTTTTACTGATAGATTGGGCCTATTTAAACGACAAGGAATCGATAAAAAAATCACTTGTTGTTGGGTTGCATTCTCCCTTTAAGCGAAGGCTATAACGTGTAGTAAGAAATATCTTTTAGAGAATAGCTGGTGCGTGTTATATTAAGTGGATCTCTAGTTTCTCCCGGAGACATTCACCGCTCGGTACTTAAGAAGGCAATTCCACCCTATATTCTATTTTCTTCAATTCAATCCTCGAAAAAGAATGAAATGAAACAGACCGGAAGCTGTATTTTGGCTTCCACTCCCTCCCCCATTCGCTTTTAAAACCCTTTTGAAATTCCACCCATTCGTAATACAGTGCACGTACACTTGAAGTTTGTTTCTCAAACATGTTGTGCTTATAGAGGAAAATATAGAAAAATAAACTAATTATTTGTCATGACAGGAAGTTAAATAAATACTGTTATATCTAAAACATTACCTGCAGTTAAAAAATATTAAATTATCTCAATTTAGCTGTTAAAATAAAATTATCCCAAATTTAACTGTTTAAATGAAATTATCCCGAACTTAACTGTTAAAATGAAATTATCCTAATTTTAACTGTTAATTAACTGTTGAAAATTAATCAATTACGATCAATTTAACAATTAGAAATATGAATTACGGTCAATTTAACAATTAAAATTAAGAAATTGACATCAATTTAACTGTTAATATATTAACAAATTGACGACAATTTATTTAAAATTATCAAATTACTATAATAATTAAAGAATTACCGTAAATTTAACTATACCCCAAATTTAATTGAAATAATTATTGAATTTACGTACATTTATCTATTAAAAATTAACGAATTACACCACATTTAAAGTATAATGGTCGGTATAAAATGATAACAGGAACATCTGTGAAAATTTAACTGTAATATCTTAGTAATATATGAAGTAAAACTTTCCTAATTATTTCAAGAATACTAAATATTATTTTTAGTGCAAAAGAACTTATTTGTGCCCTTAGTTTTCAAAGTGAATCAACTTTTGTTATTCCTTAGAGGTCACGGTATTGATTAATTTTGACCTATTATATAAATATATTTTTATATAGGTCAGGGAGAAAAGACCGTCATAAAAAAAAATTTGGATAAAGGTCAATACTTTTTTCTCTCTCCAACAATAGCGATCGAATGAGGTTTTTTTTTTTTACCTTTGACTATAGTTTTAGGCTAAACTTATTTTTCACATAAATATGATAAATATGATGTTATTAAAGGGAATAGAACCTCTCCTCCTAACGTATGAGCGATAGTGGCAACAAAATGTACATAAGTACATGTGAATACAGGTACCATCATCGCGTGCTTTGTACTTTGTAGCGAGAAATCGTCTGCTATTCGCTTTATCACAGCATAAACACGTAACATAACATCTTTTCTCCCAAGCCTAATTCCTCAAGAGCTTGACCTTGCAGTTTGGATCCAATAATTATTGAATTAATTTTAATTAATTTTGATTAAAAGGTTTCACGAATCTGGGAGGGGGTTAAACACTCCACGTAATCGGTGTGCGAGCGAAATAAGACTAGGTTTGATTGTACTAAAGTGATTACTTAATTAAGTATGTTTTTAGAATTGTACCAATAGTTAATAGTTGGTATTATAAAATAACTTGTCGGTGCGAAATCTTGTTCGAATGTGCTAACTACGTCACGAGATCACGTGGCGTTAAGGTTATACGGGGCAGTTCCGTTTTCATAAAACGCTAGGGGTCAGACGGTTCAGAAATCACTTAGGAGAGAGCTGACACGGATATAGAAAAAATAATCTTAAGAAATGCTCAGTGCTCACGAGCGCTATGAGCTTTACAAGCTATTACGTAGCTGATGACGTCGAACGCAACATTCCCTAAGTAAGCTGCTCCTCTTTTATGATAGCAACTATTATGTTCTTAATACTTAAATAAGTTCTTGGCAATTTTTTAAGAAAGAATTCCGACTTTTTCTCCGAATAATTTCACGGTTCCCAAAGATCTGAGGATTGAGACATCACAAGTACGCGTGCTTTCTCTAAGATACGGTATTTTTCTCAGGGATACACGGATTTCAACATCTAGCTCGACGGGGGAGTTACTAAGCTATATATATATATAAGACGATTATTCCAGAAGATTCTTGAAATATTGCAGCGTAATCTCATGCCATGGGGAAGATGAATGTATTTATAAGTAGGTTATCGTTCTGAGACCGTTGCTTTCGTCTTTTGGAAGCAGTATATTGCACTTTTTGATTTACCAATATATGTAGTTCTAAATATAGCATATGGTCATCAATTTCTTTCATGAAAGAACTTAAACCTCTCCCAATTCCTTGACAAGATTAGTTAGAGATCACAAGGCTTTAGGGAAAAGAGAAATAATTGATTTTCTATTCATTTAAAGGGAGAATGCAACTTAACAAAGAAGTAATTTTTTTATCGATCCGTCTAATCCATCAGAAAAAAAAATTACCAACCAAAATTAAACTAGAAATAAATTTAAAACTTAACAGGAGACTCTTAATTTCTTCCCATTGAAGGGTTAGCGATCAATCTCCTGGAGATTTTGCCTTAACGACGGGCCTTTCCTCATTGGTCGCTGACAATTTAACGCGAAGAAATTGAGGATCTCCAAATATTTCAGGGTAAGTTTAATATTAGTTGGTCATTATTTTAATCGTGGATTAGGTCTATTTAAACGATAATGAATCGATAAAAATATATCTTGTTGTTAGGTTGCAATCTCCCTTTAAACATTTTCTTATTCCAATTCACCTTTACCGCGCTGCAAGTCTGTTTATTAACAACGATTCCTTTATTTAGGATTAATAGGGTAAAGATAATTAATCGACTAAGAACCCTTTACCCTTTAAACTGGACCAATTATAGTTTGTTCCGAGAATAAGAGAGATATGTCACATGTTTGGTTGTCCGAAGTAAGTCCCATTAATTATTAGTTGGAGCTTAGAAAACAGAATGGCCACGGGGTCTCGCGAAAGAATTGTCAGAGCTCAAGCTTTTTTTCCCAAAAATTCGCGGCACGAATAAAATTAGCTTTTTCCTCTTAATTTTGCTCAATTCTAAGACCATAAAGACAAGTATGTTTTATATAAAATATTTACCTATCTTACACGAGCAATTTAACTTGGTTCTTAGGTTTTTCCCTTTGTTTAATCAGGTAATTAAACAGGGAGCGAATTAATAGAGGAAGGGACCGCGTGGTATTATTAATAGGGCCCCGGGGAAATTTTTCGGACACATTTTTTGCCGCAACGCGAGCGTAGTTTCATTCTAGTTGTTTACACAACGCTTCTTCAGTCCTTTATTGCCGAGCGTTTATTGCTCTAGCACCTCCTCTAGGTACACATACTGCAAGCTATTAAGGCGCGTTCAGACTACATGAAAATATTCACTGAAATATTTTCGCGTCGGTACTTTTGTTGCACTATTCAGAACACAAAAGCCGCGTTCATATTAGGGACTTGGAATCGATTTAAACCGTTTCAAAACGTTTCGATAGAGTCGTGTGAACAGCAAGCCGTCTTTTCTCGAATCGATTTGATTCGATTTCTCGAAACTGCTTCGGGAACGAGTTTCGTACCGATTTGGTTTCAACAACGAAGCTACGAAAAATCGATTTATAAACATAATGCGTGAACACGTGACGCCTAAAACAGTTCCTGGCGATTTGAATATCGGTTTGATTTTATCGTTTCGAATCGATTAAGAAATGCTAGTGTGACCGTAGCTAATTATAGGTCGACAGAAAACCAATAGTCCGTATTACGTGGACCACGGTAATTACGCAAACGCAACGACTTGTATGCGGTAATTAAGGCATAAACTCTATAGCTACGAAAACATAGTTTTGCGTAACTAAAAAGGTGTGAAATATTTTATTTAACCATAAAGGCGCATTAAAACTACATGAAATGCCAACTCCCCTTGAACAAAATATAGTTGGAACCAGTCAAATTCAGACTTTCATTTCTAAAATGCTGGAGGGAAGTGGGTAAATTTGCTTCCATTATTTTACATTAGCATATTCTCACCACTACGCGATGTTACTAGTATTAAAGTATATAGTCTTGTTTACACTTTTAAACGAATTTCATAAAGTTCTGGTTCGATAAACAATTTAAGTTAGAAACTAACTTTCGGGGGTTCGAATTTTTACCTCGTTTTACCTTCAATTTTGGGACTTAAAAGCTTAATTTTAGTCTGATATTAGAAGCATGCAATTATTTCTAATCCGTAGTTATATTGTTATTCATGATTCTATACACTTAAACTTAAAAAAAAAATATTTAAAATAGTCATCAATTTATTTTGACAATGAGCTAGAAATTCAAAATATAGCTTACCCAATTGCAATTTAATTGTATACGATCTTCTATAAGCACTTTATAAGCTCGGGTAGACGTTGAGGCTGGTTATATATCCAAAACGTATAATTTTTAACCATTAACTTTAATAGACGGGTACGTTTTTGAATGAACGTTTGTTTAGTCGTGGAGATACTATTAACTAAAGATAAAACAAAAAGCCCGTAGCAGCTAGCTAAAGCTAAGACTGTCTGCTTCGTATAAGAGCTGTTATTAGAACACACTGTTCCTCCTCTCTAGTCGCTACACGCAATGGCTTAGTGACTATCCCCGCTATCACCACGTTTTTCAGTCGGCTCATCAGTCTTTCTCTTCGGTTTTGCTTTGGCTGGTTGCCTTCCGTAATCTATTCCGTGACGTCAGTGACGTCGAGGGCGAACCTTTTCAGTCGTAACATATGACGTCACGCGCGCAAAAATGTGATCCAGGATGAGCGCCTTCGTGACGCGCGCGAAACGGATCTCCTAACCCCACAATTCTATCAAATTCTTAAAAGAGAAATCTTTTGAACTAAGTTTTTGATCATAGAATATTTTTTTTTTAACTTTATAACGCGTTTCATTTGTTTGATCGAGAGATTAAAGATTACACGTACCATACCTTTATAATTTTAAATAGGCCACAATTTTACACGGTTGAGGGGTTGGTTCATTTTTAAATACGTTTATGCAATGTTATTCTAATTATTTCGTGCTAATTTTTGAAAAATATTAATTTTCTAAAAGTGAGAATGCAGCCCGACTAAAATTGGTTTTTCTAACAATTTCTTATCGTTGAAATATGTCTCGTCTACTAGTTCAAATTAAGCTAGAAATTATTTGTTAATTTACCCTGAAAGTATGGTTAACTCAGGCACAATGCTATGACGTCAATAAATGTACACAAACTAAAACCATGAATTTGGTTGGATACATGATCTACCTTTACACAAAATTTATTGACCATGATTAGTAATAGATTGAAAAGGAAATGTCAAAAAGAAACGTTGCCATGGTAACACTCCAATGGAGAACGCGCCTCGAGGGCGCGAGAATCTTTAATTGGCTGCAAACTCGGTTTTAATGGTGATTGGCCATTGAATTATACGGAAATTTAAATAGTTTAGATATGTTTTTATTGATTTTTGAGTGGTAAATATTAATATTTCGAACTATAAATCATGAATAATTAGTCATTTTGAAAGCAGGTTTTCTGGTCCCTTTTAGATGAGACCGAGGTTAAAAATCTAGCTCATTCTTACCTAATCATGTTTCAGCATCAATATGGAATACAAAATGATTGATTTTTGAGTTTCAAACATATTTCAAGATAAGCCATAATATTTCTAAACGAGTTTAAAAATTTAAGACTTGATAGAAAAAAAAAAAAAAAAAAACTTTATGATTTATTTCAAGAAGGTGGGGAGCCGAAAAAAGTCATCGGAAAGGAAAATTTCTATTTATACTTTTTAAATCGTTCGAAATCCTCTGAAATATTGATTTTTCTCTCTGTCATTTTTATTATATCTTTTCCCCCCTGAATCTGATAAAGTTCATAGATTTTTTTTTCCCAATTTCTGCTTTGATCATGAAATACCGTTTTTTTTTTTTTTTTTTTTTTTTTTTTTTTTTGTAGCTATGCGGCGCGAAATCATACTTAGGCAAATTTTCATCGAGTCATTTTCGTTGAAAAAAATCAAAAACAAAAAATAAATTCTGCCAAGGGCGTATTTATTTAAATAATTAATTTTTCTATTTTTTTAATTAAAGGAATTTCAAGCCAACCTAGTATACAGGTAGTTACGCAATTATATATCGTCAAAGATAATTAGTAGGAAAATGAGTTGTAACGCTTCATATACTTGGCCAATGGGAGTTAGTATATTCAAAGAGATTGGTGAAAAGTCAATATTTTATCAAAAACTTCCCCCCTTTTCATTATCGAGATGAAAAGCGAGAAAGTAAAGGTATACTGTTTGTCTATAGTCGGCTTTGAAGTCGCTTATACCCTATTTCATCCAAAACGTAGAAAGGGATACTTAAACGCTCCAACAAACTTATATTTTGTTTTGAGCGTTGTGCCTTGAATAAGATGACCAAGTTCATAAGGGAAGCCACACTCCGAGAGTCCATTGTGACGCTAACTTATCAATATTAGCGAAATGATGAAATCATGATATAAATGATTAATCACGTCAAAAATAATGACAAACATGATTAAATGAACATTACAAAAATTATTAAAGCAGATTACATCATGATAAAAGTGATTAAGTCATATTAAATCATGATAAAAATGATTACGTCATATTAAATCATGATAAAAATGATTACGTCATATTAAATCATGACAAAAATGATTACGTCATATTAAATCATGACAAAAATGATTACGTCATATTAAATCATGACAAAAATGATTACGTCATTTTAAATCATGATAAAAATGATTACGTCATATTAAATCATGATAAAAATGATTACGTCATATTAAATCATGATAAAAATGATTACGTCATATTAAATCATGATAAAAATGATTACGTCATATTAAATAATGACAAAAATGATTACGTCATTTTAAATCACGATAAAAATGATTACGTCATTTTAAATCACGATAAAAATGATTACGTCATATTAAATCATGATAAAAATGATTACGTCATATTAAATCATGACAAATATGATTGCGTCATATTAAATCATGACAAAAATGATTACGTCATATTAAATCATGACAAAAATGATTACGTCATTTTAAATCACGATAAAAATGATTACGTCATATTAAATCATGATAAAAATGATTGTCATATTAAATCATGATAAAAATGATTGTCATATTAAATCATGATAAAAATGATTGTCATATTAAATCATGATAAAAATGATTACGTCATATTAAATCATGATAAAAATGATTACGTCATATTAAATCATGACAAAAATGATTACCATATTAAATCATGACAAAAATGATTACCATATTAAATCATGATAAAAATGATTACGTCATACTAAATCATGACAAAAATGATTACGTCATATTAAATCACGATAAAAATGATTAAGTCATATAAAATCATGATAAAAATTATAACGTCATATTAAATCATGACAAAAAAGATTGAATCAAAAGGATCGATAAAAATAAATCCTTTTCACCCTTCCTTTAGTATACTGATAGTGTTTTAGTAAACTTGCTTTGGTGCGAAGTCACGTGAGGGTTTTAATAAAAAAATTGCGCTTGGCTATTCCTGTATTTCTAAAAAAAACATTTAGACCTACATCTTTTTTTTTTCTGGAAAATTTTGAAAACTCGCTTACAGCTTCTTCGCGGCAAACTAAAATGAATAGGTGGCTAGGGTCTTACATTTACAAAATTTCCAGAGAACTGAGAAATCTCAGCTGAAATGCTGAATCCCGAAATCGGGACTTAGATCCAAAATGACGTCAACCCAGCGATGTAAAATTTTGAATAAGGTATTTTAATATAACAAATTTTATAAATATTAAATTTACGTGATGGCAAGTTGAGTTGAGCCTTTGGTCGCCAATTTTAAATATATTTCGTGACTTTAAAGATCTAGATTACGAGATTTTAAATTTTTAATATTTTTTTGAGAAAATTTGAGATATATATTTATAGTAAAGAGAGACATTTTCAGACATAGCCTAAATTGTACTGTATTTTATCAACGTAAGTGCTATCCCTCGAGTTTGTAGACCTAGGAAAAATCTTTAGAAAATCCCCAAGATCCCCAATGATCTAATATTGGTCTATTCGTACCACGAAAACGTATTTTTCTTCCAATAAAGTCAGGAATTTTAAACGTGAAAACATTTTTTCCGGGGGTTCTTATAGGCCCGTTAAGACTGCTTGAGGCAAAGAATAATTCTTCTTTCCATATATCTCTTTAAAGGGAGAATGCAACCTAATTTCTTTTATCGGTTCCTTATCGTTCAAATAGGCCTACTCCACCAGCAAAAAGTTTACAAAATAAATATTAAACTAGAAATAAATTTAAAATTTCCCCGGAAAATAGACTTAGTGGGATCCATGGAGATCTTGAATTGCCTCCGTGTAAGGTCTAGCGACCAATGAGAAAAGGCCCGTCGTTCACGAGGCTTACAATCGCGTTCGATTGGTCGCAAGACCTTATACGCGAGGAAATCAGGATCAGTTGAATCACAACTCTCGCCACCGGTTTAAACATGGTAATAATATGATCCAATTGCTTAAATAGTATGGAATTTTACAGACTATTTTTAAACTGGAAAATGTACAGTTAAGGTAAAATAATCTTATACAGCCACAGCTGACAGTATGATTTATAATTTTATCCTTAACTAGAGATTTTGAGTAGAAATATAGGAGATTATAGGAATTCCCATTAAATTATAGGAAAAAATAGGAAATATAGGAAAAGTGGTCACCCTGCTTATTAGGTTGCATTTTCCCTTTAAGCCTACATAGTTCGTTTATTTTTTGCCGCCGGTGCGAAAACTTCTCCTTAGCGCGAGCGATATCGATGTAACGAGCTGAAAAGGGTACCCCAGGGGAAACGATATATAGTGTCAATAAAGCTTCTTTTATATTCTGGACCCCATTTTAGAAGCCCTCTGGTATATGTACTACCCAATCTTTTTAATATACTAGCTAGCTAGCGCGTTTTTCCGAACAAGCAGTGGATCTGTGGCTTATTTTTAACACCATGTATGCCCAGGGATTTTATAAGTAGAATTGATGGACTCTTTTGAAAGTACACGGTCTCCCCAAAGTTCATAATTTATCAACTTCTAGTTATACGTGAACCACATAGTGAAGCTTATATAGCGTGAGAGTAATTTAAAGTGCCGCTGTCATTGATTTCTCTTAAAAAATAATTTCTACGTCAGCACTATGGTTGCGTGACAACTAATACACGCCTGTTCTGGCATGTAATAGTTGTTTTTGGGCCGAACGTTGTACTGCATTTCATTTTAAAAGTGCTCGAAAGTACCTATGTAACCTGACTTAATTCAGGCCTTGTCAAAAGATTTTTAGTACGCGCAAATTCTAGACGTAACCCAAGCTAATTTAAGGTTGGGTCAGAAAACGTAGAAAAAACATTGTCTCTGGGAGTTTGATGATGAACCAAATTAAGTTTAAAGTAGACACGCAACCTGAATCAATTCGGCTTTGTCAAATTGATTGCCAAACAGTTAGGGATGCAGTAGCCGTTCAGGTCCTATAATCATTCCCACTCCTGACGATGGTGAGATAAGTGCTTCCCAATGAACTATTCCAAATGTTCATGTGTAGTTTGCAAAGTAGCAAAATCTGATCAAATGTTAAATTTAAAAGGCTTTTTTCAAACAACTTTTAATTGTCGATATTATACAGCACACTATCTTACTCAGTTTCTTAAAATAGTAAGGGGTGGGATAGGTAAATGCAAAGAATCTCTTAGTAAATCATTTTTCTTCATCTTCAATTCAGTCGAGGTGGCAGACACTCGCGAATTCAGGTGTACAAAATTTTGCTACTGTTTGCACTATCAAAGCTAAACTCAGAGTTCATAAGAGTTCGAACTCAATGCACTGTCAAAGCTGAACTCAGGTGTACAGCGAATTCAAGAGTATCTGACCCCTCGAATTCAGTATAAACATTATTTTAAAAACGTTTTAAGATGATTTCTCATGATAAGTTATGTCGTTTATGATTTGCTGTAGCCATAAAATTGTTACACGGTTATTTCCCATATACTCGCCGAATATTTTCATTGATCGGCTTCGTGAGGACGGTCCATAATGAAGTTATAAAACGCCCACATTTGACCCCATAACTTTTCAAACTTCAAAGAGGATTTGATGTAAGAGGCTTTTAAGCGAAAAAACGCTTTTTATGGGACCCTATATTTATAAGTCCCATTAAGATTTTTTCAACCGATGAAAATATTTCTTCGAGATTTTAAAAGGGGCGAAGAAAATAGATGTATGGGAATTTCTTTCAACTTTATGTTCAACTGGGAAAAAAGGGATTAAAAAAAGATTTGACAGCTTTCTATGCAGACTTCCAAGGGGCTTAATTCGCTTACTTGAGAATTGGAAGATTTTAGGATTTAAATTAAATTTTGCGTAAGATTGTCTAATTAAATAAAATCAGGAGTTAGATAGAATGTTTGGTTAGAGGTTAAAAAAACTTTCTATAAACAGTGGAACGTCTAGTGGGCTTTTCCATCTTAAAACACAGACCACCCATCCTCTTGTGAAAGGTGGTAATTAAAGGAACTGTAAAATACCACGTGTCATTGCCCGTTGACCTTGGAGGAATTATAAAGGGTGTCCCCGACTGCTTCAGTGTTTAGTCTAATTGTTGTCGTTACCATATTAGTACTACGCGCATGCGTGTAGGCTTTTGGTCAGTCTCCCCTTCTCAACTTTTAAGACAGCGCAATTTTGTAGGAGTTGGCTTGATTGTTAAAATTAGCCAGCCTCTTGAATTTTTTCTAACCCACCAACAAAGAGGTTAATGATAAACAGTTTGGGGTCCTAAATATTTAAAATTCAAGCCAAAAAAACTAGGATTTTGACCTATTAAAAGTGACGGGATCGAGGGACCATGTTGTTAATTTAGTTTTCGAGGGGCTTGTTTATATTGTAAACCATAAATGTTTGAAGATTTGGTCTGACTTCCTATACTGATGTCTCTATTTGAAAAATGTTAGTCGGCAACTCCCTCCAACGTCACACCCCTTAGGAAATAAGCAAATTAAGCTTCACAGACGATGAGTTCGATGTCAAACTCGCCGGATATGTGAAGTCAATGACAATTAGTTTTTTTTAATAGGGGGGCTCTTCCGAGGTATTTACAGTTCCTTTTAACCTTCGAAAAAGTTCAAGCATTTCTAGGGAAACAATACTAGAGTAACTACACTGTCACCAATGTCACCGAAAACTAACTACTTCGCTCATCTTAATCTCAGGTGACGTTGAATACGAATATCTTTCATACTTGATTCTAGGCAGGCCCGTTATAGTTCTTAAAATGTAGAGCCAAATTATCTCTATATATTCCCAGAATAGGCTATGCCTCAGTGGTTGCCTTCAACAATTTGTTGAAAATATATTATAATAAACAATATATGTTTGAAAAGTAGCGAGTTTATAATATACAAAAATTTAACATTGTCTTTTAAAATGTTGAAAATTAAAGCCCACGAAAATAAATGATCTCAATATGAGTTGGCCGAATAATTATAAATTAAAATGTGAGTAGTTTAAAATTTAAATTGTAATCCAACTCTTAAGGTCATGCAACATTCATTTTATTATTTCATGCATTATGTACATTAATTTGTATATTATTGAACTCACTCTTGAGATCCTGCGTCTTTTTTTTGTTTTGTTTTCAAAAATAGTGCCAATAACAGTTGGGAGATGCCGCCGAGGGGGAACTAAAACACAAATTAGGGTGTGGGATCAAGGGAAATTTTAGCGTTTATCGACGCTTCCGTCAAGGTCGACGCGGAATTGTCAAAGAATATGCAATTTCCATTCGAATGTACGTTCTTTTTATCGTGATTTTTCCATTGAATTTTTTAAGCGTGTGAGTTTAAATATTTTATAGACTACCGTCAAACTACATTCCACAACGACGCGAAGAGCGTTTCTGATGGTATTCAGATATTTAGCGTGCCTTTCCCACTCATTTATTTTTGATTGACTCTCTCCGGTAGATGGCAATAGGCTCTCTGCTCATATTGGAAAATTGCAAGGAATTTTCTCGCGATCGGTTAATGTAGCATGATGAAACAATGATCCGGTAATTTGTTGCTTTTAGAATTATGGAGAAATTAATGATATCGGTGAAGAGAGCTGCTAATGGTCGATTCTTTAAATATTTCATGCCTTTCGTCGTAAGTATTTGCAATATTAAGGCTTAAAATTGTTTTATGACTAAGGCTTAGGTATAGCCGAAATCACGATACACGTACGCCATCTGTGAGTTTGTTCGTTTGGCGCGAATTTTGAATTGCGAAAATTTGTAAGGAATACAAATACATAACCTTAATTCGTAATAGGTCCTTGTGGTTGGCGGTTCATATGGTCTAAAAGAGTTTGCGACATTGCGTTACCAATTTCGCCGGCAAAAGAGAGTAAGATTTCATTTTTTAAAGGCTTAAAAGGCTTTATCAGAGGTTAGCGCGCACTCACTGCAATAGCAATCTAACCTCTGTTAGACCCCATTAAGGATTTCAATCTAATAATTTGGAGTAAAAATCCACGCAGTTAACCCCGGAAGAATTAGATGATATTAAAATTCCTATGAAACCAGCTGGATCTGTGACCATAGAAACAGAATTTGAAGTATGTAATATGTTGTTTCCCCAAATTAACGATACTTTAACTTAAAAATGAAAGTGCATTCCAGGAGGGGGGGGAGCGCTTTTTTCAAACATTATTTTATAGCATTTTAAATAATTTACGTAAAATTTGAAACTCAAGTTTTCTTGTGTTTCGAAATATACTTGGATCATTAAAATTTATTTTAAGGCTGGTCTTTTTCTTTAAGCCTAATTTTTGACGATGACGAAAATATTAGAAATTATGATTAAATATCGAAGTTTCTTTCAGAAATTGAAAGAAATGGACATAGATACATGGGAAAATATTCGGGGTCCAAGGCCCTGGGAAGATTCTGAGTACAATAGAATTTTAAAAGAAAAGGCATTAAAAGCCAAAGAAAAATTGGAGTTAGAAGCCAAAAGCTGATTTGTAAATATCTGTAGACCATATTTCTCCACCAAGTTTAAAATATGTAGATTTAATCAATTATTAAATGATGTATTTATAGTATAATATCTGATATATCTTTTCTTTTATATCATGATTGATACGATTTTGATCGGTTGTCAAGAAATCTTGTTTTACGTCACTATTACACTTTAACGAGTCATTTTTTTTTTTTTTTTTTTGTGTAAAATGTCCTGATTTTTTTCTTTTTTTTTTTATCATTTTCTTGAAAAAGGGGGTGCCCAGCTGTTCGTGTTTGTTATAGCTCGCGGCCATAAAGAGAAATGAAGTTAAACGTTTAAAATTGATGATTCCGTCGTGGAACCCGTATAAACTAACCTTTAATTAATGCACTCTATAGGCGGTTCGAAATGGGTCAGTGTCTGTACGCCCGTTAAGTTGAGACATTCCGCCTAAGAAAAACCGCCTTTTTACACCATACATATAAACAAACTTAAGTTACTCTATAGGCAGTCGCTCCTGTATGGTAAAAACGAAAAAAAAAGTTAAAAAACCCAAGTGAAATTAATTTCTATTCTTGGTGCATTTTGCGAAATCCTTGATTTCAATCTCTAATTTATGATTTAAGCCTAACCTTAAAAGAAAATGACCTATTATTTTCTTTTGAAAAGTTCTTGTATATCATTCTTCGGTTTTTATATGATGTAAGAAAGGATGGGTTAAGGTGGGGGAGCAACTGGGCACTACCTCTACACGCTGTCAAGGTCACGTGAGTTTTGTGTATGCTAGTGCATGTTCTAGACAAAGATTATATAACGCGAGGAGTCTGACATTTGCCCAAATCCTTTACTGTTTGTCCGAAACCCAATATCTCTGAACGTTCTATAAAGGAAATTAACATTGAAATCCCAAAATTATTACCAAAAACTGCTTTAAAATCGAAAAATCTCTATTCCCAAGAAAGAGTTCCACCCCTAGCTCAACACTTATCAAAACTTTATAAATAACTTATTGGCTCTTTGAAAGTCACTTTTGATGACGGGAGAGGCGCAGAATGAAAATAAGATCCTTTCTAACCCCTCCCATGAATTCCTGACAATAAGCCATCGAAAATAGTGGTGAGAGCATCCCTTTAAATTGCAATCAACGCTGCAGACTTTGTATAGAATTGAACTCGAGAAAAAAAATATTATTTGTGACTCTTTGTTATTTGCAATTCCTTTCACAACGTCATTTTACAGACATTATCGATTGAAAAGCTTTCCCTGAGAAGGCAACATCCTGCACGTTTTTAGCACCTGTCAAGTTATCTTCCCGCTAGAAAAAATAACCACAGTAAAAGCTTTTTAATGATCACCTTATAGAGGTATAAATCTTTCTTCATTTAACACGGGTGTAAACGACTTTAATACGAATTATTTTGTCAACCGCGTCTGCTAATTGGCTGTGTGAAGGATTCTCGAGGATTTTATAATCTATACTAAAATTTACGAATGATGGGACAATGTCGTTTTACAGATATTAACGATTGTAAAGTTTTCTTTCAATTCAATCCATTTTGGATTATGCAAAATAATGATATTGTTTTGGGATTATGCAAAACAATGATAAAACGCTGACTTTAAACCTTAATTTTGGAGTAATTTAGCAGAGTAAATAATATTACACTGGAGGAAGGTACTTCTTTTATTGTTGTATTACTGTTTAATCAACAAAATAAGGCTTTCGATTTTTCCTCAGGCTCCCTTTTAAAGTTTAGCGGACCGACAGAGAGACAGACATGCTTAGATAGATAGTTACGTATTTTAATTTTAAACCGCTCTTGATTAAACGCAGATTTTCATTTTTTTATCCAAATTAAAATTGTGTTAGGGTTTCGCGGCGCACATCGCTACTAAACGTTTGATAAAAATGTTATTCGACTACAGTATCCCTTCAAAATATTTCCCGTCTGTCGTACGAAGGTTTTTCAATATAACTATATCTGCAAGTTCCAAATATGGGTCAGAATTTGTAGGCGAAATCGGTCGGAAATGGCTATGGATTTTTCGTTGCTGGACCACTATAGTGTCTTGTCTTTATACAAGCCCGACGGCTGAAATCTATTTCTTGTTTGCTTTATCGATCACATTCTTATACCTAGCTCTTTCACACGCGATAACTACGATTAAATATCTGAGGACGAAGAAATCTCTTGACGAGATACTTACGACCTTACGACGGAGAGCCATTAGGGACTCGTAACCATCGTAACCTATCGACCACTAATTTACCACTTAATCTCGGTCCTTCATGGAGAGGGGAAATGTGTAGATAAGACATTGCCGTTACTACGGTTTTCCGTTGGTGGCGGGCTATATTTCTAAATCACCCTGTTAACATGAGCTTTGAATCAATATTAATTATTTATGATGCAATATTATCCCAAATAATCAAGGGAAGTGAATTATTTTGGAGGGCTAAGGTCCTCTCAACAAAAATAAAAGCCGCTGAGATATGTCTGTCAGTTATGATTATGTTAAACATTATGATTTATAAATGGAACCAAGAACCCATTTATGTAGCTAAGAACAGGGGGGCCAAATACATTATAAACCTATCCTCGCATACTTGATATTAATTCCCGAAAGTTTTAAATCAAATATAGTACAGTAAAATCCCAAACTATTGAATTAGTTTAGGTTGGATTAGAAGCTATACGTTTTTGGCGAAAGCTAAGAGTTATCAATCGAGTGGCGATCGCCGTAGGCACGAGCGTGGGCAAGGGTTAGATCTCAGGGGCACGATGTCATAATGAAATGTAATTACTTATTTCCGCCAATGTTTTTAAGATATTAAATTCTAAAAGGCATTCTTGGTTTGGTATTTTATTGTAATTATGTTTTATTTTTAAAACCGACCGGTATAGCATTATAGGAGGCAGCAAAGGCCAAGGGGGAATGGCACTTCTTACCACCTTTACTGGGGGAGCGTTTGTTAAGGAGAATAAAGTAACTCCCTCACTATATGAAGGATAGCTGATAGGTAGAAGCCTATGACGTTTCAAGGTCTTCCTTGCCAACTCAAAATCTCGTAATATAATCCGTCAGTCTTTTAGTATCACGCTGGTCAGGAGGAGGCGGGGCTTGTTTGCTCCGACTTTATTACGTCACTCGATTTGCAAGCTACCTGCATAAACAGTGACAAAGCTCTTGTTTCCAAACGTCGAGGACTCTAGAGAGAGGGAGAGGTCAGAGACTAGCTGATGGGTTTAATTTAAAATTATATTGATGCAGTGCATTTTTAATTATATTATCAGATATTACGTAAAAAACTAATTTTAAAAGTCTGATTTCGATTTAGTATTTATTTTGGATATTAAGTTAGAGGATAGATGCAACACGTTCGAGTGTGGGCCTATTTCAAAATTATTTATTAATTTATTAAATTTTTATTCGTGATCTGATTAATTTACGAGCGATTTAAACCCGTTTTTTTCCTAGAAAAACGTCTGGTTATTAAATTTTCATCAAGATACGAGATTTGATCCTATATAATTTTGTCACCCCCTCCCCTTTTGCAAAATTATTACCCTCGCGTATTTCGTTGGATTTCAACTTAGATTTCAACTCGAAATCTTTATATCAGCCGATAGCGAGAATATAAAAACAATATATATAAAAAAGAACCTTAGGCTCTCGCAATTAAAAATAGATAACTCTAACAACCGGCGCTTATTGGATCATTTTAAAATTTTAAACTGAGGTTCGACTCGAGCCAAAGGCGGTGTAAATGTATTTCGAATTGATGGTGGTTTTGCCCAGATCTAGGCTATACGAAACGTAGTCAAATAAAGTCGTAAAACGATAACAGTACCTTTATATTCAACGCTAATATACTCATATATGTCGAAAACGTCTTTAATTGTCTTTTGCTTTTATCGCTACTTTATGGCTGCAATTAAAGGTTATATGTAATTGGGGACAAAAATGTTTATTTTTTTAGTTTGGGGTAATTCATGCACGCCCAACTTTGAAGCCTGTGTAGAGTTAGTTACCTGTAAACCTTTTTCCACTCTTTTTACTATTTCCATATCCCTTTTTTATTCCGTCTTAAAAACTTAAACGAAGATTATTATTTGCAAATTTCCCAATAGTTCAGAAACTAGCGAAATCTAAGAAGGATAAATAAACAATGTTAACTTCATCTAGAATAAAATTAGTTTCCCATCAACTCCTCGTGAACTTGGTGGAATATAGTAGACCCTGACAGTTTGGTTAAACTATTAAAAAACTACCTGAAACCGTATTTTTTAAAAAAGTAACAAGCAGAGCCATTTCTCCAGTAATTCTTAAACTAGAAAAAAAATTAGTCTGGGTATTTTATAGCCCGGCTCAATTCGCCGCTACCCCGGGGAAACAAACTTTATTTTTCCAATATGTAGTTTTTTCTCTTCGACGTATAGTTAGGGCGATTAATATCTAGGATTTAGTTGAGCTGGCTAGTCCTAGTTTCCAGGCTATAGTGGCACGCAGTGTCATTATCTTTAGGCTAAACTCTTCGGCGGGTGGAAACTGGAGTAGTATTGTCCGTGTTGCCTTAAGGGCATTTTATACTTTCTTCTGAAAGACTTCTCGGAAGATAGGCGTGTAGTACGCCCGATTCCTAATCATCAGTGCCGCCACTTCTCTTTCTTTCTCGATAATACCGTTGCGCAAATCTAACTTTTGCTCGGTAATTATGGATAATACTAGAAGTTGCAGACTGTTTGACACACAAAAAAATTACAAGTTTTGGTTTTTCTTCGAATTTAAAGTCATTGAATGGGTCGTTCCTATTGCATTTCACTTCGTTAGTTCTTATAGATCTCTTGCCTTTATTTTGACCCCCTCCAAAGGTGGTCGGCAACCACAGAATCAGACAAGCAAAGGGGGATGAAACATCGCCGTAACTGCGCATGAGCTCATCTCCATTTGCAGGTCTGATTCAGTGTGTTGTCTACATCCTTGACAATTTTCGAGTAATCGATTGCTTGATCCAGCACTACTACTGGCCCTACAGAGTAATTTTAACGCTGACGAGAAAGGTTTCCAGCTTACCACTACACAACCTTTGGGCCTTTGTTGACCAGAAATGAAAGCTATAATCCGTGGATAGTTTTTTACCCATCTCAATCCTCAATTTAATTGCTCTTTAAATAGTGCTCGGAGTTTCTAAAGACCTTGATATGGCTTCAAATGCTTCAACTAATCTAAAAATTGTGTTTTATATTCTATCGGCATTTCACCCACGCAGATTTATATTTTTCTACAATTTATCCCTCCATGATTAATTAATGTCTCTGATTTTTTTTTAACAAACTACACTAGTTTTGGTAGGTGGTAGGTGGTCTGAGGATTACCGGTTCGACGGAGTGTCCGTTTACTCGGGTTGGAACAGAAGGAAGAGCGAAAGGATCGTCACCTCTATACTCCAGGGGAAAATGCGAATGGTCCTACACTCCTCCTACAAATAAAATCATCAAAAAAATATTCAACTCTTCCAAATTCCGAACAAATCTTCAAATATCTTTCAAATCCCTATATAAAAGCATTCTATTCCCTATTAGAAAATCATTCAAATCCCCAGCAAATCATTCAAATCCCCCAGCAAATCATTCAAATCCCCCAGCAAATTATTCAAATCCCCCAGCAAATCATTCAAATCCCCCAGCAAATCATTCAAATGCCGAGTTCTTAACGACCTCTCGAAAATTTGTAAGGATTTCAAATGTCATTCGCATTCTTTTTCTAGTGGTGAACCCCTCAGGAATAGGGGTTAAACTAGTGCTGGCGTTAGAGATTAGCCCGGCCGTAATTTGGTGTTAAAATTCAAATTTGACAATTTGTAAATTTTGGCGCTAACTCCTCCTGTCTCAACCCGAGAAAAAGGACTCTAGTCCGACTGAATGACTTTAACTTTCTATTTTAATTCCTTCATTCTAAGATTAGATAAAACTCATCGTGCTTAAACGACGCAATAAAAAGCACCCGGGATTTCGAACTGGTTTCTGAAATCCAGTAAAATATAACAGTTCTTTTTAAAACCAGCTAAAAAGACGTTTAACCACGCAAAGTTGTTAAAACAATAAAAAAAAGAAAATTATTGCCGCTTATAGATGTTTCAAGCACCAAAACCCAAATCTTATCATTTCGTCGAATGTTTTTATTAGCGCCATAGAAAACTTTACCGCTTGTCATTTCGCGAAAGGTCACGCCGCCGGTCGGTTACGCGATAGCTTCGATTTTTATCATGAAGTCAATACCGCTAATTAATATTTTCAAGTATAAAGAAAGATGGTTCAATTCCTAACGTACGTGATACATTGGTTAAATCGACGAACTATATTAACGTAACAGTAAGTTTATATGATATTTAACATAATTTGTATCATTTTGAATCAAGTTTGACTCGGATTCTGTTGGTTTACTACGAGAGGTCAGGTACTTAATTTTATGATTTTATAGAGATTTAAAGATTGAACATTTTAAAGCTTTGTTTTTGAGAGATTTTGGGATTTCGGACGAAGTGTATTCGCGAAAACCTGGACAAAGAAAATTTTAAATTATGCCAAGTTATCGAGGGAAAATCCGGCAAATTATATTAGTTACGTTAGTCAGGGCAAAGTCCGAAATTTTTTTAACTTCGCTAAAAAGTCCGAAAATTTTAATTGTCCCAAAACGTTAGGGAAAAATCTGTGAAATAAATAATGTCAAAACGTCGGGGAAAAGTGCATAAATTTAAATTATGCCTTGAAGTCAGAAAAAGTGCACAGAATTAGAATTATACCAAAAAGTCAGGGAAAAATCCGGAAAATTTAAATTATGCCAAAAAGTCAGGGAAAAATCCGGAAAATTTAAATTATGCCAAAAAGTCAGGGAAAAGTCCGGAAAATTTAAAGTATGCCAAAAAGTCAGGGAAAAGTCCGGGAAATTTAAATTATGCCAAAAAGTCAGGGAAAAGTCCGGAAATTTTAAGTTACGCTAAGCCTAAATCGTGCTTAAATAAAAAAAAAAATAAATAAATTCAAACTGGGTTTAAAGCCACGCGAGTTTGCATAGCTTTTAAATTATAGAAAAAAACTTTTGGGCAACTGGGTAAAAAATTAACAAAATATACTATTAAGGCTGTAACAAAAACTGGCGTAGTTACTATTTTACAACCAAAGATAATCACCCCAAGTTACTCTTAATCAAGAGCAGTATAATTAAGAATTTGTCGTATTTACATAATTTTTATCACGTTAACTTTTATTTCCCATGGTTGGATTAAGAAAATCTAATGTTTGTTCAAAACGGCAAAAACGTAAGAGCGAGTAGGCGTTAATTACTTTTGTTAATTGCGTAATAATAGGGTAGACCGATTTTTTTTTGTAATCTCATTTTTTCCCCTTATAACAACGGGCAAGAAAAACTAACAGGCGAAAAATTACCATTAATTTCCATTTGATTAACTGGTTGTTAATCATTTTAATGTCGACTTTAAAGATATTCGTACGTATTTAGTTTTTTCCTTTAATAATTATTAAAGGGAGCTTGGAAAGGATAACTACAGGATTCTTATTGTTTAAAGTGAGGCTGTCACCTTTTTCAAACTCCAAGATGTCAAAATTAGGATGTATGGTAATTCAGATACATAACGTAGTAGCACGCATGTCAAGCTGCACCTTCCACCTTTGGCCTGAGCTTTATAATCCCTTTAACATAAATCTAGAATTTCGAAATTTTAATTTGACGAATTTGATAGTTAAAATTTCGAAAAGGAGTCTTCGGATCAACAAGTTTCAGTCTTAATATATTATTCACATTATATTGAGTCTATCTAGATTTTGTCGTGAATATTATAACTATAGATATGTTCAAGAATTTGGAATAAGTAATCAAGTTAAATCATGGAAAAAAAAATCCGAAGTCCCTCTGTAACCTTTTTCTCCACCTCACTCATCCCTCTCTCCCCGAGTAAAGTCTTTAGAGGTCTAGAAAATTTTGAAAGGTTCTGGAAATGTTCCGTTTTTACAGGATTTTTTGCTAGTCTATAAATAAAATCTTTCCAATCTTTCCAATCTCTCTTTACTTTGGCTATATAGTAAGATTTTGCATCAAGACGAGTTACTTCATCGTTTTGACGAAAAAACGTTTGGCAATTTTTCACCCTGGAAACCTTGAATTTTTATACTTTTTTCGCTTTTCCGAATCACGTCGAAGTTACACGGTTTAATATTTTCTAGTGTGTCGTTCATTTTTCGTCGAAGGTAAAACATAACCTCTAAAAATTGGTGTCACAAATTAACTTAGAAAGTTAATAGAAGCTCGCCTCAGGCTCGCTTCTTACTCTAAAACTCTCACTTTCAGTTATCTTTCTTTTACGATCCGAAGCTTCCGCGGGCGAAGGCGGGGATTAAACTTCTTTTAACGGATTTAAATGTTAGTATATATCCCGTCTTTGAACTACAGTAGCTTCTCGTGCTGGAAATGGTTGTTTAAGGGGGACTGGATTGCTAAGCCTAAATCGAAACTGGTTTTATCAACATGTATCTATTTAGTTATATTTTTTTGGAAATATAGTAATCCAAATAAACTATTCAAAATGTATATTAAATCAATATACATTCGCGCAATACTGACCTGCATATAAAGTCCGTTTACCATATAAGCCTAAAATATTCAAACTAACATTTTTTTTACCTAATTCTTTTGCATGCTTTGAAAAGATTAGCTAATTTATTTGAACTTGCATTTTACCGATACTATATTTTTAACTCTACAGAAGGCATAATTATTATTCAAAGTTCTATTATGCATTTCCCAGGAATGATAATCTTAACTCCAAGAAAGTTACATTTTTAAAAATTACCCGGAAAATGTAGGCTTAGCTGGATTCGTGTAGATGCTGAATTTCTTCGCATTGATGGATCAGCGACCAATCGTATGTTATTGGAAGTTTCATGGAGATCTCGCCTTAACAACGAGCCTTTGCTCATTGGTCGATTACCCATTAATGCGAAGAAATTCAGGATTTCCGTGAATTTAGCTAAGCCTATTTTCGGGGTAAGTTTCAACTTTATTTCTAGTTTAATATTAGTTCGTAAAACCATACTGTAGATTAGGCTTAGGCTTATTTAACGATAAAAATCATTTGTTAGGGCAACTGATTTTGGGCTATAAATTGTCTTCAACATCCCTTTAGGACGCGTGAGAGGGGTTAACCTTGGTCTTAGGCGCGTTATAAGTATTACACATAATATAACTATCTTTTCTTCAGCGTTAATGAAGCTAGTAGACAATAAAACGTAATTGTGACCCGTTTTAGGTTGTTCAGTTAGCTACACCCATTTTCGCGTCTTTGCTCGGGATTTCGAGATTCCCAGCCACCGCTTTCGTTAAAACCGTTTGACCCCCTTTTTTTTTTCGGCAACGAGAAAACGTAACTTTTTGATTCAATAGCGAGTTATAGCCGGCTTCCGAGTGAAAAGCGCTTTCGGTTTTTGAACGTGCAAACCGCCGGAAAAAGTTTTCATTCGGGTTTTAATTTATTATTTATTATTAATTTATTAAAAAATTATAAATGACTTAAATAAATTGTGTTGTGCATACTTTTATTTATTGATCTAATATTTAAGGTAAGATATCAATTTTTTTTTTACGGAAAAGTTTGATTTTGGTGAAACTTAATAACTTATCTAACAAAATATGGATTAGCTGAGTTTGTATCACGATTCAATTTTATTAATGTATGAAGTCCACAAGTATAAAATTAAACTTATATAAGTTATGAATACTCGCGTTTCATATTTAGGCGTAGCAATTAAGTTTGAAAGGTTTATATTCGGCTTAAAATTAAAATATGGATTAAATTTGCATAGCGCTTAAAAAGTTATAAAATATTTTCAGACCTGAATCATATTTGTCTTAGTAATTTTTTGTGAAAGGGTTTTCTATTAAAAGGTTAATCAAATATTTTTATCGATTTTTAAAAGTTGACTCGAAACTTTAAAGTGCATACGGCTGGTTTGACTCGTTCTTAATATGACGTAGTTCATTGATACGAATGGTAGGACTTTCTGGATTAAGTACTTCTACGAAAAAAACCGCGCATAAGCAATCTTATCACGTGCCAGAACGCGCGAGAATCAGCTGTATAGGCTCTACAATAGACACGCAGCCATCATGATGACGTAGTATTGCGGGGAATTTTTATTGTAAAAATTTCGAAAATGGGGATTAAAAAAGTTTCGAAATTTTTTCTCTAAGACATTAGATCTCGAATATCTCTATATCAGTAACGTATGCCTTTCATAGTGCCACCATGAATAGGGTGTTGTGTACTGCACATCACCGTGCACCTCCTTACCAAATAAAAGCTGATGCCCATAAGGTGTTAAGAAATATATAAAATTATTTCAATTCATGAATATTAAACAAAATTTATTTTAGATAATTTTTTAATCTAACGAAACCATGCAAGAATGAGGAAATCACACTGAAAATATCTTTACATTTAAATGTCTTTCATAACATAGAAACATGTATTTGTTTTTAGTTTATCAATATACTGAGGTATAAAATTATGTCAGAAAACTGATAGAAACAAAGAATATCCCTTTCAATTTCACCCTCAAAATTTTCGTCTTATGCAAACAATAGTATTTTTTTTTAATTACTCTAACTTTCAATTAAGGTTTTCTTAATGAAGAGCTAGTCATTTTCTTTGGGCAAAACCAGGAATAAAGTGATCTTTGTGAATATATTTGGCCCAAATACTAAAAAAACATGCCTTCTCTTTCGAACTACTAATGCTCTTGACCAATATTTTCAATTTTAGATTGTCTAGTTTTTTTTTTAATTTAATTAATCACCGAACTTAAAAATTAGACTTGACAGGGAGGGAAAGCTTTAAAGAGTAAATCGTGCGTAATTTTAAATATTTAAAAAAAAAAAACACGCCTAAGATATTTCTCAAGATTGAATTCGAAGCTTAACTTCAGATATAGGTATACAACATCAATGTTAAAACTGTTTCTACATAATTTATTAATCAAAACTAACAGCTTTCTCTCCCCACTCCCCCGTCGCTAGTGGGTGGTACCAATTGCTTAGACGAATGGTAACCTAATTTATAGCAAACTTGTCATTTACGTAAACTGGGAGTTACGAAGTTTAAAAATAACGATCAAAGAAATCCATTTATAACTTTCTGGATTTCTCTAAAGGGATAATGAAATCAATAGCTTATTAAAGCTACCTTTATGATCGATTGATTTTAGGTGGCACCTCAACTTGAGGTGAAATTGGATCTTTAGGAGTCCAATCCCTATTTGAGTACGCAAGTGATTATGAAATTTATCAAAATTTATCCATTAAATTTTATTACAAATATATTAAAACCACCCTTTTAATTTTAACCTCTGTATTCGCGACGAGGTAACGACTTTTAGCAGACGATGGTAAAATGGCTTCTCGAACTATACGTGAAAAATTTCATTGAGTGGAGGCTGTTAAAAAAACAAGTCTGCTTTCGAAACCCTTCCTCTGTAATCGATCCCCTTTTCGACATAATTTTTAAATTATTTAGTTTTGATTTCCCTTTATATGCGCGCAAATTAAATTGGGTACAATGCCAAAACCAGGCTTGAGAGTGTTTCCTTTTGGAATTGATGCTATAAATTGAAAAATAAATGCATCAATTAAAAAAAAAGGATCTTTAAATATAAACTTAATTTTTTTTTTAAACCATGCTATACTGAGGATAGAAACTTAATATTAGAGCTCTAAATTTGATTTTCAACGATAAAAATAGCGAAACTCTGAAAGTGTCAAGGGATTTTGAAACATTGGAGGTTTTTAACGTCTCTTTATCGTTTCTATTAAATGTACCTATCTGCTCCGCCCTCGACTGGTCGCTTAGTTATACCGTCTCTAATTTAGTCGACTCATGGCTGCCTTGGGTATTCCCGGTGTAACTTTCTATCATATTCTTGAGAAATCTTTAGTTTTTAAATGAATTTATTTATGGTATGGTTGTATTATCGTTTTACCAAGTAATATAACTATCTATTCAAGGATGGGAGCACCTTTGTAAAACTATTTTCTTCGCTATCCATGGGTAATTTAAAGAATATCAATCGCAGTAGGCTAAATATGGCAATATTAGGGACTTGTTAACAACAAGAAGGCTATTTCAAATACCGTATTTCGGTGGTTGTTGAGTTTTTAAATTTTTCCTATCTGTTCTGACATAATATGCCTTGTAGTATCATTTCCTTGTGATGATGTTAATAATACAATACCTCTATCGCGAGTTGGTAGTTTTTAAATGAGTCATCCACCTTTATTTAATATAAAGTCGCCCATGAAGACGGATAATTGACGATTTTGTTTTATCCTAATAGCTGAAATCTTTTAAATTGTTAGTTTGGTCGAGTTTCTCCCAAAAATTTCGTATTCCGAACATTGATCGATATTTATATGTGGCAATCGCTCATTTTTTTGAAGGATTGAAAGCAATTTCTTAAGTTATAAAATTTCGTTTTGTATTTTTTTTTTCTTCTTTCTCCCGTTTAATGCTAGTTTTAAAAGAGTGAAATTGACGTTGGTGCAGTCAACCCCGGGGCTACGTAAATCAAGGAATAGAGAAAATAGTTAAATAGAGGGGGGATTGGAAGTTGTCAAATATTAGAATTAAAACATCAGACATTTTAAATTTTTTATTTTACCCGCAATCGACCTTTTGAGAAAGTTTAAAGGGACAAAGAAAAGTGAATACATTAAAACAATTAGATGAGACTTAAGAACGGACGTTACGAATTTAATTTCAAAATGAATCATTTCTTCAGAGTTAGATAATTGATTTTGATTAAATCAGTAGGCAGAATATTTCTAAACGGTATATCAGAATTCATCACGGATATATATTTAGCTTGGCTATCGCTCATAGAAAAAAATCAAGCTAACTTGGGCCATAAACACACTTGTACCAAGGTTAGAACAGTTCTACTACTATAGCTACTTGTATAATTATATAGCTATAGGGCATTTTTACCAATTCTTATCTTGTCGCTAAGCCTAATTAGAACCGAGGGGATTTGAGCTTCTTTGTACCGATTAGTGCACCTACACCCTAATTTTTGCGGTAGGGTTACTAGTTCCTGGTACAAGGGTTTCAAGGAGTAAAGCATTAAGCCTAATTAAAGCCTCGCTTTGCACACTAAAAAAATTAAGTCAATATTTTAATTTAAATTAGGCTTAATTTGGATTTTAAAATTCTGGGCACCATACTTTTGGTTTTCAGCCTCTCTTTTAATCTGTCTAGTAGTCTTTGAGAGCCATTACAAAACTTGGCATTATTCAGTGTTTGTAAGAGAAATGTGATAAAATTGAGTTTGGCGTAGTAAAAGTGTTGTTTTAATTTTTATCCTCACGCCCGTCCGTAGTATGTCATATTGCGTCACTGATTTTAAAAAATCGTCTTTATTTATTTACAGAATCGATTGAAATATGGACACTCTGTCAAATTCTCAACCGAATATAATTCCGTGGGAATACAACGCGGAAGACGGCCACTATCATCCTCACAATGTTACTCATCATCGACTTCACTGCCTATCTTACGGGCTCAACGAATCAGATAATAGCACCGAGGAAGGCGATTCGGAACATACCGCTCCTTACAGCATACTTTTCTTATTCGGAGTTTTTGCCATCGGAGGTAGGCAATTACTACTAATCAGAAGTACCGTAAGCAGTATAAGTGTCAAGTGTCGGTGCGTCCCTTGAACACGAATAAAAGTATCCAAAAGAAACTATTTCCCTTTTCAATTGAAAAGAGGAAGTATTTTCTGGGCATGAAACTAATTACTTGGGGTCAGTTCGTAGCCAAAAGAATTTTAAGAAAGTTTGTTGACAACGTACCTAGCGTGATTCGTGATCCTCCAGAAATGGCTGGAAAATTGAGTCAATTTCCGTGTAGTAGGCAGCTTTAAGATCATAATGAATTTCCGTTTTGACTCGGCTAATTCTGGTAAGGATTGGTCTACGAATGTTCTTCGGAAAGGTTAACGTTAATTCTATTCCTTGAACTGCCCCTTACAGTTAATTGGTCCTATGTTCTGGATAAGACTGTAGCATTTTTACCTGATTTATATAAGAACTAATTTATTTTCACTGAACCATTATCCCAGCGAAAAATATATTTTTCAGCCAATGAAATTGGTTTTTTACGCAACCTTGGCTGAATTTCTTTTCCGTTCTTTTCTGCTTAGAAAATGGCCTTTTCCGAAAAAAAAAAAAAAAAAAATGTGAAAAGGGGAAAGCGATTAGGGTTACTCCCCCAAATTGTATCCAAGTCTAGTTTGCAATTGTGAGATTTAAGTTTTTATCTGTTAAAATATTTTTGACGTTGACATCGCTTCAAAAACTATTAAGTTTAACGGAAGCTGACACCTTTCCATTCTTACTATTGTTACCTGGATTTTATTGAATGGCGCGACCTAGACCCATATGAAATACAATATTTCTCAATTGTTTCGACACGCCGAGTGTTTCCACCATTATGATATTGAATGTACCTTAAAAATTGAAAACAATTAAGCTTATAGTTTTTGACGTTGATGACATTTCGCGAATACATCTTAACAGATACAAAACCAGTTTAAAGGACAACAAAAATCTCATAATTTTATATATATAATGAAACTCCAAAAGTAAATATTGTGAATTTATTAATGGTTAGTTAGAATTTATTTCTTTAGAGTACTAATCTTAGTTATTCAGTATTTAATGGATAAATAATTCAATAGTTAAACTGTAAAAATTGAATTTCGAATAGTTAAGATAGAAGTGTCAATTTGACGTTTAAGGGGCAAAGCATTCGTTTTTGAAGCTTGTCAGTGACCTGGTAATTTGTAATGGTATTTTACGTTTACTCTGGTAAAATTACTGAAATGGTAATTTATAATTTAAAACTTTTTTGAATTAAAAGGGGCAATTTGCTAAAAGAGATCAAAGTTTAACGTTTTTAAGTCTACTTTTCATTTGTTATTCGCGTTTGGCGTCGTTAATGACATATTAATGTAATTTCTCATGTCTAAGTCGCTATTCCCTATAAATTTTCAAGCGTATCATGAGAAACGTTGCATTTTTCACGCGTGTAGAAGTTTTTAGTCAGAAATAAGAATTTGACGCGATTCAAAGAAGAGTTCTGGTTTTAAATTCACAAGTTAAAATACAAATCATTTTGCGAATGCCTATAAATTATCGCTTAATTTACCAATTTCCTTAATTATGGTAATTGTATAACGGTAATCTGATGTTAGACTTTTGTCTAACCTCGGTTTATTAAACTTTCTTTTTAATACTTCAATCTTGTTCAAGATATATTGAGAATGATTACTTATTTTCTCTATTCGCCTCGGTTTTTACATTTTGTAAACCCTTCTTGATTAGAAGTACATTTAATATTGAAATTATGGGAAAATATCGTTTAGAACTCGAGTAACATTGAACTAGTTGCAAAAGTCGGTGGGCGGTTTTTTGATCTCGTTACTATCCTAGAAAGTGAAAATTGAATTCTCTTCAAAATTTATGTCTTTATATAAATTTCAGTCGATATAAAGAATAATATATTATATGTATAATGTATAAAACGTTCGGCCTTAATAAAAATTACGAAACTTTTATAAGAACTTCAAAAAGAAAAGGTTTCGTAAGTTTTATGATAAAAATTACCGCTAAAAAAATCAGTCCCAGCCCCTTTGTAATTCATCATAAATTATATAAACTGAAAATCGGTAAACTTGAAAGTTCACACGGAAATTTTGCTATCAAAGTAAAGACAGAATGAATTGATGAGGTCATAGACAAGCGCTTTTGAAAAATACGTTTCAACATTGAAAAGTTATAGAAATGAAATCAAATTTAAGAAATTAAAATGCTTTTAAGACTTTGTTACATAGATGATCCACATATATAAATTTTAGGACGTATAAAGCGACGGTATAAAATTAGATCGCGAGATCTGATTGGCCGTAGCGTGACGTAGAGGCATAGCTGGAAACTTGTCACGTCACCGACCAAATCTTTCCATAAAATTTTGTTTATTTTTACCCTTTCCCTCTGTTTCCTTGCACTTTCACTATAAACAGGCTCTAAAAGTAAATCGATCAAGACGCAGAAATTGTACAATTGAGAGATCTATTTATGTTGAGTTATTGATAAAAAATGGTTAAGGGTTAATTTTCACCAGGCAGTTTTTGCAGCGAAAAGCAAGCCCTTTCCGCGGTAAAAGGTTTATCTTAAGCTCAACGGGCCGGTTGAGCCAGCTCAACCTAACCTAAAGCGTCTAACATTTAGGATAGGTTAGGTTAAACTTGAACCTGTGAAATGTGGCTATGGATTTGACCTTTTTTTTTTTTTTTTTTTTTTTTTGTGTAGCTATTGTTCGATTTCTTTTGAAACACCTTCGTCTTCCCTACACCGTGGTGTTATTCGTCTTGGGTGTCCTGTTCGGGCTAGCGGCTAACCATTATGAGCCTCTTCAACGTTACACGGAATTGGCTAATATGAGCCCTCATTTGATCCTGTACATTTTTTTGCCTATCTTGATCTTCGAGTCGGCGTTCGCTATGGACACCCACACTTTCTTTCGTTGTTCGGTACAGTGTCTCATACTAGCGGTTCCAGGATTACGTAAGAACCAAATTTTTCCTAAAACACTCGTTCCTAATTCCAGATATTAGCTAAATTAGTTAATTATATGGCTTGTTCTCATTCAATCTGGGTTAAGCTAATGCTAGTGACGTACATTTCTCCGTTTTAATTTATTCTGTTTTATTAATTGCTTAGAGTTACCCAAATTTACATAGGTTGCCATTGACATCAATGGATTATAATTAAGCATTTTTTATACTCCATATAACGTATTAAGCCGGCATTTTAAAAGATAGTCCGCTCTGGTCCATTAGTGTAGAGTAGAGTAGAGTAGAGGCGATGCTGTAGAGAGTAATAATGGATTTTAAAAGAAAACTCTTAGATAAAAATGGACGACCTTTTTAACACGTTTTCAGACATCGCACGCTAAAATATTTAGTTTCGAAATATTTTTTTTACCGTAGTCATTTCAACGGCACTGACGGCGGTTTTATCTGTGAATTTATTTTTGGCCTACGATTGGGGTTGGCCAACGGCTCTACTCTTCGGATCTATATTGAGCGCCACCGATCCGGTGGCCGTCGTGGCCTTACTTCGGGAAATAGGAACGTCCAAGACACTCTCGACGCTGGTGGAAGGCGAGTCCTTGTTGAACGATGGTTCTGCCATTGTAGCCTACTCTGTCTTGATAGAGTTGGTGGTTCCTGGTACGGATATCGACGCGCGAAGTATATTGGTCAAATTTTGTCAAATATCTCTCGGAGGACCAGCTCTAGGTTTCATGATGGGCAAGATCTCGGTTTTTTGCCTATCTAGAGTGTTCAACGACGCCATGATTGAAATTACCATCACTTTAAGCGCCGCGTACATTACTTACTACTTAGCCGAAGCCGTGCTCAAAGTTTCCGGAGTGCTGGCTCTGGTGGCCCTCGGAGTCGTCATCAGTGGTGAAAAGGACAGTATCAGTCCTGAAGTGGAAGTCTTCGTACATAAGTAATTAACTTATTTTGATTAAAATTCAACGAACTTATGTTTATCCTAACGAAGTTAATTGATATTATCTTCCAAAGGAAAAACCAGATACAGTTCAAAATTTAAAATATTTTTAAAACATTTCCGCGAGCCTAATAAAATAAAGACAAACTTTTTAAGCGTTAGGAAATATTAATTCAACGTGGTATTAAAGAGTAACAAATTTGGTTTCGCAGGTTTTGGGAGAATCTTTCCTACTTGGCGAACACGGTCATCTTTATCGTGGTCGGTATCGTCGTGGCGGATGCTGGCGCCGATTTCATCGAGAAACAGGACTGGTTCCTGATTTGCGCCACGTATGTGGGTAGCACCGTTTTCAGATTTATGATGATCGGGATATTGAGTCCGGCGTTGTCTCGCTTGGGTTACGGACTGCGATGGCAAGACGCCGTCGTCATGACGTGGGGAGGGTTGAGGGGTGCCGTAGGGCTCGCTCTGGCCTTGCTAGTGTCCGAACAAGAAGGCATAGACAAAGAAAAAGTCGGACATAAAATTTTGATCCACGTTTCTGGAATCGTGCTACTGACTCTATTGGTAAACGCTACAACTATCAAACCCCTGTTAACCGTTCTCGGGATGAGTGATATATCCAATTGGAAAAGACGTAATATGGCGGTTGCCGTGCGTCATCTTCACGACATTCAGGGTAGATCAATTCACGTGCAGAAGAACAATCAGTTCCTGGCTGACGCTGATTGGAAACACATCGAAATGATTACTACCATTAATAATCCCTTCAGCGTTCGCAAACAGACGAAAGAAGAAACAGAAGACGAAGAAGTAAGTGTTTGCTATTTTCCTTTGCTTACATTTAAAAGAGAGAATGAAAAATCACTTTCGTTCACGGTTTCTCAACTTTCTTAACGGGACACGACGTTACCGAGTGCGTAATCGTGCTAACATCACTCATCACCTTGGTCCAATTCCAAGATTAATATTGCTGACCATATACCTATTTAATACTAATTTTCATTTTTATCAACTAGAACGACTGCGACAGCGACTCCGCATCCTATGCCATCCTACGATACAGTTCGTGTCCCGACTGCGAACTTCACCACGTAATAAGTCCTAATCAGAAAGAGCTTGAGGACATGTTTAACGAAGCTAGGTTGCGGATGATTAGTGCTCAAAAGGTTCGATACCTCTAAAAACAATAGTTAAAGATCGGATGGTACATGTACATGTAATAATTCGTAAAAAAATCTTAAGGTTAGTTATTGGCGTCAGTTTGAGAACGGTTTACTAGCTCAAGAGAACGTTAGGGTACTATTATCAGCCGCCGATGTCGCCGCGGACAAGGACAAAAGTTTCGTAACTGTCGAAGACTTGAGGACACATTGGAAGATACCCTTTGTTTACGATTGGTTGGTAAGTTATTCAAATGTTGCTCGTTCGGTTCGTGTTTGACCATTAATATCTTCAACCAGGAACGTCAACTACGAGAACAAGTTCCACGAAAGATGAGCCAGGAAAGTTCCGAAGCCAGCGACCTTAACTCCATGACCACCACTTGCCCACACAATATAAGACAATTTATTCGCCATCCTTTCTTTGACTACACTGTGTACATCATAATTTCTTTGAGCGTCATATTCTTAGGTTTGGAGGCGGCGTTTAGGATACATAAATCTATAAGAAAAGATCATCCTATCATTTGCGACACCTTGCAAATAATTAACTATGTTTTCTTCGTACTGTATCTGGTGGAAATCACCCTGAAGGTAGTTTTGTGCACCCCATTGTTAAGCGCAGAACATAATTTTATATTTGTTTATTTGTTTCATTTCTACGGTTCAGATGGTACGGTTTACTTGCAAGAGATATTGGCGTATAAAATGGAACCAGTTTGACGTTGTGATGTTGCTCTTTTACGTCGCCGACCTTGTTTTACATTTCATCGCGGACTATGGTTTACCCAATAACTCTCGCGAACAGGACATTCTTATCTTAGTTTATTGCGGCGTTCGACTGGTTAGGGTTTTAAGAATACTGAGATTGTTGAAGGTATAACACTTTGTCTTTTAGACAAGCGTAAAATAAACTTGACCTTCAATTCTCTACTTCTAGCTGGTGCGCCACCGTCTTCTAGCAATCCTTGACACTGTCATTAACAGTTACTTAAACGCTGGGTACGATATCGGTTGCGGTTTCTTAGTGGGCGAAGAGGAAGTCATGAAGATGATTGAGGACATTGTTGACTACCAACCAATCGTCAAAGAATTACAAAGTATATGCGAACAGAACAGGAACCAGATCATTCGCGAGTTGGCTCAATTGCAAGAAAAGCATTCGAGCGTCGCGGTTGCTGTGAAAACGAGGCACGCTGCTAGAAGCATACTCAACAATTCGAGGGACGAACTCAACGAACTCAAAGAAAAAGGTTTGCTTGATGACGGAGTCTACGAACAGCTGATGGATGTGAGTAGTTCGCTGTGAGGTTCGGTTTTACTGTAAATATACGAACATTCATTTTCAAAAGGCCATCGAGAAACAAATGAAGAGGCTAGTTAATTCGCCGACAAGCATGCTACCGGCGCCACCAATAGAGTTGTTGAGGAACGTCGAATGGATAGCCGACTGCGATGACATATTTAATTTTATTAAAGTAAAAGCGAAAATTTAAACAATTTTCGGTTTATTACCAGTACAAGTCTAAAAGGTACTTTTTTTCGTTAGAATCGGGCTACTGTTGTGAAATTTCCTAAAGGAAAACTACTTTATTCTTGCGGAGATCAACCATCGGGAATTTATATTATTACTGTTGGAATAATTAAGGTATTTTCCATAAATTTTTACCTTTGTTTTCAAATTTTCTCAAATGTATTTATTTATATTTATTAGATTGAAGGCCACATTGTCGATATGGACGGAGAGTTGCCAAACACGGATTCTTTCCATTGGTTTTCCAGTCAAGATTACTTCGAAGATTGTTTAACCGCCGCCAATGTTCTGGGTGAATTGGGTGCTTTATCCAAAAAGCCCATGAATACTAACGCCATATGTGAAACTGAAGTCCAAGTGAGTTGTAATGGATTTTGATCCGCGAGAAGTAGTAATATTCAAGAAATTTAACATGACTCATTCTAGAATAATCTTACTTAATTAATAATTGCAGGCTTTCCACATTGCTCAAGAAGCAATGGAAAGAGCTTTCACCACCTTCAAAGAGCATCCTAGTATAGAATACAATATGTGGAGAACTTGCGCACTTAGAATCGCAAAAACCGTGCTGAAAAACAACCCCCAATATGTCGTAAGCAAGATTAGAGTTTTAAATATTCGTCCAATAATGCTTGGGGATTTTATTGTGACAGGATTGGTCAACGGGACGCATCATGATGCATTTACAACGGGCATTGCTTCCCGATTTACGAGGACTTACGAGTTTCACGTTAGAAAGCGAAATGCAAGACGTAATATTAATTCAGGGACGAGCTAAAGATCCCAACACCGGGGAAGTGTACAGAGGGGTGGCTTATATACCGAGAACCGTTTACACTTTAAATTTTGAAGTAAGTTAAGTTTGATATTTTAAAACCATTCACTTTTGATATACACTGACTGAATTCATTTTTGCTTCGAAGTATGGGTAAAATAACATATTTTTTTCTTATTTAGAACTACGACGATGTTAGACCCATTCTTCTTATAGTAGGAAGCTTAGACATAACATCCGGTTCAGCTGGTCAACATAACCAAATGGAATGGGCAGACCGGCGACAAAGATGGTCGATTTGCCCTCCGGCTCCATCTCGGTGCCTCTTACATCAAGTACGAAGGAGGAGTGCTATTCCCGCCGGCAGCCGAAGAAGTAGCAGAGCTAGAGCGGTAATTATACTTCATGCGTGAACTCAAAGGGCACTACGCATTTATTCGGAAACTAATCCGTACACATAACTATCAGAGCACTTCGAGAGGCTCGAGAGGGTCCTGGGTGGAAGGTTTACCCGATTATTTTCATCCAAGAACTTATTCTCAACCTATTGACCTTCAAGACGAGAAACCCAAGTCCAGAACTTCTCTTAAACCAGACGTAAGCGTATGTGAAACTTCTTATTTAGGCCTAACACTCAAATCTGCAGTCTAACGCATTATACCACCCAGAAACCCAGGCATTATCTAATAGCGCTTCCATCAATAACCTGATCTAGTTAATCTGATAGAAATATAAAAAAAATCTGATGAAAACAGTTTGAACATAAAATACACCCATAAAACGAATTTTTAATTTTGAACATCTGTCAGACTTGGATTAAAAGCCATGAATCCGATAGCGTAGTTCACTAATTCAGATTTCGCAACTATTATCAGACTATATAGGATGAAAGAAATTTGCCAAATCTAATAAAATTGACATAGTCAATCATTAAATATCCGAAGGTTACTGTAACGGTGGTTGATCCTATTCCCGGAGAAATATCAATTTCCGTTCCGGCCGGAGTCGTGGCACGACGAAGAAGCACCTTAGATTTACCATTCAACGAAACGTCCGAAATGTGAATAGACAATAAACAGGACTAGAAGGTTGTAGCTTATGTAGTGAATATGTAAGTATATAAAATACTTCGCTACACTTGACTCTTTGACATCACTGCCTACGTCACCTGCCTTTTACAACTCAGCAAGTTGAACAAGCATTTTATATATTTACCTATTATTGATTCATTTCGCAACCAAAACTGGGTATGTTCCAAATCCGGTAACTGATTATTGATCCCAAAGGCAATGACATCATTTGAAACGTCCCGCGTTTGCTATGATTCAGGGAACACCTGAACATACCCATCAGTTTGACTCGCGGCCTGGATTTCCCGTCCCTTCTGGGGGTGTCAGAAGCGAGGGGGGGGGATGAAGCCACCTCGGTCGTCCCCCCTGGGGTAACTGACCCCATATAATTGGCCTTGCCCAACTTGTTCAGCCCACCTACTTAAAAATAACTTTCGGCGCCCCTGGTCCCTTCTAGTCATTTTGTTTATTGTCTATGTTTAACTGTCGAGAAATACAAATTTAAAGAGATCGGAAAAATTTACTTAAAAAGTCATGGCTCAATTATTTATACACTTAAAAAACTGCCTCTAAAATGGTAGGTTTAATTATTTTTTTATGTGAATTTTTATCCCGGGAACGAAAAAATGCTTTTGATTGTGTAAGAATACAGGGCCGCTCAGTTTTACAAGTTCTTACGCGAGAAAACTCATTTTATAATACATGTAGTTTATTATAAATGTTGATCAACTAAACTTTTACATATTAATGGAAAAAAAGTACATTTCTTCCTCCATGATAATATTTTGTTTTTAGATATGATATATAATTTGTGTTGGATTTTGTAGCACACGTTTTACCCCTTTTGTTCGAATACGTGCATTTCGAACGAAAATAAATTTTACATTAATTTATAGCCATAATTGTTCTAGTTTATTTTAAATAATAATTTTAGTAAGGGAAGGAGTCAAGGAGAACGAGACTGAGATTATTGGCATGTAGATCATACCATTTATTACATAAAGTGGAAATTATTTTAAATCGCACTTTTCAAAGGGGTGTTGTAGTTTCAAGGGGTGTTGTAGTTTCAAGGGGTGTTGTAGTTTCAAGGGGTGTTGTATTTTCAATTGGTGTTGTATTTTCAATTGGTGTTGTATTTTCAATTGGTGTTGTATTTTCAATTGGTGTTGTATTTTCAATTGGTGTTTTATTTTCAATTGGTGTTTTATTTTCAATTGGTGTTTTATTTTCAATTGGTGTTTTATTTTCAATTGGTGTTTTATTTTCAATAGGTGTTTTATTTTCAATTGGTGTTTTATTTTCAATTGGTGTTTTATTTTCAATTGGTGTTTTATTTTCAAAAAAGGGGCGTTTTATTTTCAAAAAAGGGGCGTTTTATTTTCAAAAAAGGGGCGTTTTATTTTCAAAAAAGGGGCGTTTTATTTTCAAAAAAGGGGCGTTTTATTTTCAAAAAAGGGGCGTTTTATTTTCAAAAAGGGGCGTTTTATTTTCAAAAAGGGGCGTTTTATTTTCAAAAAAGGGCGTTTTATTTTCAAAAAAGGGGCGTTTTATTTTCAAAAAAGGGGCGTTTTATTTTCAAAAAAGGGGCGTTTTATTTTCAAAAAAGGGGCGTTTTATTTTCAAAAAAGGGGCGTTTTATTTTCAAAAAAGGGGCGTTTTATTTTCAAAAAAGGGGCGTTTTATTTTCAAAAAAGGGGCGTTTTATTTTCAAAAAAGGGGCGTTTTATTTTCAAAAAAGGGGCGTTTTATTTTCAAAAAAGGGGCGTTTTATCTTAAAAAGGGGTGTTTTATTTATATATCTTTCGGTCGTTTTTACAGGGGGTGTATTTATCGTTCGGTCGTTTTTACAGGGGGTGTATTTATCGTTCGGTCGTTTTTACAGGGGGTGTATTAATCGTTCGGTCGTTTTTACAGGGGGTGTATTAATCGTTCGGTCGTTTTTACAGGGGGTGTATTTATCGTTCGGTCGTTTTTACAGGGGGTGTATTTATCGTTCGGTCGTTTTTACAGGGGGTGTATTTATCGTTCGGTCGTTTTTACAGGGGGTGTATTTATCGTTCGGTCGTTTTTACAGGGGGTGTATTTATCGTTCGGTCGTTTTTACAGGGGGTGTATTTATCGTTCGGTCGTTTTTACAGGGGGTGTATTTATCGTTCGGTCGTTTTTACAGGGGGTGTATTTATCGTTCGGTCGTTTTTACAGGGGGTGTATTTATCGTTCGGTCGTTTTTACAGGGGGTGTATTTATCGTTCGGTCGTTTTTACAGGGGGTGTATTTATCGTTCGGTCGTTTTTACAGGGGGTGTATTTATCGTTCGGTCGTTTTTACAGGGGGTGTATTTATCGTTCGATCGTTTTTACAGGGGGTGTATTTATCGTTCGGTCGTTTTTACAGGGGGTGTATTTATCGTTCGGTCGTTTTTACAGGGGGTGCATTTATCGTTCGGTCGTTTTTACAGGGGGTGCATTTATCGTTCGGTCGTTTTTACAGGGGGTGTATATATCGTTCGGTCGTTTTTACAGGGGGTGTATTTATCGTTCGGTCGTTTTTACAGGGGGTGTATTTATCGTTCGGTCGTTTTTACAGGGGTTGTATTTATCGTTCGGTCGTTTTTACAGGGGGTGTATTTATCGTTCGGTCGTTTTTACAGGGGGTGTATTTATCGTTCGGTCGTTTTTACAGGGGGTGTATTTATCGTTCGGTCGTTTTTACAGGGGGTGTATTTATCGTTCGGTCGTTTTTACAGGGGGTGTATTTATCGTTCGGTCGTTTTTACAGGGGGTGTATTTATCGTTCGGTCGTTTTTACAGGGGGTGTATTTATCGTTCGGTCGTTTTTACAGGGGGTGTATTTATCGTTCGGTCGTTTTTACAGGGGGTGTATTTATCGTTCGGTCGTTTTTACAGGGGGTGTATTTATCGTTCGGTCGTTTTTACAGGGGGTGTATTTATCGTTCGGTCGTTTTTACAGGGGGTGTATTTATCGTTCGATCGTTTTTACAGGGGGTGTATTTATCGTTCGATCGTTTTTACAGGGGGTGTATTTATCGTTCGGTCGTTTTTACAGGGGGTGTATTTATCGTTCGGTCGTTTTTACAGGGGGTGTATTTATCGTTCGGTCGTTTTTACAGGGGGTGTATTTATCGTTCGGTCGTTTTTACAGGGGGTGTATTTATCGTTCGGTCGTTTTTACAGGGGGTGTATTTATCGTTCGGTCGTTTTTACAGGGGGTGTATTTATCGTTCGGTCGTTTTTACAGGGGGTGTATTTATCGTTCGGTCGTTTTTACAGGGGGTGTATTTATCGTTCGGTCGTTTTTACAGGGGGTGTATTTATCGTTCGGTCGTTTTTACAGGGGGTGTATTTATCGTTCGGTCGTTTTTACAGGGGGTGTATTTATCGTTTGGTAGTTTTTACAGGGGGTGTATTTATCCGTCGGTCGTTTTTACAGGGGGTGTATTTATCGTTCGGTCGTTTTTACAGGGGGTGTATTTATCCGTCGGTCGTTTTTACAGGGGGTGTATTTATCCGTCGGTCGTTTTTACAGGGGGTGTATTTATCCGTCGGTCGTTTTTACAGGGGGTGTATTTATCCGTCGGTCGTTTTTACAGGGGGTGTATTTATCCGTCGGTCGTTTTTACAGGGGGTGTATTTATCCGTCGGTCGTTTTTACAGGGGGTGTATTTATCGTTCGGTCGTTTTTACAGGGGGTGTATTTATCGTTCGGTCGTTTTTACAGGGGGTGTATTTATCGTTCGGTCGTTTTTACAGGGGGTGTATTTATCGTTCGGTCGTTTTTACAGGGGGTGTATTTATCGTTCGGTCGTTTTTACAGGGGGTGTATTTATCGTTCGGTCGTTTTAACAGGGGGTGTATTTATCGTTCGGTCGTTTTTACAGGGGGTGTATTTATCGTTCGGTCGTTTTTACAGGGGGTGTATTTATCGTTCGGTCGTTTTTACAGGGGGTGTATTTATCGTTCGGTCGTTTTTACAGGGGGTGTATTTATCGTTCGGTCGTTTTTACAGGGGGTGTATTTATCGTTCGGTCGTTTTTACAGGGGGTGTATTTATCGTTCGGTCGTTTTTACAGGGGGTGTATTTATCGTTCGGTCGTTTTTACAGGGGGTGTATTTATCGTTCGGTCGTTTTTACAGGGGGTGTATTTATCGTTCGGTCGTTTTTACAGGGGGTGTATTTATCGTTCGGTCGTTTTTACAGGGGGTGTATTTATCGTTCGGTCGTTTTTACAGGGGGTGTATTTATCGTTTGGTAGTTTTTACAGGGGGTGTATTTATCCGTCGGTCGTTTTTACAGGGGGTGTATTTATCGTTCGGTCGTTTTTACAGGGGGTGTATTTATCCGTCGGTCGTTTTTACAGGGGGTGTATTTATCCGTCGGTCGTTTTTACAGGGGGTGTATTTATCCGTCGGTCGTTTTTACAGGGGGTGTATTTATCCGTCGGTCGTTTTTACAGGGGGTGTATTTATCCGTCGGTCGTTTTTACAGGGGGTGTATTTATCCGTCGGTCGTTTTTACAGGGGGTGTATTTATCGTTCGGTCGTTTTTACAGGGGGTGTATTTATCGTTCGGTCGTTTTTACAGGGGGTGTATTTATCGTTCGGTCGTTTTTACAGGGGGTGTATTTATCGTTCGGTCGTTTTTACAGGGGGTGTATTTATCGTTCGGTCGTTTTTACAGGGGGTGTATTTATCGTTCGGTCGTTTTAACAGGGGGGTGTATTTATCGTTCGGTCGTTTTTACAGGGGGTGTATTTATCGTTCGGTCGTTTTTACAGGGGGTGTATTTATCGTTCGGTCGTTTTTACAGGGGGTGTATTTATCGTTCGGTCGTTTTTACAGGGGGTGTATTTATCGTTCGGTCGTTTTTACAGGGGGTGTATTTATCGTTCGGTCGTTTTTACAGGGGGTGTATTTATCGTTCGATCGTTTTTACAGGGGGTGTATTTATCGTTCGGTCGTTTTTACAGGGGGTGTATTTATCGTTCGGTCGTTTTTACAGGGGGTGTATTTATCGTTCGGTCGTTTTTACAGGGGGTGCTATTTATCGTTCGGTCGTTTTTACAGGGGGTGTATTTATCGTTCGGTCGTTTTTACAGGGGGTGTATTTATCGTTCGGTCGTTTTTACAGGGGGTGTATTTATCGTTCGGTCGTTTTTACAGGGGGTGTATTTATCGTTCGGTCGTTTTTACAGGGGGTGTATTTATCGTTCGGTCGTTTTTACAGGGGGTGTATTTATCGTTCGGTCGTTTTTACAGGGGGTGTATTTATCGTTCGGTCGTTTTTACAGGGGGTGTATTTATCGTTCGGTCGTTTTTACAGGGGGTGTATTTATCGTTCGGTCGTTTTTTACAGGGGGTGTAT